>SNVD02014296.1:600000-1139211 GCA_013180625.2 Boswellia sacra
TATATTTATTTATGTGCAAGATAAGATCATTGAAATAATTTAAAATCAAGAAGAGGCTTATTAAAATGAAGTGTTGAAGCTAAGGAGAAGACTACATGTTAAAGGCATCAAAGTTTAAGTACAAGGTTTGATTCAAGGAATGTGATATATGAGCAATGTTCTATCAATTGGTCATATATTTCTCTACAAATGTCCAAATAATGTGATTCTTGAGCCTTTGGAAACTTACTCAATTTATAACATTTCATATGTTTTAAAGAAATTCAAATTTTAAGTGCAAGATCGTCCAAATCATCATGCAAAGTGAAAGACAAATGGAAGCAGCTGACATGAGCACCGAATACTCTTTTGGACATATCTTGAGCTAGAAAAATCAAAATGACTTGATTCTTGCGGCATTAGAAAGATGACTTAATGGGGCACATTTCATATGTTTTGAAGAAATTCAAATTTCAAATGGAAGGCCGACATAATTGACATGCAATTCGGTGGACTGACACAGAGAAGAAAAATCAACTCACATGAGCACCGAATGGTGTTTTGGCCATATCTTAAGATAGAGATATCCAAATGCTTTGATTCTTAATGTTTTGGAAAGCTTATTCAAATATGAAGATCTTTTATGTTTTGAAGAAATTCAAATTTCAAACGGAAGGCTGACAGAATTATCATTCAAGTCGGTGGACTGACACATGGAAGAAAAATCAAGTCACATGAGCACCGAATGGTGTTTTGGCCATATCTTGAGCTACAGATATCCAAATGACTTGGTTCTTGATGCGTTGGAAAGCTTATTCAAATGTGCAGATCTTTTATGTTTTACAGATTTTCAAATTTCAAACGGAACATTGACAAAAATGGCAGACAAGATTACGGTTTTTATGGTGGGCAGAAAATTTGGAGATGGTGTCTTCACTTGATTAAGTTCATCTCATTTGCCTATAAAAGGAGCCATTCTCCCATGCATTCAACAAGTGCAAGAGAAGCATTTTATCAAGCAAAAAAGCCAAGAGAAATATCAAGTTTATAGAGCTTTTATATTCTTTATCTACTCTTTGAAGAGAGTTGTACTTTTGTTGTAAAAACTTTTCTTTGTTCTTATATTGTGTGAGAGTGAGATCTTCTTGTAAAGGATAAAAGATATCCTTGAGAGAACTCTTTCCTTGGTGAGGTTGTTCATCAAGAAGAACTCTTGGTGTGGTGTTATCAAGAGTTGAAGGAAAAAATCTTGGTGAAGTTGTTCATCAAGCAAGTTGTAAAGTATTCTACAACTTAGTGGAAAGCCTAGCTTGTGGAGGAGCTAGGAGCCCGTGGACGTAGGCAAGGTTTGCCGAACCACGTAAATTGAGTTTGCACTCTCTCTATCCCTATACTCTTTACATTTACTTGCACTTGAGATTATTTATTATTGCTATTCTCTTGATTGCATCTTAGATAACTTCTATTTTCATCTTCTTCACTTCTATTCTCAAAAGAAAAAGTGAAATAATTTTTATCTTTCAAGAAAAGTTTTATAAATTCGTTTTGATAAATAAAACCCAATTCACCCCCCCTCTTGGGTTGTCATACCTGGGTCAACAAGATAGAGTACGGAGACTGAAAATTAAGGACAGAAGAAGGAACCCGATTAATGAGGTAACAGACGGTAAGTAAAGCTTCTCCCCAATATTTTGATGGGACTTTCATATGAAATAACAAAGTTTAAGCCACATCTAACAAATGTCTATTTTTTCGCTCAATAACTCCATTTTGCTGAAGGGTGTAAGCACATGATATTTGATATAAGATCCCATTAGTGCTACAAAAAGTAGATAACGAGGAAGAAGTATATTCTAAAGCATTATCAGAACGTAAAACTTTAATAGAAATACCAAACTGAGTCGTTATTTCATTGTAAAACATTTGAAACATACTAGGGACCTCAGATTGATCTTTTAACAAATATAACCAAGTAACTCTAGAATGATCATCCACAAAGGACACAAAATATTTAAACCATGACTGTTGGTAACTCGACAAGGACCCTATACATATGAGTGAACCAAATCAAACGGTTGGTGGTCACTAATTTTATTGACTCGACTACGAAACGAAAAACGAGAATGTTTACCTAACTGATAAGACTCACATTCAATTTGAGTTGGACTAGAAAAACCCATATGTTGAAGCAATTTATTTGAAGGGTGACCTAAACGACAATGCCATTGTTCTGGAGAGACAGAAGAAGCAAGAGCTGTATGAGAGTACGAAAGTGCTTCAAACAAGTGATAAACACCATTCTTTTCGTGCCCGCCACCAATCATCGACCTCGTACCAAGATCCTAAAAAATACAATGGGATGGAAAAAAAGTGACTGAGCGATTTAAATTCTTAGTTAACTGGCTAACGGATAAAAGATTAACAGGAAATCTAGGAACATGTAACACCGAAGATAAATGAAAACTAGATGTATGAATGGTTTCAGACCTGTGTACTTGGGTTTTAGAACCATCAGCAAGAACGACTGATGACTGTGTGTTAGAAGGGATAAATAAACTAAAAAGAGAATTATTACGAGTCATGTGAGAAGAAGCTCCAAAGTCTATAATCCAATGATGTGGGTTTGAAGAAGAAAATAAGGCAGTGGACCTACCTGTTTGGACTAAGTAAGCGGAAAGCTCGTCAGCTGGTTGACTTTCAGATTTTTGAGCAGACTGCGTAGAAGGTGGAGCATGAGAGTTAGATGAATTACCAACGGAATGATGCTCCTTAGAGCTTTGATTTGCCCATTTAGGTTTTCCAAACTTATCCCAACACTTTTATGAAGGATGATTAAGTCTACCACAATGGGAACAAAGAACTCTTCCACCTCGACCTCTAACACGCCCTCTACTCCGTCCAGAAAAGGATCCTCTGCCTCGACTACCAGACACAACTAAGGCAGAGGCTTCCTGATTATATTGAGAGGTGGGTAATCGTTGGAGTCGAGCATATGCAGTTTTAAGACTTGGGAGATCTTTCTCAGTCAAGATACTATTCTTAGCACTTTCATAGATAGGATTTAAGCTAGACAGGAACTTAACAACAAATAATTCTTCTTGTTGTTTACGTAAAGTCTCAACATCAGTAGTAATAGGATGATAAGAGTTAAGTTCACCCATTAATCCTTCGATTTCTCCTAAATATTCACTTAACGTTCTAGCACCTTGCTGACAAGAAAATAAAGTAGAGTAAATATAAAAAATGTTAGAGACATTTTGAGAGCCGCCAAACCTGTCTTGAAGTGAATTCCATAACTCTTTGGTAGTATCAACCCACATCACAGTTGCCGCAAGTGATGGCTCCATACTGTTCCACAACCATATAGTAATCAAATTATCTTCCTAAATCCATTGAGCATACTCCTTTGAATCAGACGATGGAGGATCTTGTGTAAGATAATTATGTTTCCCTTGGCCAATTAAATATTTGGTGACTGCTTTTGCCCATAACTTGTAATTGGAGTTATTCAATTTTACGGCTGTGATGGAACCACCAACTCCAGGAGAATTAGAGAACGGTTGAGAAGCCATGGAAACCTCAAACACAATTTTCAATCAGATTCAGGTGAGACTTCAGTTTTTCGACGATCGAAAATTTTTTTCGGTTGTCGGAAAAATTTTCTGGCAGATTTTTTTTTTCTTTTTTAAACACAATTAGAGAGGTTTTGTTCATCATTTACCAGTGACTTTAATAGAGTGATTTTTGGCCATATTTGAACCAAGCAGCATATTTTTTGGTGATCGAAAAATTTCTTCGGCAGAGTTTTTCGGCAGAGGCAGAGGGCTTTTGGTCACCGATGCCCGACGTCTCAGACGTGCAGGCGGTGATTGTCACCGCTGACCAGAGGTGGCTGATTTGAACGGTTACGAGCGATGAACAGTAAAGTGATGAACGGTTTTTTGGGCGATTTGAAGGGTTTTCGGTGAGATTCTGGTGACGGTGATGAAGGAAAGAATGATGGGGATGACCCGATCTACAAGTTGATGTATTCGGTGATGGGTGATGCGTCGGTGGCCGGTGATGAACAGTAACTTCGGTGATAAACAGTAATGAACAGTGACTGTGTTTGGGGTTTATGAAATTTATGATGAATTTGACGGAAAGATATTAGACTCTGATACCATGTTGAGAGAGAGAGGTAGAAATGAATTTAGAAGAAATATTTTTGTGTGTCTTCCATTGTAAATAGGTGTACATATATATAGTACAATAAGGGGAAATAAAATAGGAAAGAGAGAATCAAATATGTATCTAATAGGAACACAATCCTAAATTCCTATATAGAGATTTAACACAAACTTATGGAAATGTTTGAGATAAAGATATGAAATTTTTATCATATTGAGTATGGTACATTATGCGGTCCTTGGATTAATTTGGTAAGGATTTGATGACTTTTTGGTCGCTTGAAAAGTAGTTTAGTGTGTAAGTTTCATAGCAGCAAAGTTGGAATTTGGTTGTAAAACGGGATCGATCTTGTAACGATTGAGTAAATTGTATACAATGCTGATATGATTTAATTGTATTTGATGGTATAGGATGATTAAGAGAAGTTGAATGGGTGACAATGAAGTTTCAGTTTATAAGTTTGAGGTAAGTATAATCATTCATAATAAGCATGGTTATTTTATATGTACAAACCTTATTTTTGATATATCATATATAGGATATTGAATGACTGAAATTTGACTATTTCCACTAGAATTATTGAATTATTATTAGATTAAACGATTTAGAAATATTAAGGTTCCATATTAATGTTTCATAAATTGATGATTTTGATTGCAGAAATATTATTGTTTATCTTGGATAGATTTCTATTGAATAATTAATCTTTCTATTGAATAATTAATGTTTTATGGATTCAAAGAATTGTATTCTATTACACAGTTACTTGGAGGTAGATATAAAGTCAAGCTTATGTTATTAGAAAACCTTGTTCGCTATAAATGTTTTTGATAAAAGGTACTGAAATTTATATTTGAAATTACATATTTTATATGGAAGTGCTTTTAAAGTAATTGTTACTTTTATTTGGAAAACCCTTTCCTTGGAAAGTAATCTTGTTTAGTATTCTGAAGGTGTTTCAAAGATTATAATTTTAATGAAAATGGTTATAACCAAACACATATCTTATTAAGAAATGACTTTGAATAAATAAAGGATTTTGTATTGATTTTTAAGTAAATGGAGTTTTCAATGTTACAAGAGTTTTCTAAGCATATGCTTTTCATTCATTGCTTTTATGATTTCAAATCTATGACTTAATTATTGAAATAGTATTTTATTGATTATTAATGTTTATAATGATGTCAATGGGTGATTAATAAATAATTTCATGTTACTACAATTTTTAATGAAAACAAGTTCAATTTTATGAGTTTCAGAAAGACTATTCTCAAGTATGCTTTATCCTCACACAAGTTCTTATTTATAGTTTTGTTAAAAGTCTTTTCAAGGTTTGAAATTAATGATTTGCTTTTGATTGTTCTTTTTAACCAAAATCTGTTAGCTATATCAAAATATTACCCTGTTGATGATTATTAAAGATTTTATGAATTCAGTATTTGAAAATCAAAATGATTTATCAAAGCCCAATTGAAATATTTAATTGTTTTTATTTGAGAAACGATTGACTCTGATATTTGGAATTTGTAAAATGTTTTGACTCATTTTTCATAGCTCTTATTTGAATGAACTCTGTTAAATGATCCCAGCTGTGGCATTAGTGTGCAAATGATTATTGAATACTATGCGGGTCACCGGGAGGATAAGTGACATTTGATTGATTTCTAGCCAGATCACTGCGAGTACAGGTGATACAATGTGAGATGAATTTATTTGAAAATATGTTTTGGAAAGTGATCTTACATTTCTAAAGAGGTTATGATTATTGAAAGTTAATTTATGTATCTAAATAAAACTTCTATGAATAGATCTTTGCTCAGTAATGATTCTGAAAATTTATGATTATAATAAATTTACGTACAAGCAATGTTTTATTAAATGATCACTCGTTAGATTATTGAAAAGTTATATATTAGTTTTGAAAGGATATAAGGATACTCATGATATAAGCTACCTCTTCATTTCCGTTATTGTTTGAGAATCGTAACCGAACCATCTCTAAATGAATTGTTCATAAACTATTTATGTTTTATTGATGATTTATTAAAAGTTAGCTTTTATCATATTTATGGTTAGTGAATAAAGATTTCTGAAATTGATATGAATCATTTCATAAACAGATTTACCCTATTATTATGTTGTCACATATGACTGTTACTAGAAATATTAATTTGGTATTTGATCAAGCATTTTATAGCTTTTTAGAAATGTAACTATAATATGGTGTGTGTGTGTGTATTAAATTATGGTATGGTACCAAAAAAAGGGTTTCAAAACGTATACATTATGCTTACCGTGTTGACTGCTCACCCCTCGTTATCAACATTTTGCAAATTCAGTTTGTTAGCCAGGGTAGATTGTTATAATGGTTGATGATTGTTATGCATAGAGAAGGAGATTTGGCTATTTCACATGGAGTTTGACTTGGTATGTAATGTTTGAAATGCAACTCGAAACTCGTGTTGGTTTTTTAGGCTATTGAGTTAGATGTGATCATGTTCATTATAAGTATTGGATTCACTGGGTATTTATTATGACATACCGTTAAAGTATTAATTGGTGTTTATGTGGGGTTATTATGTCTATTGATTTGACAATGTTGTAAGCATCATAGTTTGATGTATAATAGATAAAAAAAGAAGTTTAGGATGGAATTTGGTGGCATTTTTTGCACAGTCGATTGCTTGGCGGGTTTGGAGTATTACATTGAACCTCCTTCTAGGCCCCGAAAGGTACCAAATCAGCTTTGGTGATATCATCTAAAAGGGCCATAGATTTCACACAACCTAAATTGTTGTCTAAGAGGCCAAGGAAGGTTATGAGGAGTCAGTTAACCACCATGGAACTTACCATACAGAATCTTATTGAACATATGGGGAGTATGGTTGTTGTTTTCAACCAAGTCTTTGATCAAACACTCAACAGTTAAATAACATCATGACTAGCAACCTTGCTAATGTGGGTAGACACCCTGACGTGGACACCCTGACGTGGTCGCCCTGACCACAAGACTACCTGCCCGGCAAGGAACTAAATAGAACCTTGCTCCTCCTGTTATTCATAGAGAGGTTGATTGCCTGCATCTCTTTCCTCTTACCCAAATAGCACTTGAACAATAGTTAGGAATGTTTGACCTCCACCATGCTTTGAATGAGAAACATCAAGCAAGTGTTGAATAAGAGGCAAATAGGAATAACATTAACCAACCTGCCTACTCCTACCATGGCCCATATGCCCCAAAAGGTAGCTACCAAATAAAGAGAGGTCGCCCTGAGCACCCGCACGAAAGCGATAGTTGACACCCATATAAAATAATATAAGAAATTGAGGGAGGAGACAATATTTTATACAAAGACGTAGGAAGGGGGGTTGAGCCTAGCCGAGATTTTTGAAAAAAAAATTAATTGAAAAAGAAGGATTTACAGTAAAAGAAGGAAAAATTACATTAATTTCCCTAGTGTTTGGTTAAACAGTTAACATGTCCAATAGTTTTGCAATCTAAACTTTGATCCACTTGCACCATATAATATTAAATAAATCTATGCAACCCTTTAGATTTGATAAAGTACAACAAACCCTTAAATATTACCATCTTTTGCCCAATCCACCAACTAACCTTAACATCTAATGTTCAAACACAACCATTACTACTAAGCTTACAAAGTTTTTTATGAGGATCTGTTTTTTCTTTTCTTATTTTTTTGGTTTTGTCTTTAATTCATTAAAAAAAAATAGAAAAAAATGGGGTACTGTCTTATCTCCCAAAGCTCCTACACTTTATGTATCTCCCAAACTTTAGGCTCTCTTTTATTTTCCCATATGTCATAATTTCTCTCTTTTCACAAATAATAGTTGATTTTTATTATTTGAATCATGTTAAAATAAAGTTTTTGATAATCTTTTATCTCATTTCTATATTATATTTGTTTATTCTTTATATTATTATATTATAATTTTAAAAGATGTTTCCTAATATTCAACTTATATTTTTAAAAGTAAGGGACACAATCTTCCTTTAATTAAGATGTAACTCTTTTTTTTTTTTAAAAAAATTAATAATATTTACTTGTATCGTTAAATTGTACTAAAGATTTTTGAAAGCCTTTTCAGCCCACCAAAAAAAAAAAAATTTTGGTTACAACACTACTTTTATTGAAAAGATCAAAAATTCATATTTAGTAACTTAAGAAATAAAATAATTAATGACACTTAGTTGTTGTTGTTCTTGTTTCTTCAGAATAGTAGTTCATATACCTGTCATGGTCCTTGGATTATTTACAGATAGTATTCAAGCTCTTATTTTTTCAACTTTAACTGCGACTTATATAAGAGAATCTATGAAGGGCCACGATTGACTAGTTTTTGAAATAGTCTTTTTTTTTTATAACTAAGAAATATGATCTAATCCCATTCAAACTACAAAAAATAAAAGAAAACTTAAATAAAATCGTAAACTATTAATTAAAAAAATAACTAAATTAGGATTACTCGTAATTTATGAAGTTAAAATCTCTAATAATAGCAGAATCTCCAATTTATTAAATTATTTAAATCAAATGGAAAACCTTAATTTTATTTTTAATATAACCTATGTCATAAAGGAAATGTTAGTTATTATGTTTTTCTTTTCATAGATGTAAGGAATAAACTGATCAATGAGATGTAGATGGACTGATTACATATTTAGAGTCATACAATCTAAGCATGCCAAGTATCAAGGTATTTGGTTTCATAGTTGAAAATCATAGGGAGATTAAAAAAAAAATCGTAGCTTTTATGAAGACTCATACTTCAATAGGAAAATCGAGATCTCGTTGGACCATATTTTAGGAAAAAAAAAAACCTTGGAAATCTTTTCCTGTGCTTTTGTCGGTATGCATTATATACCTAATTCTCTAATAACTTCATTTCATCTATTGCCTCCTCTAAAAAATACCACTCAAATCTTTAATTGGCCTAAAGGACCAATGAGCCCGTTGTGGTTGGTTTCCTGAAAGATTTAAAGGTAGTTGAGCCCTAAACAAATAATAAATTAACTTCAATGAAGCAAAGAAGAGAAGATGACTACGTCGACCTCGTCGAAGTAGTAATTTTATACCATTGTATTTTATGCTTCATTTCTATTCCTCCTAAACAATGAATATTGCATATAAATTCTAGAATGATATAAAAGTCTTAGATAGAGGTGGCAATTCATGTTTGCGATTCATCTTCGTGCTCGTCTTGTGTTGAGCTATGACACGATAGAGATTGACCCAACACGAACATGACCCATTTATTATTCATGTCATGATGGCTTAACACGAATATGACACGATTATTAAACAAATAACACGACATGACACACTAACTTGAATAATAAATAGGTTGTTTCTATTTTAGACACGAACACAACCCCTCTAATACGATTAAGACATGTTTACATGATTGACATGACTTGTCTAACATGATTATGACACGTTATAATATGTTTACATATATGACACGATTATAACACGTTTATAGACATGATTATAACACGTTATAACACTTTTACATATACGACACGATTATAAGACGTTTACATTTACGACACGATTATACATGAAAGCCTATTTTTAAACGAAAAGATATAACAAAATATACAAAACTAAACAAAATTAAATATCAAGAAACCATACAAACTTTAAAATTTAAAATGGAAAGACAAAATCGAAGTTGTGAAGAAAACTACAATTCATAATTAAGAAAACTAATGTAATATCTAAATAATAAGCCAAACCAAATAGCAAAGGCAAAGCCATGTAACATTCTGAATAAGGAAAACCAAAATAATCCTTGGAAACATTATAAACAAAATCTTGATGTAGGATATATTAGTAATAAATTAGGGATTTTAATTTTGATTTTAGGGATTTTGACTATTATTAGGGATTTTAACTTCCTAAATTGGGAGTAATCCTAATTTGAGTTATTTTTCTAATAAATAGTTTACTATTTTATTTAGGATTTAATTTTGATATTTTCTAGTTAAACTAGGATTATAATTCTATTTCCTAATAGGATTTTATTTTCTAGTAGAACTATACTTTAAGGTCCTATAAATAGGAGCCTTTAGTTATGTTATTTTGGCAGATTTGGTTGTTATTGGTTTTTTATCTTTTAGTAAAAAGATTGTCTTCTCCCTTAATTTCATTCTATTTCTCCCTAAATTTATTCTATTGTTTCTCCCATTTCCTCTGTCTACATCTCCCTCTTTTTCTATTAACTTGAGGAACCCCGTTCCTCATCAATTGGTATCAGAGCGTGGTTTTGATGCTCTCTTATATTATTTATCCTTTAATTTTTGTTCAACCCATAAACCCTAAACCTCCCACCACCATCAACTTACTTTATCTCAATTTCATCTTCCATCATCCCTTAAAAAAAAAAATTCAGTTACTGCTCATCGACGTACTGCTCATTAGTGTTACTGTTCACAATGAGTACTGTTCATCGAACTGTTACCGGAGTTACTGTTCACGAACAAGTACTATTCACAAGAGAGTACTGTTCACCGGGGTTACTGTTAATCAACGAATACTGTTCATACCGGATCACTGTTCATAATTTTTGAACTTTATCCTCCAAGTTTTAAAATTTTCACTTTAATCCATTAGTTTAGATCCTATGGCCTGCCATCTACATCCATTCCTTAGTTTGGTCCGTATGACTAATCGTATCGAGAATAGACTTGATAGATTGGAGAAAAAATTTGATAGAATTGAAGCCCAATGTGATGAAATCATTGCAATTCTTATTGAAACGTTTAACGTTGATCCTGTTTGCTTTTCCTCAAGGCGTTGTGCGTAAAAACAAATTATCATGGATGAACATATGGTTACATCAAGTGAGGACGAGCATGAAAGTGATGAAGCAAGTGACATTGATCTTGAAGATAGGCATGAATCTAAAAGTCCTATCGAAGTCAAGGACGAGACGAATTTGAAGAATGATGTAGAGCCTACATGTGAAGTTGAATCCATATGTGAAGAAGAATCTCATGAAATCATTCAAGAAATTGATTTTAATTTGGGTTCACCTACTCTTATCATTTGGTTTAAGTCCTTGGTGAATTCTTTCATGATAAGTGTTATTTCTACACCAAAATTGGAAGCTATTGAAGCATCATCAATGTTTCTATCATGTGTGCTTATGCTATTGGATCACTATGAAGTAAAGATGTGGATTGATGACTTTCCAATGATCGTGCAAGATAAGACGTGGCATTTTCTTGTGTATTGATGACTTCCTTCTCGACAACTCGCCAGGAGTCGAGTTCTTTCAAGCGGAGGAGAATTGATGTAGGACATATTGGAAATAAATTAGGGATTTTAATTTTGATTTTAGGGATTTTAATAAATTAGGAATTTTGACTTCCTAAATTGGGAGTAATCCTAATTTGAGTTATTTTTCTAATAAATAGTTTACTATTTTATTTAGGATTTAATTTTGGTATTTTATAGTTAAACTAGGATTATAATTCTATTTTCTAATGGAATTTTATTTTCTAGTAGAACTATACTTTAAGATCCTATAAATAGGAGCCTCTAGTTATGTTATTTTGGCAGATTTGGTTGTTATTGGTTTTTGATCTTTTAGTAAAAAGATTATCTTCTCCCTTAATTTCACTCTATTTCTCCTTAAATTTCTTCTATTGTTTCTTTCATTTCTTCTGTCTACATCTCCCTCCTTTTCTGTTAACTTGAGGAACCCCGTTCCTCATTAATAATTGATATAGGACATATTAAGAATAAATTAGGGATTTTAATTTTGATTTTAGGGATTTTAATTAATTAGGGATTTTGACTCTTATTAGGGATTTTGACTTCCTAAATTGAGAGTAATCCTAATTTGAGTTATTTTCCTAGTTAATAGTTTACTAGTTTATCTAGGATTCAAATTTTGATATTTTCTTGTTTAAGTTGGAATTAGATTCTATATCCTAATAAATTCTATTTTCTAGTTAAGTTATGATTGTTGGCACTATAAATAAGTGTCTTTAGTTATTTTATTTCTTAGATCTGGTTGTTATTGGTTTTTTGATCTTTTAGTAAAAAGATTGCCTTCTCCCTCAATTTCACTCAATTTCTCCCTAAATTTCTTCTATTGTTTCACCCATTTCCTCTGTCTATATCTCTATCCCTTTCTTTTAACTTGAGGAACCCTGTTCCTCATCAATTGGTATCAGAGCATGGTTTTTTGATCCCCTCTTATACTATTTATCCTTTAATTTTTTGTTTAACTTATAAACCCTAAACCTTCCACCGCCATTAATTTACTTTACCTCAATTTCATCTTCCACCACCCATTCCAAAAAAAAAAAAAAGAGAGTTATAGTCACTGTTCATGAACGGACGTATACTATTCATTGGAGTCATTGTTCATGAACAAGTACTGTTCATTAACGAATACTGTTCATACTGGATAATTGTTCACAAGTTTTGAACTTTATCCTATAGGTTTTAGAATTTTCACTTTAATCCATTAGTTTAAATCCTACGACCATCCATCTACATCCTCTCATTAGTTTGGTCTGTATGACTAATCGTATCGAAAAAATTTGATAGAATTGAAGCCCGATGTGATGAAATCATTACAATTCTTATTGAAACGTTTAACGTTAATCCTGTCTGCTTTTCCTCAAGGCGTTGTGCACAAAAACAAATTATCACGGATGGACATATGGTTACATCAAGTGAAGATGATCATGAAAGTGATGAAGCAAGTGATATTGATCATGAAGATGGGCATGAATCTAAAAGTCCTATCGAAGTCAAGGGCGAAACAAATTTGAAGAATGATGTAGAGCCTACATGTGAAGTTGAATCCATATGTGAAGAAGAATCTCATGAAATCATTCAAGAAATTGATTTCATAGGTTGTGAGTCATATTTGGACTCACCTAATCTTATCATTGGGTCTAAGTCCTTGATGAATTCTTTCATGATAAGTGTTATTTCTAAACCAAAATTGGAAGCTATTGAAGCATCATCAATGTTTCTATCATGTATGCTTACGCTATTGGATCACTATGAAGTAAAGATTTGGATTGATGACTTTTCAATGATCGTGCAAGACAAGACATGGCGTTTCTTTGTGTACTGGCAACTTCCCATAGACAACTCGCCAGGAGTCGAGTTCTTTCAAGCGGAGGAGAATTGATTATGGGACATATTAGGAATAAATTAGGGATTTTAATTTTGATTTTAGAGATTTTAATTAATTAGGGATTTTGACTATTATTGAGGATTTTGACTTCCGAAATTGAAAGTAATCCTAATTTGAGTTATTTTCCTAGTTAATAGTTTACTATTTTATCTAGGATTTAAATTTTGATATTTTCTTGTTTAAGTTGGAATTAGATTCTATTTCCTAATAGATTATATTTCCTAGTTAAGTTACGATTGTCGGCGCTATAAATAAGTGTCTTTAGTTATTTTATTTCTTAGATCTGGTTGTTATTAGTTTTTTGATCTTTTAGTAAAAGGATTGTCTTCTCCCCCAATTTCACTCAATTTCTCCCTAAATTTCTTCTATCGTTTCTCCCATTTCCTCTGTCTATATCTCCATTCCTTTCTTTTAACTTAAGGAACCTTGTTCCTCAGCAATAGAATTTATTAAAATCCCTAAAATCAAAATTAAAATCCCTAATTTATTCCTAATATGTCCTACATCAGTAATCCTAATTTGAGTTATTTTCATAATAAATAGTTTACTATTTTTATTTAGGATTTAATTTTGGTATTTTCTAGTTAAACTAGGATTATAATTCTATTTCCTAATGGGATTTTATTTCCTAATAGAACTATACTTTAAGGTCATATAAATAGGAGTCTTTAGTTATGTTATTTTGGCAGATTTGGTTATTATTGTTTTTTGATCTTTTAGTAAAAAGATTGTCTTCTCCCTTAATTTCACTCTATTTCTCCCTTCATTTCTTCTATTATTTCTCCCCTTTCCTTTGTCTACATCTCTCTCATTTTCTGTTAACTTGAGGAACCCTGTTTCTCATCAAATCTTAAATAAGTCTTTGAACCACCTACAAAGTAAAGCATTAGTTTGTTATCGAGGAGAGCAACATTAAAAAGAAAACTAAGTGAAGACAAGAACTTTACTAGTAATAACCGATTCCTAACACTCTGATGACAACATTTGTATACTCGTTAAATAATGTGCTTCCATCTGCATTTTAGTTCAAACTTATGCAGTAGATGATTTACAAAATTGCATTACAACCAACAAAAAATCCATTCTTAAAGAAATATATAACCAACACAATTAAGCATTTCCAACCAATAATTGCAAGCAATTCTTGATTATAAGTGCTCAGATGCCTTAGTTAAGTTACAATTAAGCTCATTTCCCAATTTATTGCCCCATTGGATCACAAAACATACAAGACATTATATACCTGAATTATAATTTAAACGTTGCAATCAAATTTCACAAATTTTAAAAAGAAAAAGCTACAAATTGAATCTTTTGCATCCCATATTTTGCTCACAGGAAAAATATTAGGTAAGACATTAAATGCCAAAAACTAGTATAGATGAGAGAGAAACCAAAGTTATAATAATGTACAATAGAACTTTAACTCTAGCAATTCACCAACGAAATAATCAGCCTCATACTAAAAAATTCAACAAACAATCAATTACCAAATCAGATATCACATGTAAATGAATCATTCAATATCTTGTAATACTTTTAGTTAGCAATTGAAAATCTAATACAAAACCATTAACATCAACATGACTAGCCATTGAAATTGCAAATGAAACACAAACCCGTCACTTACACAATTAAGACCTTCATGTCATGGAAGAACTACTGCTGATTCTCTAGCTTGTTGGTTGATACTCAATTTCATTATATTTTCAGTCAACTCATTTATCTTTAGAGTTTCACTTTCTATAAAATTCAATTTTTTATAGAATGACTAGAGAAGCATTTAGAAACATAAGAAAACAACTTGTAGAGAAAAAAAAACAAAAAGAAATTGTTAATGAGTTACCTTGTTCTCCAAACAACCAATTTTCAGTGCAAATCAAAGCCTCTACTATATTTGGTGTAAGCACACTTCCAAATTGATCAAGAACTCATCCATTAACACTAAAAACTAACTCGGATGCAAATGTAGAAACAGGAATGCTTAAAATATCATGAGCCATACAAACAAGTCCAAGATAACGAAACTCGCTTCCTTTCCAAAATAAGAGAATATCCAAATTGGTTGATAATTTTGTCCTTGGTTGATACAGATATAAATCTAATTATGTCTTTTGATTTGAAATTGTTTGTCTAACACTATTAGCTTGATCAAATTTCCTATACATATCATAAGAAATAAGAATCATTAATACAATGAATAAGTACATAACACAAATATATATTTTATCAAAAGTTTAGTGTTTTGTACTTTCAATGGAACAACTTCCCCAACTTTCTCATTGACATGTATTGACAAGTTATATCATCATGATTTCTGAATGAAGAAGGTGCACCAGAAGTTGAATTTTTTTTTTGTACTCATTGTACAAAAAAAAAATCTTCTCTCTAACTTTAGACAACTCAATATCAAAATTATCCCCATAAAGTTTTTTACATGCAAACTCCACTAATTGCATTTTGTAACCGTGGATCCAAGATAACTGCTATAGCCAAAATAATGCAATAATTTGACTAATACTTCTCAAACTTAGACAACATGCATTTGGCCATATACTTCAAGTAGCTATATTCACTTTCCAAGTGTTACTTCAAGTCAAATGAGCCACAAACACTTTAAGAAATTACAAAGATGAAATTGGGTACTTTGAGCCAGAAAAAATACATATAGTCTCATAAAATGCATCCAAAAAGTTGCTAATCTTCTCCACTTTCAACCACTCCTACAAAGAAGGGCAATGAATGTAATTAGAATCACTCAACTGCATGTGACACAAAGTTTGACTATAATATATGGCACTTTCAAGCACGAAAAAAGAAGAATTCCATCTTATAGGAACATCTTGCGTCAAGCCCATTTTACAATCTAGAGACACTTGTTTCAGACATTGAAAAAAGTCTTTTTCTTCCTTGTGACCGTTTAATATACTTAATGCTCTCATGAATTTTATAGATTGCTTTATCTATTTCTTTCAATCCCTATTGAACAATCAAATTAAGGATATGAGCACAACAACGTATATGCAAGAAATCTCCTTTAGATAATAGTGATTTCCTCATATTTAATTGGGATCTTAGAAACTCAACATAAGTATCATTAGATTAAGCATTATCCAAAGTGATTGAGACAAATTAGCAACACCTCACTCATTTAGTAACTTGTATATTTTATTAGACAAATTAACAACAGAATGTGGACGTAGCAAAGCACAAAAGTTTAACACCCACTTTTCTAAAACCCAATTTTTATCAAGAAAATGAGCTATAAGACACAAATAGTCATCCGTAGTTATAGAAGTCCAAAAATCAAAGGATAAACTAATTCTACTAGTGCTTCCTATAACATGGCTTTTGTTTTAGCCCTCTCCCTATTATATATCTTTAACATATTAGCCTTGGCAATGTTTCTAGAAATGGGATTCACCTCATCATTCGAATAAATAAAAAGCCTTCTAATACCATTATACTTAACAAATTGAAATGGCAAATCATGTATAACAAGTGTAGCAGACAACAATTCTCAAAAGACAATAGGATCAAATTTAGGACTACACATTCCCATATTGCCCTCAGTTTGGTTTATCATATACTGACCTACATCATGTGAATTTCTTCTTGGACAAGACTTCAAATGCCAATTCAAATTACCCGTTCCATTCCTAGATTCATAATGTAAATTACTCCACATAATTTGAATTTGGATATTTGCTTCTTATCTAGATATCCTTCCCTTGATGGTATATCAAAAAACTTCTACACCACTGAAGTTAACTTTCTCTTGCGTGTCCTACTTTGACTTGTACCTTGTTGTGTAATGCCTTTAGTCTCACTACCCATACGAAATATGTCATCCTTGTCAAATTAGTTTCTATTCAATTTACTAAATTAGTTTCCAAAGAATCCATTTTTAAGGAAAAAAAAACTGCATAAAATTAAAAACAAAATCAATAGAAGAAATAAACTGGAAAGGAAATAGCACAAATTAATTATATAAGTAATAAATTATGGTTGGAAAGGAAACAAATTAAATTATAAGTAATAAATCATGCTTGAAAAAAAATTAGTAGGTCAAAAACAAATTAGAAAAATAAAAGAAAGTATATATCTAATTCATTTTATAAAAGAAAAATAAAATGTTAATACTTAAATGTGATTTAATTAATTATCTAATTCGATCAAGGCTTAATTGTTTATCAATACTTAAAAAGACTAATAATCTTTATATTCTAATGATTAAATGAAAATCAAAATGAAATGCAATAAACAATAAACAATGTATTGTTCTAATTGAGCTTGCGGACATAGAACTTATAATACCAAGGCTGGCAATAGTAGAGTTTTTGTTAGAAAGTAGTTGATTGTCTATTAAAAATTGTATAACTTCTTTCTAATAACAACAAATCAAAAAGAAAGATTGTATGGTAAATATTTCCTATCACCAAAATTTTGTAAAGAGAAAATTGCATCAAATTCCAACAACAAGCTTTAGAATGACGAAATTGTTACTAAAATGAAAGCAACAAGGAATTTAATGACTTCAACAACTGCTAATCACAATTAAGAAGCAGTGGAAGGAAGGAACCAACCCAACCCATCTTGTTTATTGTAAGTAAACTTTCACATGGCTTTGATCTTCGATGTTTTTTTTAATTAATTAATTATTATTATTAATTAAAGAATGAAGCTGCTGCAAGTACAAAGGGATATTCTCTTCAAGAAATTATAAGTGGCAAGAAAAATGGTTGAACAAATTAAAAGAAAACTTGTTTTAGGTTTAGGTCTGTTGAAGTTCTGCTTTGAAAAAATGAGTATACTAGATATATATAATTGAAAAAGAATATAAGAATCTAAAAAATAAATCCATAAATTTTATAGCACGCAAGCTAGTAATAGTCTTGGCTAAAATTTGACTTAGAATATCTATTAGTCTTTTCTTTAAAAGAGTTATATAAATAGTTCCATAAAAAAATCAGAATATTAGGTACTGTCAAATCAGATTAGTAGTAATTCCTTTTAAAAAAATTATGGCAAAGAAACAGAGCTAACAGTATCGTCAATTACAATTAATTGAAGAATATATCACAATTAATAATTTTGAAAAGAACAATATATAACTAGTTCCACTCAAATTACTAGACATTAGCAAAACAATATAGGAAAAAAAAAAAACAACAAAAAGCAAACAGGGGCATGCCAGAGAATGAAATCCTACGCTTCCAATCATTTTAATTATTAGAAATTTAAAATGAAAAGTAGCAATGGAGTGGTAAGGCTCTTACTATTTCTAGATAAGGGGGAGCTTCCTTGTTTTTTGGTAGCAGCGAGCAAGCCTCAGATTTACAAAAGAACTTTATCGTTTTGATTATAAATCAAAAAAAGAACTTTGTTAGTGCATATTGCATAATTCGATTTTCATTATTAATTTATATGAGGAATTAATGTACTAATTAATCGCATAAAAAAGGCCATAAAACACAATTGAGATTTGAGACTGATATCAAGAGAGAAATAAACTACCAAAATCATTGAAGTAACACAACTTAAACCAGTTGTCATCTAATGTATACTACTAAAAAATCTCAGCAAATAAACCTAATACAAATTGAATTTAGGGCTTCTCTATCATCATTGTCAAACATAGATCTATCATAGCACTTAACCAAAAAGCCTCGAATGATATGTCTTTAATATATGATAATGATACCTCAAGAGCAGAGACCCAAGCGAGGATAGGCTATGAAGAAGAGAGAAGAAAAAAGAGTAATTAGTAAGAGAGGTGGAAGGCTGAAGGTAGAGATGATAAGTGGTGGTGGCCTGTGAGGAGAGCGGAGCCGGAGAAGAGATGAGAAGGGACTTGAGAGGAAAGGTTCGTGAGCAGTGGTGGTGAAGAGATGTGATGTTATGTTAGGTGATAGGTTTTTTTTTTTTTTAATTTTTTTTTTTTTGAATTAACTTTAGTAAAATAAAAATTTAAAATTATTTAATATAATTTATGTCAATAATCATGTCATCCGTGTGATTCATGTCACCCCTGTTTTCACACATCCATGTAATTTGAGCTAGTCGTGTTAATCGTGCCATAAAAGTATTCGTGTCGTAAACGTGTTGTTTTATAATCGTGCTCGCAGGTTGAGGACCCTCAACCTAAACATGACATGATCATTGAACAGGTTAAAAATTCTAATACGAATACGAAATGAACAAGATTAAGCTAAAATCTAGACCCGCTAAAACCCGTGTCGTATCACGTCATGTTCGCATGTCGTGTCAAAAATTGTCAGTCTTTAAGGAGGAATAAGCAGCTTCGTAAAAGATAACAAGTAAACTATGTAAGTACAGCATCTCTAAGACACTACTCTTAGTTTGTCTTGTCACATTTTTTTTCCTAAATAGGAAACTATGAATTGTATTAGAAGAAGAATTATATAAAGAGGACAAGCAGTCCACAAAATCAAAAGTCAAAACCAGCTTGAATAAGAAATAGAACTGCAGAGGAGGTACCCAATCAATCCTATACATCTGGGAACTCAAAAAGCATCCCTAATCAATATATAATACCAAAAATTCCTCCCAATTCAAATGAACAAAAAAAGAAAAAGGTATCATAAAACTCTTCTATCATGAAGCCAAAGACCACAAAAACTGAATTTCTTTTTATGGTATCGCCAAACATTCTTTTGAGTTGAATACAATAACTCAAATAGCTCGAGTCATATGTAATTGTTTAACAAGTAATTTCTTGATTTAAATCAAAGATTATCTCAAATTTATTTGTGTTTGATTTAATTCAGAACAACATTTCGACATGGAAATATAGTTTATAAGTGGCAATAGGACAGGTCACTTTGGGGATATTCATCCCATCCCCTATTAGGCCGCCCTGCGACCCCAGCCTACCACCCCTCACACACTCCACCCCCAATCCCATCCCCAACAGATCCAAACCCAAAACAAGTTTTCTTTTAATTTGTTCAATCAATTTTCTTACCACTATCATCATTTATAATTAATTGAAGAATATTATCACAATTAGTAATTTTAAAAAGAATAGTATATAACTTGTTCCAATCAGATTACTAGACATAAGCAGAGCAATATAAGGAAAAAAAAAACAACAACAACAAAAAAATAAAAATAAAAATAAAAACAAACAGTGGCATGCCAGAGAATGAAATCCTATGCTTCCAATCATTTTAATTACCAGATATTTAAAATGAAAAGTAGCAATGGAGTGGTAAAGCTCTTACTATTTCTAGATAAGGGAAAGCTTCATTGTTTTCTTATAGCAGCGAGCAAGCCTTACATTTACAAAAGAACTTTATAGTTCTGATTATAAATCAAAAAAAGAACTTTGTTAGTGCATATTGCATAATTCGAATTTCATTATTAATTAATATATATAAGGAATTAATGTACTAATCAATTGCATAAAAATGGCCATAAACATAATTGAGATTTGAGACTGATATAAAGAGAAAAATAAACTACCATAATCATTGAACTAAGACAACTTAAACCAGTTGTCATCTAATGTATACTACTAAAAAATCTCAATAACTAAACCTAATACAAATTGAATTTAGGGTTTCTTTGTCATCATTGTCAAATACATATATACCATAGTACTTAAGCAAAAAGCCCTGATTGATGTATCTTTAATATATGATAATGATACCTAAAGAGCAGAGACCTAAGTGAGGAGAGGCTACGACGAAGAGAGAAGACCAAAGAGTAATTAGTAAGACAGGTGGGGAGCTAAAGGTAGAGATGATGAGTGGCAGTGGCCTATGAGGGGAGTGGAGCCGGAGAGGAGATGAGATAGGACTTGAGAGGAAAGGTTAATGAGCAACGGTGGTGAAAAGATGTGATGTTATGTTAAGTGATAGGTTTTTTTTTTTTAATTTCTTTTGATTTTTGAATTGAGTTTAGTAAAATAAAAATTTAAAATTATTTAATTTAACTCGTGTCAATAATTGTGTCCTCATGACATGATTATTGAAGGGGTTGAAAATTCTAACACGAACACGAAATGGACAGCATTAAGCTAAAACCCAAATATGCTAAAACCCATGTCGTATTAAGTCGTATTCGCATGTCATGTCAAAAATTGTCATCTCTAGTCTTTGAAGAGGAATAAGCAACTTTGCAAAAAGATCACAAGTGAATTATGTAAGTACAACATCTCCAAGACATTACTCTCAATTTACCTTGTCACATTTTTTTTCCCTAAATAGGAATTGTATTAGAAGAAGAATTATATAAAGTGGACAAGCAGTCCACAAAATCAAAAGTTAGAACTAGCTTGAACAAGAAATAGAGCTGTAGAAGAGGTACTCAATCAATCCCATACATCTGGAACTCAAAAAATATCCCTAATCAATATGAAATACCCAAAATTCCCTCCCAGTTCAAATGAATAGAACAGAAAAAGATATCATAAAACTCTTTTATCTAGAAGCCAAAGAGAAACTAAAAGCTAAACTATATCCTATAAAAAACTGAATTTATTTTTGTGGTATCTTCAAACAATCTTTTGAGTTGAATACAATATCTCAAATAGCTTGAGTCATATGTAATTGTTTAATAAGTACTTTCTTAATTTAAATCAAAGATTATCTCAAATTTAATTGTCTGATTTAACTCGGAACAACATTTCAACATGGAACCATAGTTTATAGGTGGCAATGGATAGGTCATCGTGGGGATATTTGTCCAATCCCCTATTAGCAGTGCCCCTACCGCCTCCCCCCCACCCCAAAAAAACAATAGGTGGCAATGGGACATGTCACTATAGGGATATTCATCCCATTCCCTATTAGGCCTCGCCGCGAACCCAACCCACCACCCCATGACACCTTCAATTAGCGGCAAGAAAAATGGTTGAACAAATTAAAAGAAAACTTGTTTTGGTTTTTGGGTCTTTTGAAGCTCTGCTTTGAAAAAATGAGTATACTGATATATATAATTGAAAAAGAATATAAGAATTACAAAAAAAATCCATAAATTTTATAGCATACAAACTAGTAATAGTCCTGGCTAAAATTTGACTTTGAATATCTATTAGTCTTTTCTTTAAAAAAAATGATATAAACAATTCCATAAAGAAATCAGATTACTAGGTAACTGTCAAATTAGATTAGTAGTAATTCCTTTAAAAAAATTATGGCAAAGAGACAGAGCTAACACTATCATCATTTATAATTAATTGTAGAATACTATCACAATTAGTAATTTTAAAAAGAACAATTTATAACTAGCTCCAATCAGATTACTAGACATAAGCAGGGCAATATAAGGAAAAAAAAAAAAACAACAATAAAAAACAAACAGTGGCCTGCCTGAGAACGAAATCATATGCTTCCAATTATTTTAATTACCAGAAATTTAAAGTGAAAAGTAGTAATGGAGTGGTAAAGCTCTTACTATTTCTAGATAAGGGGAAGCTTCTTTGTTTTTTTGTAGCAGCGAGCAAGCCTCAGATTTACAAAAGAAATTTATAGTTCTGATTATAAATCCAAAAAAGAACTTCGTTAATGCATATTGCATAATTTGAATTTCATATTAATTAGTATATAATGAATTAATGTCCTAATCAATCGCATAAAAAAGGCCATAAACATAATTGAGATTTGAGACTGATATGAAGAGAAAAATAAACTACCAAAATCATTGAACTAAGACAACTTAAATCAGTTGTCATCTAATGTATACTACTCCAGTTGTCATCTAATGTGTATACTCGAAAATCTCAGCAAATAAACCTAATACAAATTGAATTTAGGGTTTCTTTAATTCATTCTCAAATACAGATCTACCATAGTATTTAAGCAAAAAGCCCCCATTGATGTATCTTTAATATATGATAATGACACTTGAAGAGCAGAGACCCAAGCGAAGAAAGGCTACAAAGAAGAGAGAAGACAGAAGAGTATTTAGTAAGGGAGGTGGAGAGCTGAAGTTAGAGATGATGAGTGGCGGTGGCTTGTGAGGAGAGTGGAGCTGGAAAGGAGATCAGATGGGACTTGAGAGGAAAGAACTGAGCAGCGGTGGTAAAGAGATATGATGTTATGTTAGGTGATAGGTTTTTTTTTTTAATTTATTTTGATTTTTTAATTGTTTAGTAAAATAAAAATTTAAAATTTGAAATTATTTAATTTAATTTGTGTCAATAATCGTGTCATCCGTGTTATTCATGTCATCCTTGTTTTCACTCATATCCATATAATTTGAGTTAGTCTTGTTAATCATATCATAAACGTATTCGTTTCATAAACGTGTTGTGTCATAATCGTGCTTACAAGTTAAAGAACCTCAACCCAAATACGACATGATTATTGAATGAGTTGAAAATTCTAAAACGAATAGGATTAAGTTAAAAACCCAAACCCGCTAAAACTTGTGTCGTAGCAAGTCGTGTTCACATGTCATGTCAAAAATTGCTACCTCTAGTCTTTGCAGAGGAATAAGTAGCTTCGCAAAAAGATCACAAGTGAACTACGTAAGTACAACATCTCTAAGACATTACTCTCAGTTTGCCTCGTCACATTTTTTTTCTAAATAAGAAACTATGAATTGTACTAGAAGAAGAATTATATAAAGAGGACAAAGCAATCCATAAAATCAAAAGTCAAAACTAGCTTGAATAAGAAATAGAACCGTAGAAGAGGTACTCAGTCAATCCTATACATCTGGAACTCAAAAAAAATCCCTAATCAATATGTAATACCCAAAATTCCCTCCCAATTCAAATGAATAGAAAAGAAAAAGGTATCATAAAACTCTTTTATCATGAAACCAAAGAGAAACTAAAAGCTAAACTATATCTACAAAAACAAATTATCTTCAAACAATCTTTTAAGTTGAATACAATATCTCAAATAGCTTAAGTCAAATGTAATTGTTTTATAAGTAATTTCTTGATTTAAATCTGTAAGTTCTGGAACTAGGCAGTTATAAGAATTATAAAAGTAAAATGTAATATAAATCGATACGGGAGGATTTTACGTGGTTCGGTTATAAAACCTATATCCACGGATAACTATAGAGCTGCAATTCACTAAGTTCTTGTTTGTACAACTTTAGGAACGTTTACAGTGCTAACTCACTCTCACATAGTGACCTAATCTTTGTAAAACAAAATATCGCCAAGATCTTAAACTCTAGTGACACTGCTCACTCTCTGTCGCAGATAACTTAACAACACACTCTAATCTTTGTAAAACAAAATATCGCCAAGATCTTAAACTCTAGTGACACTGCTCACTCTCTGTCGCAGATAACTTAACAACACACTGTTAAGTATATCATAACCATGATGTCTGACATTGAATTACATAAACATTTAACTCGCAAGTTCTCTCAAGTGTATACTAACTCAGATAGACCTAATCAACAATTCATGTATGATTACAATCTCTTATACATGAATAAAACACTCATAAAATTAAATCAATGAAGCATTCCAATTTGCGTTGAAGCTTTCCTTTCAATTCTTGGAATGCCGTGACATAAACTCCACCAATCAACCTATATGCGTTATGAAAACATAACGTTACATATATAGTGAATGCCTGACCGAAATCTCTTTAAGATCCTGAAAGAATCCTAATTAAACTCACATTAGAATAAAGACAGATATAATAGGAAGTGATAAATATAACTCCTAAAGGAATTAAGACACAAATAAATATTCTTCTATTTTCACTATGGTACATTAAATAATGTCCTATTCTAAGAGGATATTGATTATGAATCAAATACTTCCTAAAATATGCTTCTAGAAACAGTAAAATAATAACCAATATAATCTTCTTGTTTTATCACAAGTTAGACAAAAATTTCGTGTGCATGGCACATGCATGTTGACACCAACAATCTCTCCCTTTTTGGCAACTTGTGATAAAAACACCAAACTATTTTTGATCAACGAAAAACTGATATAGATAAGTCAATCATAATTGTAAGCAATCATGAACGATCAAACATAGACATCATGCTTATAGAAATAACAATAGTATGCAGTTACAAAACACATAACAAAACAATGTCTGATTATGTAGATCTTGCAAAATAACACAAAGTGAGGTTATCAAACTTGTCAAACAACACTGCAACCATTGTCATGATCAGAGCAAATAAAAAACATACATCAAATGAAATATGCAGATAAAAACACATAACACAGTAAAGAAATAACATACAACCAAAAATAGTTCTAATGCATACAAAGCATAAACATGCCTTACTCCCCTTACTCCTTACAAACTGCCTTGGAGGGGAACAACAAAAATATCATACAGAATTATCAAAAACAAGATCAGTTCAAAAATAAAACATAACAGAACAGAAAGATCAGAAACTCCTTCTCTTTCTCTCCCCCTTGATTTTAGGACAAGTTGTCAAAAACTAACGCAGTCTTGGAGATTTGCGAATAGGTGGGGAAGAGAAACTGCCAGAGTGCTTCTTAATCTTGCCAGCCTTCATTTTATACTGTTTGCCAATAGTTGTTGGTGTAGGCTACTCAGTGGGCACAGAAGCAGACTGTGCTTCAGTTGTCTCAGAGGAAGTGGTAGTGACTTCAGCCACAATATTGCGAATCTCCTTATCAAGTCGTTCAACACTGGTTTTTGTTGTCTGTAACTCAACAGCAGGTTGTTGAGAAGGTACCAGTGACTCTTCGGCAAGTGTAGATGGTGGAGGTGTTGCTGGTGCAGTTGTGTCAGCTACTGGAGGAGGTTCCTGAATGTGTTCTGCTAGTGGTATTGTTGTGGCTTCATGTGGTGGTGACTGTGTTGGTGGAGAATCATGATGTTCTGCTTCAGGGACTGGAGAAACATGAGGTTCTTCCTCATCAATTGAGGAAGGCAATGTCATCTCGGGTTCTTCTTGTGGTGGTTGATCTGACATAGACTCATCCCTCAGTTCTAGAGCTGTTGAGTTAAATTTCTTCTTCCTCTTGTCAGATGATTTCTTCACCAATTTGATCTTTTTCTTTGCTTTCAATCCCTTTGCAGTTGTCTTGAATTTCTTTTTCTTTTGCTTCTTCTCTACTGTTATGTCTGTCTCAACAGTAGTTTGTTCAGTTGGATATTCTGCAGGTAGTGGCTCAGCTTCTTCAGGCAGTGGGGCATCAGGTTCTGGTATGTGCTCTGTAGACTTCTCAGAAACCACATTGTCAGTTTCCATGGGCTGTGGTTTTTCTGCAGTACTAGATTGTCCTGCAAGTTTGGCCTCCAAAATAGATTTTTTAGCCTTGATATCTTTAAGATCCTGTACAATATCTTTCAAGACAGAATTTATCTCAGCAAGTTCTTCTATATTGCCCATAGGATGTTTCCTGACTCTCATGGGTTTTGGTTCTGATGCAGGGAGATCAGTTTTATCATGCAACCTATGTAGAAAACCTTTGGTGATTGACTTGGTTAGAGTTTTAGTATGTTCTTTGGGACTTATAGGATACCATTCTGTGCTAAAATCCCTTGAATTAAGCATGAAAAAACAAGTAAATGATAGTCAGATTTGTATGGAGCAATCTGAATAATCATTCTATAAGCCAATAAACCAAAATTAATTGGTCGATTGGTACCCAAACATAACAAAAACTTCACTCTATCTTCCCTAACTTGGTTTTGGTGTGATGAGGGAAGACAGTTAAATCGTGCAATCTTATGCATCACTCTATACTTTTTTTTGAGATATTGCTGGTCAATTCCATCCCTCAGTTTCCATTTTATATCCTCTTTACCAGTCAGTTCTTTAATCATTACAGCCATATAAAAATTCTCATCCAAAGAATTCAAACTTCCTATTGGTATATCAAAGAATGTCTTTATGACATTTGGTGAGAATTCACAAACTTTTCTCTATAATATATTCTATAATAATGAAAGCTTTTTAGATCATCAACTGAAGTAGAGTTATTGGCATAGAATTTTTGAATTAATGACTTCACAAGGGGTAGGAAATTGGTTACCATACGAGTTCAGTATATGGACTCAAGAAGCTCACTCAACCCATAGTTGTTAAAGTCTGTCAGCTTCACTGGCCTTTCCATCTGCAATTTCCTTTTTGAGGTGTACTTCAAGAATTTCTACTTGATGGCTGTTGTGAGGAACTTGTTATACTTTGGCTTCACTTTGTCTTTCATCTTCTTCACCGGAATCAATTCATCTTCGCTCATAACAGATTAATCGAGATCTCTATTTGAGGCTGTTGTGAATGAGAAGACCGTGCACTGTTACTACTGTTGTAACCAGAGTCGTTCTGTGAAGATGAGAAACTGTGTGTTTTTAAAGATTCTGAGGTGGTCGCCATTGTTAGGGTTTCAAGTCTGCAAGAGTTTCTCAGAATAGAGAGAGAACAGCAAGACGAGAGAAAAAGTGTCAAAACTGTTGTTAGAGTATAGTATGAACAGGAAATACCCTAACTGTTCTCATAATATACTAGGCTGAAATTAAAAAAATTTTGTTTTCAACAAAAATTTAATTTTAATTCCCATTCCATAATCGCTTAATAACTGTCATTAATGAATAAGAATTCAAAATTTGATTTCCATTAGAATAAGGAATTCTAATAGAGTTAGGATTCCTGTCACTGAAACTTATCCCCCTCAATTCAATATACTGACATGGCATTTTGACACATAGACACACAAGATAAATCAAATTTCAGATTGGCATAAAGAGCATCGTATGATACAAAAAACATAACAGAAAATAGTTAAATTTAACATAATAACAATATCTGACATATTTTTCATTTTTCTTTTCAATTGATTGAGATGTCAAAAATATTATTTTGACATATTTTAATCATATTGGATTTTTAAATACAGTAGCTTTCACACAATATATAGGTAGCCCTTTTCATTTGAATGGGTGACCTCAACATATTTCTTAGATACCTTGAGTTTACTCTCAATGATGGCTTTTACACATCATATATTGGTAGCCCTCTCCGTATTTTTCATTTTAAACCAGTATCTTATCATTCGCACAATTTTTATATTATAGCTCATACATGCTAAATTAGAAGAAAACTTATGTTATTGTAGATGCAATTATCATAACAGCAAGCAATGTTTATTCAAATAACTGACAGATGCCTATGGCCTTTCTTAGATTCTCAAATCTTGTTGTATCTAATGCCGTAGTGAACAAGTCAGTCAATTGTTTATCAGTGGAGATGTGTTCAATGTGGATCACCTTAGACTTTACAAGTTCCCTTATAAAATGGTATCTTATGTCAATGTGTTTTGTTCTTGAATGCTAAACAAGATTTTTAGAAATATTTATAGCACTAGCATTATCACAAAACACAGTTATAGGTTTCTGTTCAATACCATCACTCAACATTTGCTTCATCCACAGTAGTTGTGTGCAACAACTTACTGCTGCTATGTATTCAGCTTCAGCAGTAGATAAAGAAATAGAGTTCTGCTTTTTGCTGTGCCAAGAGACCGAGTTAGTACCAAGATAAAAACAACCTCCTGATGTGCTTTTTTTGTCATCTGCATTTCCTGTCCAGTCAGCATCACTAAACCCTACAAGATAATCATTTGTATCTTTAGAAAACCATATACCATAATCATGTGTTCCATATACATACCTGATGATTCTCTTAATTGCTGCCAGATCTGATTCTTTGTGATTTGCTTGAAATCTTACACAAAGTCCTACACTAGAGCACAAGTTTGGTCTACTTACTGTGAGGTATAACAGGCTGGCAATAATAATTCTGTACAAACTTGCATCAATATCTTTTCTTGCATTGTCTTTTGAAAGTTTCAGGTTAATACTGATAGGAGTTTTCATTGGTTTTGAATTCTTAAGCCCAAATTTTTTTACAAGACTTTTAGCATATTTTGATTGAGATATGAATATCCCATCATTCATTTGCTTAACTTGCAATCCAAAAAAGAAATTTAATTCTCCTACCATGCTCATCTCAAACTCTTTCTGTATCAACTTAACAAACTAATTAGTTTTGCTTTTGTTAGTTGATTGAAAGACAATGTCATCAACATATATTTGAGCAATAATAAAATAGTTAGATGCATGTTTGATAAACAAAGTTTTATCATTGCTGCCTCTTTTATAGCCCCTATTGATAAAAAAATTTGTCAACCTTTCATACCAAGTTCTAGGAGCTTGTTTCAATCCATACAAAGCTTTATGCAATATGTATACAAAATCATGATGTTTAGGATCTTTAAAACCCTTAGGTTGTTCAATAAAAACTTCTTCATTGAGATAGCCATTTAGAAATGCTATTTTAACATCCATTTGGTGCAATTTAAAATCAAGTAAACAAGTAATTGCAAGTAGCAATCTAATTGATTCAAGTCTAGCTACTAGTACAAAGGTTTCATCAAAGTCTATGCCTTCTAGTTGAGTGTAGTCTTGTGCTACTAGCCTAACTTTATTTCTTACTACTTGACCACTTTCATCAGTTTTATTTTTGAATATCCATTTAGTTCCAATGACATTTGCATTTTCTAACCTAGCTAGGAACTAATTCTCACACTTCATTTCTTTGAAACTGATTAAGTTCATCTTACATTGCGTGAATCCAAACATCTTCTTTTAAAGCTTCTTTCATATTTTTTGGTTCAACTAATGAAACATAACATGCAAACCTTACCTGATTCCTTACCTTGCTCTTAGTTTTCATCATGCCATCTGGTGTTCCAATGATAGAGCTGGTTGGATGTGCTTTCTGAATCCAAGTGGGTGGATCTTTTCTTTCATCTTCATTTCGGATTGAGTCTTTGTTTAGATCTGAGTTGTCAGTTATTGTTGTGTCTAATATAACAGCAGTTGTTTCCTTTTTCATAACTAAATCATCTTTCTTACTATTGCTGTCAGAATCTGATTTTTTTGTATCTTCTACAAAGTTGGTTATGCTTTCCTCTTGTGAGTATTCTGCATAATTATCCAGATCATCAAAGACTACATTTGCAGATTCCATGACTGCCTCAGTTCAAAGATTGTAAACCCGAAATGCTTTGCTGTTTTGTGCATATCCCACAAAAACTCCTTCATCACTCTTTGGATCTAATTTTCCTAACTGCTCTCTGTCATTTAATATGTAACACCTGCATCCAAAGACATGAAAATATTTCAAATTAGGTTTTCTACCTTTCAAAATTTCATAAGGTGTCTGGTTAGTGTCAGGTCTTAGAAAAACTCTATTTGAAAGATAACAAGCAGTGCTTATTGCTTTAGCCCATAGCCTTTTAGTCAACTTCTTGCTATTGAGCATCATTCTAGCCATCTCTTGAAGAGTTCTATTCTTCATTTCTACAATGCCATTTTGTTCAGAGGTTTTGGGAGCTGAAAATTCATGATCAATACCATGAAATTTGTAAAAATCAGCATAGTAACATTTTCAAATTCTTTGCCATGATCACTTCTTATTCTCACTATCCTACCAATGTTCCTATTATGCTCATTTTCAAGCTTAACACAAAGATTCTTGAAAGCTTCAAAAGTGTCAGATTTTTCTTTAATAATATCAACCTAAATATATCTAGAAAAATCATCCACATAAACAAATATGTATCTCTTACTTGTAATGCTTTCAATTTGCATAGGACCCATAAGATCCATGTGAAGCAAATCAAGTATCTTGGATGTGCTAAGATGTGAATTGGATTTATGTGAACTTCTAATTTGTTTTTCCAATCCATGTTTGTTGGAGTTGTCTTTTCCAAGACTCAAGACTTGATCCAGTTTAGCTAATTCGATTCTGAGTTGATCAACACATTTTTTGCTCGCAATCAGCTTTGTTGTGATTTTCTCAACATGTGCTGTTTTGTCTGTCAAAGCAATCTTCAGTTTTGTGATACGATTTTCAACATAAGATTTTTCACATTTTAGCACTTCAATCTCTTTCTTCAAGGTTTTGATTTCTTCCTTCTGATTCAGTCATTCACCATATAATGCATTATAAGTCTCTTGCAACTCTTCACAGTATTTTGGACCTTCTTCTTCTTCTGAATGATCAACATTGATTCAACAGTGTTCTGTTATGTCAGTTATAACAGCTTTCGCTTTATCGACTGTTGATGCTGTGAATGCAACAAAATTATTCATGCATTCTTGATCATCCAAATCAGTTTCTGATTCATCACTCCAAGTAGATGTCAAGCCTTTGTTTTTCTTCTTGAGATTAATACATTCAGATTGAATATGCCCATAACCTAAACATTCCTAACATTGAATCTGTTCTTTCTTATCAGGCTGCTTTGATTTCTTCTTCTCATTCTCCTTGTTGAATTTCCTGAACTTGTCTTCATTTGAGTTTGATGGCTTTCCCTGATTCTTTTCCCTGAAATTCTTTTTCATGAACTTGACATAATTCTTTGTTAGAAAAGTAATTTGTTTAGAATCAGTTTCATCAAGTTCATCATTACTTTCATCATCAGATTTTTCAGTTTTAACATTGAATGCAATGCTTTTTCCTTTTTGCTTCCTAGTACTCTGATTAATTTCAAAGTTTTGGAGAATGCCAATCAGTTTATCAACTTTCATCTCATCAGTGTTTTTAACTTCCTCAATGGTTGAAATTTTAGGTTGAAATTTATTTGGAGTAGACCTAATTATTTTGCTCAAAATTTCTGCATCAGTGAAAGTTTTGTCAAGCATATATGTAGAATTTGTGATGTGATATATCTTAGAGTAAAATTCAAAAATTGACTCATCTTCATTCATCATCAAATTTTCAAATTGAGAATTCAATCTCATCAATTTAGATCTTTTAACAGATGCGGTACCTTCATGTTTTGCCTCAAGTATGTCCCAAGCTTCCTTGGCTACTTTGCATCTAGAAATCTATCCAAAATTGTTTAAGTCCACTACAGCAAAAATTGTATTAAAAGCCTTTGAGTTCTAGCTAGAACGTCTGTACTCTTCATCAGTCCATTTGTCCTTAGATTTAGGTTCAGCATCACCAAAAGTATTCAACTTTGTTGGCGGTGTCCATCCTTTAAGCACACTGGTCCATGCCGTGTCATCAAGAGATTTGATATACATCATTATTCTTACCTTCCAATATGGATAATTGTTATCATCAAGAATAGGTGGTTGTGTTCTGGATCCTCCATTGCGAATAAACTCCATTCTTCCAGATCAGCGTGATCGTTTTCTTTACTTATCTATCAATGAACCTGCTCTGATACCAATTGTAAGTTATGGAAGTAGGCAGTTATAAGAATTATAACAGTAAACTGTAATGTAAATTGGCACTGGAGGATTTTACGTGGTTCAGTTATAAAACCTGCATCCACGGACAACTATAGAGCTGCAATTCACTAAGTTCTTGTTTGTACAATCTTTAGGATCGTTTATAGTGCTGACTCACTCTCACACACTGACCTAATCTTTGTAAAACAAAATCTCGCCAAGATCTTAAACTCTAGTGACACTGCTCACTCTCTGTCACAAATAACTTAACAACACACTGTTAAGTATATCATAACCACGATGTCTGACACTGAATTACATAAACACTTAACTCACAAGTTTTCTCAAGTGTATACTAACTCAGACAGACATGATCAACAATTTATGTACGATTACAATCTCTCATACACTCATAAAACACTCATAAAATCAAATCAATGAAGCATTCCAATTTGCGTTGAAGCTCTCCTTTCAATTCCTGGAATGCCGTGACATAAACTCCACCAATCAACCTATATGCATTTTGAAAACATAATGTTACATATATAGTGAATGCCTGACCGAAATCTCCTTAAGATCCTATAAGAATCCTAATGAAACTTACATTAGGATAAAGACAGATATAATAGGAAGTGATAAATATAACTCTTAAAAGAATTAGGACACAAATAAATATTCTCTTATTTTCACTAGGATACATTAAATAATGTCCTATTCTAAGAGGATATTGATTATGAATCAAATACTTCATAAAATACACTTTTAGAAATAGTAAAATAATAACCAATATAATCTTCTTGTTTTATTGTAAGTTAGACAAAAATATCATGTGCATAGCACATGCACGTTGACACTAACAAAATCAAAGATTATCTCAAATTTAATTGTGTTGGATTTAACTCGGGACAATAGTTCGACATGGAACTATAGTTTATAGGTAGCAATGGGACAGTTCACCGTGGGGATATTCATCCCATCCCCTATTGGGCCTTGTGAACCCAACCCTCCACACACGCTCACCCCACCCCCCACCACCACCCCACAACCCCCCCAACCACCCCCACCACCCAAAAAAAAAACCAAACCAAAAAAAATTAACTAAATGCAATAATTTTTTTAATTCGATATTTTATTAATTAAATACATTTTTCTTTTTTGGAACAATTTATGCTATACCATATATTTAAAAATTAATTAAAGGAGAATTATGTAAGTGGTAAATACTAAAAATACTCTATTAATATTAATTACAAGCAAATATTAAAAAGATTTTTAATATTATTTTAAGTGTTGTTATTGAAGTATTAAAAGTATATCTAAACTCTCAATTACTAAAACACCATAAAAACTCCTTTCTTCATGTCCATAAGATTTCTGTGAACATATGATTTTCAAGAAAATTGTTCAAGACCTCACATCCATCAATAACAAAAGTATGTGAACTTTCATTAAATCATCAAAATGTAATGTGATATCACATCATCTGGTTGAAAGTTGACTTTGTTTTTGATGGATGTGAGGTTCGAACAATTTCTTGAAATCATAGTGTAATAGTGTGCTTTATCGAATCCTCATCATAACGGATATGATACAACTAGAAGGAAAGAAAGGAGTCGTTAGGTAGTTTTACTAATTTAAAGTTTAAATATGCTTTTAATTGTAAAACATAAAAAATAGGGGTTTGAAAAGAGTTTTAGGGACTTCATTCTTCAATAATATAATATCTCTTTATTATTATTATATTGTTATTATTTCTAATATTTCAATAATTTGATATATGGGTGCAATGCGTAGGACAGGGAAGGGATGCCCTACCCTTCCCCGTCTGAGTTTTCATTTTAACCTCGCTCCTCACCCTATTATATTTTTAGATAGGATGGGATTAGATATCTCTATATTGGAAAAGCTTTCCGTCAACCATATCATATTACTATATTATAGTAAATTTTTAAATAAAATTAAGTGTACACATATAATAATAAGTAATAATATTCAAATGAAAACTATAAACAACTCCATTGTAGCAATACCATGCTACCAAAATTCAAAACTAGCAATTTAATTGACTCATAATGAAAAGAAATAAGTAAGGAATAAAGAGAAGCCACACACCTAATTCCTTTTGTGTCTATTATCTCTACCAATTCATATCAAATGATGCTACATTAATTTACAAAACTTAGTATACAAATTGATGTAGCGTCACTCATTTATTGATATATCATTAGTTTTTTATTAAATAAGTAGACTTTTATAATTTTATTTCTCTATTCATCTTATGACATATCAGTTCGAAAATAAAAATTTTCATAGAAAGTTTGTAAGTCTTGTATTATTCATTCTATTATAATTAGAGGATAATTCTATGTCATTAATCTCTTCAAATACATTAAATAACGACAGTAATAGAGTAACTAACTTTGTTATACGATGATGAGTGGTAAGGTCAACCAAAACATGCAATAAATTACAGCCTAACATGGGATTAGCGATGGCAACGGGCGGTTTGGGGCATGGATCTTCATTTCATTCCCGTCTCCGCTCAAAGAGGGCATCCTCGTCTCTCCTCTAATTCCTAGTTAAAAAAAATGCAAGATGCAGACGAGAGTACTCCAAATTGAAATGAAATCTCCATCACTATCACTAGCATATCGCAAAGATTCTCGTGTAACATTTTCTTGGTTGACTTAGCTTTCTTTTAACATTATTAATTATTGTTATGCCATAATAAATATTTTAATATATATTTCAAATTAATTAATTGCTAATCACATAAGCATCTCCAAAGCCAATAATTAATATTATTGTTCCGAATTTTATATTTCTAATTATATATATATAATTAATGATTGATGGTTAAATGATATAATGAATGGTTTTGTAGCTTTAAATTTAATAGTGTTATACATTTTAAAATTCTATCTCAAATCAACATCTAAAAATAAGGTAACATTCATTTAAAACTATTACACTATTTATTACATTATCACGCTATCTAACAATTTAATATTAATGACACATCATTTAAGATATAAATTTTAGATATAATTTAAGAGTAGTAGTATCATTCTTATAAATTTATATTATGTTATCTGGAATACATGACTTTTGAATAAATTTTGGAATGTGCAATATTACTAAAAAAATATGTGAGTACTAAATATTGAAAAACAAATAAAACTAAGAATTAAATCAAGAATATTAAGTACAGAATCTTCTCAACCAAGTTTTTAAAACGATTTTCTCAAGCAAACACATAATTCCACATGTGCAATTTCATTAATAATAATTAAAAACAAATATAAAAATTATCATTATTTTTAAAATTAAAAACCTCACGTCTACCCTCCCCTACGGTACCCCACCCCATAAATAGCATCCAATCCCTATCCCAAACGGAACTGGTCCGCTGATCCCTGTAGTGTTCTGCCGCCCCTCCATGCCACCTGAAAAGTTTCAGATTCGTTTAAGTTCTCCAGATTTTTTATGGGACATCTATTTTTTTAAAATCCGTCAACCTCCAACAGAATTTGAAACTACTTTGGACCCCCAAAAGTTAACAGACCAGTTAAAATACCGATTTTACCCTTTTTTCAATATAAATATAAATATAAAAATAATTTAAACAAAAAAAAAAAACCTCCATGTTCCGTCTCCAATTTTATTTTCTTTCCTCTATCAAATTCTTTTCGAGATTTTCTTTCCTCTCCAAGTTTTCTTATCAACCAAACTATCTCTCTTTTTTTTCTTATATTCGAGATAAACAGAGTGAGAGAGGCAAAGAAGGGAGAGAGAAGAAAGGATGGAAAAGTGAAAGTTGAAAGAGGAAGGAGTAGGAAAATTATAGATCTGAAATGACATTTTTGACCTTATACCATTAACTTTCATAATTGGTCCGTTAACTTTTTGGGGGTTCAAAGAAGTTTTTAGACTAAGTGGGATGTTGAAGTTTCAACACATTGGTTAGGCGGTTGAGAGTCATTATCCCCATTTTTTAATTGTTTTTTTAATTAAAATATATTAAAGAAGTTCATAACGTCCCTGTTTTCAAATCTCACTCTGTCGAACTTTAATTATGGAATAAGTAAGGCGCTACGCATGTGATTATTTGCACTCTTATTTGAAAAGTCAATCAAATCACTTGTTTATGACGCATAAAAGATTTAATTAATAGTTAATTAATATATAGCTTAAGCTGGAAGAGCCTCTCCCTTCCAACTTTGCCTTTAATTATGTTTCCGTTGCTCTCATATTTTTGTGTTTATTAAGGTTTTCTAGCCATTCTTTGTGCTCAAAGAGTGTGAACAGAATCAGACACGTGATATCAAAGGATACTTTCAATTTCAATATTCGATATATCAATATTATGTGCAAACAAGCAATTTGACAACCTTAATTTAGCTTGTCACAGCATGGATGACGCATCAAATTATTATTTGATCAACGCCTATATTATCATATTATAAATACAATCATCAGCTTCTTTTTCTTTCTTTCATCTGATCTGTAAGTTATGTGCAATAATGTCTCAGCTGGCGGGGCCTGATGAAATAGAGTCTCTGAGAATTGAGCTAGCAGAGATTGGAAGAAGCATAAGATCCTCATTTAGAAGTTATGCCTCAAGTGTCCGTAGTGTTGCGGACGTGAGTTGTGCACAAGACGATCAGGAAAATGCCAATATTGGTGAATATGAGTTGCAATGGGCTGCTGTTCATAGATTGCCAACTTTTGAACGGATTACCACAGCTTTGTTAATTTGATGAAAAAGATGGCACAAGAGAAGATGGGGATCTTGTCTCTGGAGGGAAACGACTTGTCGACGTTACCAAACTTGGAGCTCAGGAGCGGCATATGTTTATTGAAAAGCTTATCAAACACATTGAAAATGATAACCTGCGACTGTGTTGCAGAAAATTAGAATGAGGATTGACAAGTAACTATCATTATTATTATTACTGTTATCAATATTATGCATGCATGGATGGGATACTATACATCTATACTATAATCTATGCAATATATATTTATGCATATTTTAAGTTAATTAAATTAATTCTTGAATTATTACTATCATATATCATATGCATGTTAGAGCTATGCAAGCATATATATATATATATACACATACACACGCATGAATATTGTTACATGTTATGTTATTGATTTTGTGGTTAATTTCTAGAGTGGGTGTACAGTTTCCAACTGTGGAAGTGAGGTACAAGAATCTTAATGTTGAAGCAGACTGTGAGGTGGTCCATGGCAAGCCTCTCCCCACTCTTTGGAACGCTACCATGAGCATCCTTTCCGTATGTATGTACATGCCTTCAGATTTCATGATAGCTTCTATCTCAATAAAGACTTTATTATATAATGTAAAGGAAACAATTTTTTCATATATATATATATATATATATATATAGAGAGAGAGAGAGAGAGAGAGAGAGAGAGAGAGAGTACAAGTCTTATGATTACAGCCCTTAGAAAGGGCTATATGTGAAGCGATCTTGTGGGTCTCATGCTGAATGCAAAACGTCAATTTTTGTTGTGGTTGTCGCTTGAATCTTGGTTTCCTCAGCGTTCAAAAAAATGCTGGACCTGTGATTCAGTTTAAGAGATAAGTATTAATGAAGCAACAAGTAATTGTTTGAGTTCTTGTGCTAATAGCAAGTACTTTCTGTTCGTGACAGGGGCTTATCAATCTGTTCGGCTCAAAACAAGAAGCAAATCTGGAAATCTTAAAAGATATCGGCGGCATCATTAAGCCTGGAAGGTGAACCACTTTATATAACCAGACTTCTAGTAGTAAGTTCTTATTAATCAGTAGGGAGGCACCCATCACGTCTGACGCCACCAGAAAACACTTAAGGCTCCATTTTGTTAGCTAGGAAGGAAGCTTAACGCTACTATTAAATTTGGCCGAATACACATACATTTTTCACGCAAAAGCACAAATTAAATGAAATGAAATTAGTCATTTCCAAGTTTTGTTTGAGGAGAACACAATTCTTAAACCAAAGATATCTATAACCAATTAGTTGGCAATGGAGAAAGAATAGCAACACACTTCCCATTCCCTTACTCACTTTTCGATTTAACTCCTATTCTTCACCTTTCTCCATTTTTTTTAGGTGAGAAGAGTTAGAAAATCTTTATGCAGAAATTGTTTTCTCTAATCCTCTTAAATTTCCGTGCGAGTATACTATATGAGTTAAAGTAAAATAATCATTAATAAGTTGCAGGAAATTTTTTTAATAAAAATTAATGTTTACATATAGTAATAAGTAATTTATTTAAAAGAAAGATTACCAACATCATTATTTTAGTAATTTCAAAACTTGAAACTAAATATATTTAAATAAATCATTCTCATAAGAATGAATTAGTAAAAAAAAAAAAAAAAACCAAACCCCAAATATAAAGAAAATCCTATAAATATTAGTTGGGGTTCTAGATAATATATAAAATAATATTATACTACTTTTAAATAGCAATATAATTTTATATTACTATAATAACTTATTTATTGTAATAATCTTGTCCTTGCCTCCATCTTCATAAATAGTAACACCATCCTTGAATACATCTTGGCATGGCATAGGATATCTTTACAGAAAATTAATTTTTTTATTATAAATTACGTAATATAGTCTGCTTTACTGCAATTGCGGCACTAACCATTTTTACTAAGAAGAAAATAAATAAAATCTGCAAAACTACATGTGATAGAGATAGTCAACGTCTAACTTTATTTCCTTCATCATGGAATGATTTTTCTTGTTTCTTTTGGTTAATATTTCTTTTTTAGAACTTGCTAGTGGCCACTGGGTAGTGTTCCTTCTCAATTGTGGTACAGAACTGGTGGGAAAGGGGTTGAATTGGATTTTAATTGTGAAGTTATTGCAGAGAGATTTTAATGCTGTTACCGAAGGGACTAGAATGAAGAATTTAGGCTGTTGAGAATATGATTTGCTAATTTGGGCATGTATCGCTTGCAGGATGACATTATTGCTTGGCCCTCCTGGGTGTGGCAAAACCACATTTTTGTCAGCACTCTCTGGCAAACAAAAGCCATTCTCTCAGGGTTCTGTTCATCTTCTTATACTGATATCCAAAATAAAAATTAACATTGACGCAACTATGGAAATAAAATCATTGAAAAGATTAACCAAAAAAGAAATTGTCAATCTTCAGGGAACGAAGTTGGGATAATTTTTGAAACTTTTAGAATTTGATTAATTTATCTGGGTGTTTATGGTGGTCAAATATTTATAGATGTTGAATTACGCTACTCAATCGTACAACTTTTGACTAAATTCTGCAAATTTATGGGTGTTTGATAATTGTGTATTTCCTGTTTATATATATTATAAAGTTCATTACTTTGGGGTGGAAAAATTATCTTTTTAACAATATTGATGCATATGGTGTTCCCAAATCTTCTTTTTTTGGTTGATACTTGTGCATCTGTCTCCATATACTATTTTGATTTTGTACGTATCTAAAATTTTTTTTTATTTTCAATCTTTTTTTTTCCCCAGGTTTCAGGGGAAGTGACTTACAATGGTTACAGATTTGAAGAGTTTGTTCCCCAGAAAACCTCAGCTTATATAAGCCAATATGATCTGCATATTCCAGAAATGACAGTGAGGGAAACTCTTGACTTTTCAGCACGTTGTCAGGGCATAGGAAACCAAGCTGTTAAGCATCTTAAGCACACAAGTACTGATGTTAATGTAAATTGTTCATCATATCAAGCACTCAACCTGACATCAATTAGACATATTGTTGTCTGCCCGTGAAAGAGATGATGATGGAAGTTGTTAAAAGAAAGCAGGAAGCAGGTATAGCACCAGATCCTGATGTAGATGCTTACATGAAGGTACACATCAAGCATGTCTGAATTTTTTTCAACTTCATATATTCACATGATTTGTTGTATGTTAGACATAATAAAGGCTTCCCCCAAAAAAAAACCTCGAAGTGTATTATTTTAAAATGCAAAGACTAAATTATAAGAATCTTGCTTACGTTGGGACTAGTTGCAATGTTGCTCAACTTATTACAAGTAAATGCTAAGTGAAACTGAAGTTATAGATTTTCCAAAATGATTTGATTTGCAACCAAATCATGTCTCATTTGCCTCCTTATTTCAAATACAGAATCTAAATACTGGTTAAGACATCAATGTATATATTTTTTTTATCAGTAACCTTTTTCTTTTTTTAATGAAATTAGAAGCAATGAATGTATATGGTATTATCCTTTTATAAATAACTAGCCATATCAGAAGTCGGGACTTGTGCTAGGTAATTATGTTGATAAAAAATGCAATCGTCCATTATACTAATAACAGATGAGGTACCTCAATTGAATACCCAAATAACCAAGTACAATGCAACTCGTTTTGTTTTTTGAATTATAACCTTCCATGCATTATCCATGATTGTACGCATTCTGTAGGTCTAACTGGAACTGCCATTATTTGTCATAGGCTACATCTGTCAAAGGACTAGAAAGTAGCCTTCAAACAGACTACATTTTAAAGGTACTGAGACCATTCTACAGGGTTGAAATCCTCTTATGTATGATACAACTTATTGAGACATGGTTTTGCTTGGTAATATTTTCTGTACTTTTCATCTTTCTTTCAGATTCTTGGACTTGATATGTCACAACCCCTACTGGACATACAAAATATAGCATTTACACAGTCATTTAAATATGAATTCTGTTATTTTTTTTAAAAAAATTAATATGAGTATCACACAAAACAGAGTTCCTAAACACAACCACACCATTTCACTATATATAGATACATTCAAAAATCAAAAGAATTCATACAGTATGGCTATGATAATCTAGGCAGTGGTCTGTGGTTGCCAAGAGAACTTTGTCAGTAATGCCAAAAGTCTTCCATCCAAAAACTCAATCTACTGCTCACCTGAGGCACACAACAACTTCAGTGAGTAAAACTCAGTAAGTAAGCTAAGTGAATATACAGCAATAAACAATAAAAATAGAATTCAGTCCGTAGTATGAAATTATCCATTTCTAACTATACAAGCATTAGCTAACTTGTTAAAGAAGGAATGCCCCCAAGTTCACTTCGGTTACATTTGCGCTCCCACGCCAATTTTCTGTCTAGACCTCTGTAGGTCAATTCAATCTCACATAAGTGAGTTCACATATCTCTACTCATCGCCTTTTCATGTACAATCACAATCACATAATAAGGAAGCTTCTACAGTATCAGTTGCAGTCACCTAGGGGAAAAGGCTCTCTAATCAAGGTAGGACTTTTCATTTCACAGTCAATTCCCATATAATAGCTCAAGGCTAGTCTGACAATCCGAGTGATACCGGGCCCATGCTACCGAATCTCGTCTAGAGAAACACATGGTCCAGACCTCCCCTCAAGCCATAGGAGTACGGAACGCTCAAGGCTAGTCTGACAATCCGGGTGATACCGGGCCCATACTACCGAATCTCGTCTAGAGAAACATATAGTCCAAACCTCCCCTCAAGCCATGGAACAGTACAGAATAGTACGAATACATTTAGATGCCCACACTTGAAATAGCTCGAGGCTAGTTTGACAATCTGGGTGATACCGAGCCCATGCTACCGAATCTCGTCTAAAGAAATACATGGTCTACACCTCCCCTCAAGCTATGAGAGCTAAACTTCCTAGGTCTTGGCATGCCAATCACGTTTCATCATTCACAATCAGTCACATAAAAGAAGCCCGATATCAGGCTTCTGGAACAGTCACAATATCTCACATTTAAGCATCAAGGTGCTAGCAATTAATAGTGTTACAATCCACAAAATTACATATATATAGTACACAATTTATTGTGGCCTCAGAATAGTTAGCTTACTTACCTTGTACAGATGCTTTTTGATGCTTGTGATTAACCTAAAAATAAAACAAAAATATTTTTTTAGGTCACCATACACTTGTAAAACATTTCCCCCCTTTTTTTGTTTTATTTCCATACTTACTTTGACAAACAATTTATAATAATAAGTTTCTATTTCCAAAAATTCACACAATTGGTAGACATCTTTTACACTCATATATCATGTCTCCTTAAAATTTTTAGAGCCAATTGGGGTCATTTGGCCACTCAAAATAATCAAATTCGTTACCTCAACGATTCTGCCATTGCATTAGTTTCACTGAACAGTACAGACTTAAAAATTTGTAGGAATTGCAATCCTACTCAATTGGCTATAAAAATTTATAGGCTGGTATATAACACATATATATACCTCCATACGAAAAATCATGGCTTTTCAACGGGTTTAAGTCATTTAAAACCAATTATTTCTAACTGCCCTGTTTTGGAAACTAAAAATTCTAGTTTTATCAAGCCAACTTTAAAAATTCATAACAATTCATACAGAGCTCCAATCTCAGTTAAAATTTACAGTCTCATATCTGACACATAAAAAGACTTGCATACGAAAAATAAGATAATTCTACAAAGATTTGGACCTTCAACTAAATTCGTTTTCTCCTACTCTATTCTAAGACAGGGGAAATGTGAGATTCCATACCAAAAGTTCATAAATTCACCATAATTTACACGCTTTGAATTTTTAAGTGATTTCAATTTCTATGAACTCCTGGACATGTCTATTCTCGTCCATAAAAATTTCAGAATAAGAAAATATCCTCCTGATTTTTGGGAATTTTCGGAATATGCACTGCTCAGTGTAAACAAAATTCCAGGATTGAACTAAACTCTCATTTCTAGCTTATATCTTCATCTCCTTACTTAGATGCATTCAAAACTCATTCAAATTCACATCTCCATACAATTTCCAGCATATAAAATAACAATTCTCATACTCATATCACTACACAAGGAATTTCTTTAAATTAAATAAACAAAATACAAAGAATTCTAATGAGAGAATCGGTTCTTACCTTCTCCCTCCTTTTTTCTCCCTTTTCTTCCCTTGATTCCTTGATGATTTGTGTGAAAATTTTTGAGAGAGTAAAGAGCTGGGAACTTGTAAGCAAGGAGAGAAATGAAAGAATTCTAGAACTCTTCCCATTTTATAGACAAATATTAGGCTAAATTTCCATTTAGTTTTTCTTTCCTCTTTTATAACCATTAAACCCATTACTCTTTTAATTAAGCTACTCATTCTTTCATTTATTACATTACAATTCAAATACATTACATATACATTAATATATATGTAATCATAACACATGATATAATGTACACTACAAAATTTAGGATATTACAACTCTCCCCCCCTTAAAAAAATTTCGTACCTGAAATTCAGTACAATCATTCGAATAGAGAAGGTATTTGGTACGCATTTCCTCCTCTAATTCCCAAATTGCTTCCTCTATGGAGTGATTTTCCCAAAGTACTTTCACCAATGGTATGCTCCTCTTCTGAAGTCCATGTTCATTGCGATCTATGATTCGAATCGGTCTCTCCTCATATGTAAGATCGGCTCTCAACTCCGGAAGTTCGGAATTCAGCACATGAGATGGATCGAAAACATACTTCCTTAACATGGAGACATGAAAGACATCATGCACTCCAGACAACGAAGGTGGTAAGGCAAGTTTATATGCTGCCTCTCCAATCCTTTCCAGAATCTCATAAGGACCAATATACCTTGGACTTAATTTCCCTTTCCTTCCAAATCGCATCACTCCCTTCATAGGGGCAACTTTAACGAACACTTTATCTCCTGCTGTAAATTCTAACTTCTTCCTTCGTTGATCAGCATAACTCTTTTGTCTACTTTAAGCTGCATTCATTCTGCCTTTCACTTTTCGGATGATATCACATGTTTGTTGTACAATTTCGGGCCCATGTATCTTTCTTTCACCAACCTCATCCCAATGGATGGGTGATCTATACTTCCTCGGCTTCATAAGGGGCCATTCCTATTGTGGATTGATAGCTATTGTTGAATACAAATTCAACTAAAGTCAAGTGCCTGTCCCAGCTATCCTTGAAGTCCAACACACAGGCTCTAAGCATATCTTCCAAAATCTGGATGCTCCTTTCCGACTGACCATCTGTTTAAGGATGAAAAGCTGTGATGAACTTTAGTTTAGTGCCCAAAGCCTTATGTAAACTTTTCCAGAATTGGGAGGTGAATCTTGGGTCCCGATCTGAAACAATAGATATCGGTACTCCATGTAGTCTAACAATCTCATCTACATAGAGTTGGGCATATTTGTCCATAGTGAAGGTAGTGCGCACAGGAAGGAAATGCGCTGATTTAGTCAACCAGTCCACAATCACCCAAATTGCATCACATCCATTCCTAGTCCTTGGTAGACCCACAACAAAATCCACAGTGATGTGTTCCCATTTTCATTCTAGTATTGATAGTGGATTAAGTAATCCCGATGGCCTTTGAAGTTCAGCTTTAACTTGTTGGCAAACTAAGCATTGTTCAACAAACTGAGCTATTTCCTTCTTCATACCAACCCACCAGTAGTTATTCTGGAGATCCCTATACATCTTTGTATAGCCAGGATGCACCGAATAAGAAGAATTATGTGCTTCATTCAATATTTCTCGTTTCAAATCTATCACATTAGGCACACACAATCTTCCTTCGAAGTATAATACCCCGTCGGAGGAGATAACAAAACCTGGCCTCTTCCCTAATGGAACTTCTTCCCTCACCTTCTTCAAAAAGGCATCTTCACATTGACTCTTCTTGATCTTCTCAATAATGGTGGGTTGCATTACCAATGAAGCCAAGTGTAAGCATTCATTCGGCTGAACAATCTCAATAGCAAGTTTCTTCAGATCTTGCATTATTGACCGCAGTGTGGTAATTAAAGCAGCCATATGTCCAGAAGACTTTCTACTCAGGGCATCTGCCACCACATTTGCTTTTTCAGGATGATAATTGATGACACAATCATAATCCTTGACCAACACGAGCCATCGCCTTTGCTTCATATTTAATTCCTTCTGAGTGAAGAAATATTTAAGGCTCTTTTGGTCAGTATGGATTTCACATCTTGCTCCGTACAAGTAATGCCTCCAAATTTTAAATGCAAACACCACAGCTGCCAGTTCTAGATCATGAGCAGGGTAATTCTTCTCATAGTCCTTCAATTGTCGAGATGCATAGGCTATAACCTTGCCATTTTGCGTCAAAACACACCCAACCCGTTCTTAGAAGCATCACTGTATATCACAAATCCTTCTGAACCATAAGGGATGGTCAATACTGGAGATGTCACCAATCGGTTCTTGAGTTCCTGGAAACTCTTCTAACAGTCTTCCGACTATACAAAAGCTATATTCTTTCTGGTCAATTGTGTTAAGGGCGAGGCTATCTTGGAAAAACCTTCAACAAATCTCCTATAGTATCTAGCCAATCCCAGAAAGCTACGCATTTCAGTTACATTAGTTGGTCTCGGCCACTTCACAATAGCTTCCACTTTATTTGGGTCTACTAAGATCCTATCACCTGAAATAATGTGACCCAAGAAGGAAATCTGATTGAGCCAAAACTCGCATTTCTTGAATTTGGCATACAGTTTATTCTCTCTTAATAGTTGCAACACCCTTCTCAATTGCTCTTCGTGTTCTTCAGAATTCTTAGAATACACCAAAATATCATCAATAAACACAATGATGAATTTATCCAAGAATTCCTTGAAAAAACGGTTCATAAGTCCATAAAAGCAGCTGGAGCATTTGTGAGTCCGAAAGGCATCACCAAGAATTCATAGTGCCCATACCTCGTTCGAAAGGCAGTCTTAGAAATGTCTTCCTTTCTAATCTTTAACTGATGGTATCCGGATCGAAGATCAATCTTAGAAAACACACTTGCCCCATACAACTGATCGAGTAGATCATCAATCATTGGAAGTGGATACTTGTTCTTTATAGTCACCCTATTCAACTCACGATAATCAATGCATAATCTCATCGTTCCATCCTTTTTCTTCATAAAAAAAACTGGTGCTCCCCAAGGAGAGACACTGGGATGGAGAAACCCTTATCCAGTAACTCCTGTAACTGCTCCTTTAGTTCTTTAAGTTTCGTTGGTGACATTCGATATGGAACTTTGGATATAGGAGTGGTTCTCGGTAAAAGATCGATAGTGAATTCAATCTCTCGATCAGGAGGGAGTCCGGGTAATTCTTCTGGGAACACATCTGTAAATTCATTTACCATTGGAATGTTCTAAATACTCTTTTCATCCTTTGGTGTTTCTATAACACAAGCCAAGAAACCCATACATCCCTTACGAAGGAACTTTTGGGCTTTCAAAGTTGAAACAATCTGTGGCAATGAAACTATATCCGCCTCGACAAAGCTACACTCCAATCCGAGTGGAGTATGGAATACCACTTTCTTCTCAAAACACTTGACATCTGCATGATATTTAGATAGCTAATCCATACCCAGAATCACATCAAAATCACGCATCTCCAAGATGATTAGATTGGCCTCTAACTATTGATTGTCTATTTTGATCGGGCAGGATTTCAACTCTTCTTCAGCACATAATGCCGTCTCGAAGGAGTAGAGACACATATCTCAACCTTCATAATTGAAGGCTTTACCTCCACTTTATGAGCAAAAGTACAAGACATAAATGAATGAGTAGCACCCGAGTTAAACAATACATGAGCATTATGACCAAGAACAGAGATAATGCCAGAAACAACCGATGGAGCCTCCCGTGCTTCGGCGGTGGTAAGGGCATAGAATCTTCCTTGTGCTCGTGGTTCCCTTCCCAAAGTATTCTGAACTTTACCAGGAGCAATTGGAGCTTGACTGGCTTCAGGACATGATACAACAAAGTGTCTGGTTTTTCCACATCGAAAGCACGCTTCAGTCTTGAAATGACACATTCCTTTATGTGGTCTATGGCATGTGTCACATACAGGAAATTCTTTCCTACCCGCATTCTGCTTCTTCTTTCCTTTGCCTCTCTTGAACCGTTTGCTATTGTTCCTCCATGTCTTCCTTGGTTGAGAACCAGAACCCTCTTCTTTAGACTTGCCAGCTTCAGTCATTTCTTCATCTTTGGCTAATATTTGAGCCTTCCTCAGCACTGTACTGTAGCTTTTCAATTCTAGAACTGCCACGTGCCTTCGGATTTCAGGTTTTAGGCCTCTCTCAAAGAACTTGGCTTTCTCTTCTTCTGTACTGATAAGGTGTGGAGCAAATCTGGAGAGAGCCTCAAACTTCCTTTCATATTCTGTGAGGGACATGGACCCCCTGAGTTAACTGTACAAATTCAGCAATCTTCTCATTCTTCAATGACTGAGGGAAGTACTTGTCGTAAAACAACTCTTTAAACTGAGCCCAAGTAAGCACTCCATCTTCCCCAGTGTGAGGTCTCTTGGTCATTTCCCACCAGTAATTTGCACTACCCTTTAGCATAAAAGTAACGCATATGAGCCGTTGTGCGTTAATATACCCCATAAGCTCGAATATCTTCTCCATTTCACGAACCCATTCTTCTGCAGCTAATGGGTCTGTTGAGCCTATAAAGGATGGAGGATTGAGTCTTATAAACTGTTCCACTATTTGTATATTTTCAGAAGTGGTGGTGGAACTAGGTTGTGCAGCCTCTCGTCTCACATCTGTCAGAATCTGCACCAACTCCTGGACTGTAGTCTCACATCTGCTACTAGTCCCAGCCTGCCTCTTCGGTCTTCTATTTCTGACCAAAGTAGGTTCATCCAGCTCTAAAGTTCGTCTCACTCTGGATGTGGAGCTAACCCTCCTTATTTCCTCCACAGTGGGGTTATCGGCTCTCTTAGGTCGTCCGGGTCGAGACATGAGTATCAATTCTGATCATCAGAACAGAATAAGGCACCATATAACAACAATAATACTAATAATAATAATTAGCACTCCTCATCATAGAAAACCATTTCAGAGATTTTAATATGGAAATCAAACAATTATCAATCTTACTTACTATAGAGGATTTGGCATGGACTTTGTTCCCTTGACTGCTTGTAACAAAAATGTCTACAGAACTTAAACCTATGCTCTGATACCACTACTGTCACAACCCATATTGGACATACAAAATATAGCATTTACACAGTCATTTAAATATGAATTCTGTTTTTTCTTTCAAAAATTAATATAAGTATCACACAAAACAGAGTTCCTAAACACAACCACACCATTTCACTGTATATAGATACATTCAAAAATTAAAAGAATTCCTACAGTATGGCTATGATAATCTAGGCAGCGGTCTATGGCTGCCAAGGGAACTCTGTCGGTAATGCCAAAAGTCCTCCATCCAAAAACTCAATCTACTGCTCACATGAGGCACACAACAACTTCAGTGAGTAAAACTCAGTAAGCTAAGTGAATATACAGCAATAAACAATAAAAATAGAATTCAATCCGCAGTATGAAACTATCCATTTCTAACTACACAAGCATTAGCTAACTTGTTAAAGAAGGAATGCCCCCGAGTTCACTTCGGTTACATTTGCGCTCCCACGCCAATTTTCTATCTATACCTCTATAGGTCGATTCAATCTCACATAAGTGAGTTCACATTTCTCTACTCATCGCCTTTTCATGTACAATCACAATCACATAATAAGGAAGCTTCCACAGTATCAGTTACAATCACCTAGGGGAAAAGGCTCTCTAATCAAGGTAGGACTTTTCATTTTACAGTCAGTTCCCATATAATAGCTTAAGCCTAGTCTGACAATCCAGGTGATACCGGACCCATGCTACTGAATCTCATCTAGAGAAACACATGGTCCAGACCTCCCCTCAAGCCATAGGAGTACGGAACGCTCAAGGCTAGTCTGATAATCCGGGTGATACAGGGCCCATGCTACCGAATCTCGTCTAGAGAAACACATGGTCCAGACCTCCCCTCAAGCCATGGAACAGTACATAACAGTATGAATACATTTAGATGCCTACACTTGAAATAGCTCGAGGCTAGTCTGACAATCCGGGTGATACCGGGCCCATGCTACCGAATCTTGTTTAGAGAAACACATGGTCCACACCTCCCCTCAAGCTATGAGAGCTAAACTTCCTAGGTCTTGGCATGCCAATCACGTTTCATCATTCACAATCAATCACATAAAAGAAGCTCGATATCAAGCTTCTAGAACAGTCACAATATCTCACATTCAAGCATCAAGGTGCTAGCAATTAACAGTGTTACAATCCACAAAATTACATACATACAGTACACAATTTATTGTGGCCTCAGAATAGTTAGCTTACTTACCTTATACAGCTGCTTTTCGATGCTTGTGATTGACCTAAAAATAAAATAAAAATCTCTTTTTAGGTCACCATACACTTGTAAAACATTTCCCCCCTTTTTTTTGGCTCTATTTCCATACTTACTTTGACAAATAATTTATAATAATAATTTTCTATTTCCAAAAATTCACACAATTGGTAGACATCTTTTACACTCATATATCATGTCTCTTTAAAATATTTAGAGCCAATTGGGGTCATTTGGCCTCTCAAAATAATCAAATTCGTTACCTCAACGATTCTGCCATTGCATTCGTTTCACTGAACAGTACAGACTTAAAAATTTTTAGGAATTGAAATCCTACTCAATTAGCTATAAAACTTTACAGGCTCGTATATAACACATATATATACCTCTATACCAAAAATTATGACTTTTCAAGGGGTTTAAGTCATTTAAAACCAATTATATCTAACTGCCCTGTTTTGGAAACTAAAAATTCCAGTTTTATCAAGCCAACTTTATTAATTCATAACAATTCATAAAGAGCTTCAACCTCAGTGAAAATTTACAGTCTCATATCTAACACATAAAAGGACTTGAATACCAAAACTCTAGTAATTGTACAAAGATTTGGACCTTTAACTAAATTCGTTTTCCCTTACTCTGTTCTAAGACAGGGGAAATGTGAGATTCCAGACCAGAAGTTCATAAATTCACCATAATTTACACAATTTGAATTTTTAAGTGATTCTAATTTCTATGAACTCCTGGACATGTCTATTTTCATCCATAAAAAGTTTAGAACAAGAAAACATCCCCTTGATTTTTAGGAATTTTTGGAATATGCACTGCTCAGTGTAAACAAAATTCCAGGATTGAACTAAACTCTCATTTCTAGCTTATATCTTCATCTCCTTACTTAGATGCATTCAAAACTCATTCAAATTCACATCTCCATACAATTTCTAGCATGCAAAATAACAGTTCTCATACTCACATCACTACACGAGGAATTTCTTTAAATTAAATAAATAATAATACAAAGAATTCTAATAAGAGAATTGGTTCTTACCTTCTCCCTTTTCTTCTCTTGATTCCTTGATGATTTTTGTGAAAATTTTTGAGAGAGTAAAGAGCCGGGAACGTGTAAGCAAGGAGAGAAATGAAGGAATTCTAGAACTCTTCCCATTTTATAGATAAATATTATGCTAAATTTTTATTTAGTCCTTCTCTCCTCTTTTATAACCATTAGACCCATTACTCTTTTAATTAAGCCTCTCATTCTTTTATTTATTACATTACAATTCAAATATATTATATATAAATTAATACATATGTAATCATAACAATTGATATAATGTACGTTATAAAATTTAGGATATTACATGATATCTGTGCTGACACGCCAGTTGGAGACGCCATGAGAAGAGGTATCTCATGAGGTCAAAAGAAAAGGTTGACTGTAGGTAGTTTATATGTGCTGGTTGATAATTTTTTTAACTGAGAAAACTTTGCTTCTATAGAAGCTATGACTGGCCTTCAGTTGAAGATCCTTTTATTGATAATGCATTAAATTCAAATTTAGGGGTTTGGTTGTTTGGTTAAAAACACTCACAATGTTCTGCTAAGACTTATCTTCTGATCTTCTTTTGTAGGGGAGTTAATCGTGGGACCAACAAGAGCTCTTTGTTGGAGATAAAAGATTTAAAACAAACATTTACATTATAAGTTACAATATTTATTTTGAGATTAATTTTATACGTTACAAGTGTAATAAAAACATGAACGTTACGACACTTATTATTTGTAACGATCATGCTTTTATTAAGAACTTATGGCTTGGGAGTTACAAAAATTAATTTGTAAGTTACCTAAGCTACCAGATTACTATATAAAGGAGTCTCAAAGGTTCTAATATAAACATGATATAATTTGAGTATTTGATGATTTTGAGCAACCGCGACACATGAAAACAAGTTATTTTCTTCTAGTGATCGTGCTCATCAAGAAGATAGGCTGTGAGCACTGGATTGTATCTTGGAGCCCTTGAGTACCGATATGACCCGCACGAGGGGAGGACTCTTTGGCTTTAGGACAATGCCTTTGACATACCTCCCAAATGCTCAGGCCACTTATTTCTTACTCTATCTCTTTATTTATTCTATTTATTTAATATATTAATCTAATTCATATTTTATTATTTCTTTAATATCTTGTTGTTTGATTATATTATTTAAGTTTATTATAAATATTCCCAACAATCTAAAGCTAAAGAGGTGCCTCATATATTTTAATGAAATGCAACGATATGACAATTAGTTATTTGTATTATGTGAATATATATTATTTATTATATGTATTGAATTATTGTTGACATATGATTATGAGTAAAATCTTATTGTCTGTGATTAACATGTTAAAAAAAAAATGAAATGCATCTTTATGGTATTTTAATATATGCTACAAGTAGCTATAAAAAAAAATGTTCATGTTTTTAGAATCTTTCAAATATTTGATTATTTATATATTTTCTCGTGTACTCATTAACAAAATTTTAATGTTGAAATTGTTAAATACTAAAGTTGCAGTTGAAACAGTTTAGGCTAAATTGATCGGTAGCATACTTTCCAACAACTATCATGTATGTCTTTTACCTTAAAGACGTCAACGAGGTAACATAAATATTCTCGTTGTTGTTTTTATTTAAACTATACAAATATTAATTATATTAAAGTTTGTTGTTTGTGATATTGGCTACTTATTAAATATATGAGAGTTATGTTTTGTACATATTATTATGAATTAGTTAAATATCCAATTTATATGTTACTTGCATACATTAAATTTTATTGCACAATTACATGAGTATATTGGAAACTCATTTAAGGATTCCATGTTGAATATTTTTTTTCTTTCAAAGAATATAGATGAGTTACATGTAGTGGTTTTATAATCAAAACTTTTTATGAGTTTTTATTATGGTCTAATAAATACTTCAGTTACAAATAAATATATATATTACTAAGTATAATTATTGTTTATGGTTATGAGTTAACTAAGAATGATTTATATATTAATTGAATATGTGTTTGCTTTGGAGCTAGCATGCGTTTTTAAATGCATTCATAAACTCATATATATTTACAATGTCTTAGATCTTTATTACATATTATTATTAATTAAGAATTCAATTTATGAGTTACTTGCATGCATCAAATTTTTATTACACAATAAAGCATGTGTTTTCAATATATTTAATTAGAAACTCATTTGCATGATGGTGAGCTATTAATTCATAGTGTCTTGTGGTTATCATGCATATTAGATGATAACATCTAAATAATTGATTACTAAAGTATATTAAGAACACTAATAGATTATTATAATAATTTATGTGATTGTACTGAATGAAATTGTAGCATAAATGCTAATGATTATTATTAAATACATATATGAGTTATATATTATATTTGCAGTTTTAGCAATAAATATCTTATTAATGTGAGGATTGAAAAAATATTTTTTTAATGTGGGGGTTTCTTAGTCTTTAAGCGGTTTCATATTTTAGTTTTTAATTTTGTACAATTAAGATGACAATAATTTAAGTGTAGTTATTATTTTGATGAGTTTTAAAATTTAACAAATTAGTGCATTAATATTTTATGAAGTTATTGATAGTGTATTTAAAATATTACTTAATGTGAGGGTTTTCTTTATTTGATGATTGTTAATGTTTTCTGATATTTGGAGAAAAAATGATATCATAAGTTATTAAATGATTATTAATTTTGTGTATGAGTTTGAAAATATTATTATTTATGAGGTGATTAAGTGCACCTTCAATTTTCTTTATTGTGCCTTTGATATTCTTATACTCTCTATAATTCTTTTTGTGAAATATTTAATATTATTTAAGAGAGATAGTGGAAGCAATCATCAAAATAATGAGAACAAGTTCTCAAAGATAAAATCAATGAGAGATTGTGCAATTAGAAAGATTTTTAGCATGCTAATTAATTAATTAAATTGTCGAGGGGGATGTGCTTAAGCCCAAAGGGAGTCACCTAGGGAAGTAACCCAACCTATCTGTGATTGGAGATCCCATGAAGGAGGTTCAATGGGTAAGAATAATCCATACTACGTGACTTATGAAGCACAACTATTTTGACATATCTTAGAGGAGATATGATCCTGCTCATTCCTATGGCAAAGTGCTTGTTATATGTGATGTTAGGAAGGATATTTATCCTGAATGAGTCCAAAGGCTAGATATTCTTGCGAGATATAGGTCACATATACCTTTTGAGGACTCACCTAAGTGAGAGCGTCATGAGGGCCGCGACCGTGAGAATTGGGCTATTCTCTAAAACTCTCATGAGAATCAAGATTAAGCGCATGGCCATTAATAGCGCTAACCCGCCAAAACCATGTCTTCGTCGATATTATGTGTGTGATAGTTTGAAGTTTGGTCAAGAAATCGAGTTCAATACTTTGTTCACTCAGGTTTCTCAAATGGATACTATTAACACTAAGTGTAGGTTCAAACCCGAAAGGTACCTATACTCATTGCATAATAGAAGGTTGCTCTTTGTATATAATTTTTATTTTATGAGTATTTTTATCTTGATATTTTATTTTATAAAGCTTTAAAGTTTTAAACCTTTTGTGGAGGACTGTTGGAGATAAAAGGTTTAAAACAAACATTTACAATATAAGTTACGATATTTATTTTGAGATTAATTTTATACGTTATAAGTGTAATAAAAACATGAACGTTACGACACTTATTATTTGTAACGATCATGCTTTTATTAAGAACTTATGGCTTGAGAGTTACAAGAATTAATTTGTAAGTTACCTAAGCTACGAGATTACTATATAAAGGAGTCTCAAAAGTTCTAATATAAACATGATATAATTTGAGTATTTGATGATTTTGAGCAACCGCAACACATAAAGACAAGTTATTTTCTTCTAGTGATCGTACTCATCGAGAAAATAGGCTGTGAGCACTGGGTTATATCTTGGAGCCCTTGAGTATCGATATGACCCGTATGAGGGAAGGACTATTTGGCTTTAAGATAATACCTTCGACATGCCTCATAAATACTCAGACCACTTATTTTTTACTCTATCTCTTTATTTATTCTATTTATTTAATATATTAATCTAATTCATATTTTATTATTTCTTTAATATCTTATTGTTTGGTTATATTATTTAAGTTTATTATAAATATTCCCAACACTCTTTTCGTGGATGAAATATAAGCCAGTTCCACAACTTTACAGATCATATCCTTTCTCAAGCATTTGGTGCATATAACTGGTGCTACAGCGTTGATTTCTCTTCTCCAGCCAGCACCTGAAACCTTTGACCTCTTTGATGATATAATTCTGATGGCAGAAGGGAGGATTGTGTACCATGGGCCACGCACTTACATTTGCAAATTCTTTGAGGACTGTGGCTTCAGGTGCCCAGAAAGGAAAGGAGTTGCTGACTTCCTTCAGGAGGTAGGTTTGTAAGGTTCATATTTGTCTCATTTGGATTGTACAAATTAAAAATTGGTTTTCTCATTTGTACTCCAGGTTATCTCTATGAAAGATCAAGCACAGTATTGGCACTGGAAAGAACAACCTTATAGTTATGTTCCCATTGACCAGTTCATCAAAAAGTTTAAAGAATGTGATATTGGCCTGAAGCTGGATGAGGAGCTTGAACGGCCATATACTAAGTCTCGGGGCCAAAGGAAGGCCCTATCCTTCGAAACGTATCCCTTACGTAAATGGGAAATGCTTAAAGCTTGCACAAATCGGGAATTTCTTTTAATGAAGAGGAATTCTTTCATATACATTTTCAAATCCTCTCAGGTACCGTCATGTATGACTATATTATTCCATATTAATAACATTTTTAACACACTTAAATGTTTGTTCTTATCCGGGAAAATTTTGGGTTCCTTGTCTCTATAGTTGGTCATCATAGCTTCAGTGACAATGACTGTCTTGTTGCGCACTCAAATGGCTGTTGATGTTGTACATGCAAATTACTATATGGGTTCTTTATTCTATGCACTCCTTATACTCGTAGCTAACGGATTTCCAGAGCTAGGCATGACAGTCTCAAGAATTGCAGTTTTCTACAAGCAAAGAGAGTTGTTCTTTTACCCTGCCTGGGCTTATGCAATTCCAGCTACTATCTTGAAAGTTCCCCTTTCCTTTCTGGAAGCTTTTGTTTGGACTGCCCTCACTTATTATGTTATTGGTCACAGCCCCGAGGTTGGAAGGTGAGTCCCCATTAGAGGATATCTTATGTGAAAAATGCATGTGGTGTAATGTATGGAAATTATGGCTACCATATATAATTAACTCCAACTCTGTGTCTCCGACATGACGTTTGCTATACAAAAAGGAGTTTCCAGATTAGATGAGAGTAATTAAAGCACTGGGATCAAAGATGAGAAAAAGAATAGGTTATTTTGAAAGAGAGTAGAGATTGATGCTCTAGGATTTCTCCATATGACGTCTTGGCCACATGATGCTTTTCATGGTGGCTAGTAGCTACAGCTATTTCTTAAGGTTGTGCAAGGAGTAAAAAGTTGCTTCTTGCCAACTACATGCAGGATGTTCCTGACTTGTCTACATGTTTTTGTTGTAAAGTTTATATAATATAACTATATCAGAAGACTTTTCTCTTTCATTGTGTTTCTTAGGTTCTTTCGTCATTTCCTTCTGCTGTTCCTTGTGCACCTAACATCAATATCCTTGTTTCGTTCTATTGCCTCACTCTTCCAAACTGCGGTTGCTTCAATTACTGCTGGCACTGCATGCATATTCATGATTTTATTACTTGGAGGCTTTCTTATTCAAAGATGTAAGATTTACCATGGCCTCCACTGTCAATTTATGAGTTGTCTGACTATTGCACTAAGCACTTATTTTTGGTCTGCAGCATCTTTGCCTTCCTGGCTGGATTGGGGATTCTGGGTTTCTCCTTTGACACATGGAGAGATAGGCTTCAGTGTCAATGAATTTCTTTCTCCTCGTTGGCAAAAGGTGATATTTAATCACTAAAACTAATTCACACGGAGGATTAGTTTGTTAACTCACAAAAAGAATAAGTTAATCACCGTTTGTTCAATTCACAGATAATGTCTGGAAACGTTACTATAGGATGGCAGACTCTGCAAAGCCATGGATTAAACTTTGATAGTTATTTTTACTGGATATCGATTGGTGCTTTAATTGGATTCACGGTCCTTTCAATGTTATTTTTACCCTTGCTTTGACATTTTTAAAGGGTAAGTTCATCTTCAGATTGTGCCTAGAGGAAAAAGGTAAATTACATGTTAACTAATGCATTATTAGACATTCAGCTCCAGGAAAGTCCCGTGCGCTTTTTTCATATAAAAAGTACACTGACATACAAAACAAAAATGATGGCAGCAGTGGCTTAGACGAATTGAGGAAACCCTCCTTTAATAACTGTTACAGGACCTAGAATGGGTTAGCAACTTCTTTTTTGTACATTATACCATGTAATTCTAGATAATAGCATCTCAGTATGTTATGTTGCACTTTATGTTATAGTAATGAATGCCTCCCACATTTTCTAATCAATCTTGCAGGAAGGATGGTTTTACCATTCGAGCCCCTGACTTTAACTTTTCAAGATGTGGAGTATTATGTTGACACCCCTTTGGTAATCACGCAAAAGCTAGTTTTACTTTTTAGATTCTAAGAAATCCAAATTTTGAGGCACAATGTATCTCAGCTAACGTTGGTTGGATATGCTATTATTTTTGTATTAGGCAATGAGAAAGCGAGGTTTTGAGCAGAAAAAGCCCCAGCTTCTTTCTGATATTACTGGTGCATTCAGGCCTGGTATTCTTATAGCATTGATGGGTGTCAGTGGAGCTGGAAAAACAACTCTTATGGATGTTCTTTCGGGAAGGAAAACCAGTGGTACTATTGTAACGCCCCAAAATCGAAATACAAATATTGCTAAAATGCTAGGAAGTTACTAATAATAAATCTCTAAACAAAACTTCAATAATCCTTCTTATTAGGAAAAAGTGAACAGAATAATACATTTAATGTCTCTCTAATCAAAACAAAGTCTAACAATCTAAAGTTTCAAACATAATTGTAAATAAAAAAAAATCTTCTTATTACATAATTCCAAAAAAATGAACTAAAGTCTCGACATCAACCAGCAAGCCCAACTACTAACTTCCGATACTACTCTACAAAATGTTAGAGACGAGGGGGAGCCGTCAACTCAGTAAGTAAAATCATACACAACCATTAGTATCTTAAAACAATTAATAAAACATCATATAATTTATAGTTTAATACTTTAGGTCCAAAATCATATCTTAATAAAAACGAAGTCATAAGCATTTGTAACACTTAAGATCAAAGAAATCATTCACAATCATTAAAAATCAAAAGAACATTTATCGACTCATGTCATATAGTGTCACCCGTAATCCCAATGACCCGGCCTAGAAATATGTCACCTATATTCCCAGTGACCCGACCCAAATATATGTCACCTGTAATCCAGGTGACCCGGCCCAAAAGTCGTGTGCACACTAATACCACAGTTGGGTTCAGAATTCATAACAATATTCAGATACTATAGACAATGAGTCAAAACATTCAAGAATCATTTCAAATAACACGATACTCAAAGTACATATACTAATAACCTTTCATAGATAATAATAAGTTCGTCAAAATATCAAGCTTCTAAAAAAAAAGTCAAGAAAAGGATTAATAAATATTCTGATTTTGTAGAAGTAGTTTGTTAAAAGTTTCTTTCACTAAAACGATTTTTAACATGAAAACGATTTTTGAGAATCAATTTGAAAGCTTTGTTAAAACTCTAATTCCGTAATTTATATTCTAAAACAAAAAATAATTCATATAATATATCAGAAAAATACTTTCTAACATATCAAGGTATTCATTAAGAACACGTTACACTTTAATCACAGTATATGTATGATGGTACTTACCTTGATCGATCCAAAAAAAGAAATATCCTAGCTCCTACTCATCCAACGATTGTCTAAGACATAACCAGAAAACATCTTGATAAATTCATAAACTCAACACCTCAAATGTTCCACAAAATTCCCTTAAATTTTCCTAAACAAACCGTTCTGCCTAAGTCTTATACCCTGAACAGAGGTCATTCTAGAAATTTTATAAATTTATATCTTAATCTGATTAACCTAGGATTTTGTAGAGGTGAACTAGACACATAAAGTATTCAACTAAAAATTTTTGAATTACGTTCAGAAACTATTTTTAAATAATTTTTGTTTTCTGCCAGTAAATTCTGTCCAGAATTTACAGATTAAGATGTTTCAAATTCAAAATTTCATAACAATTATTCTACATGTTTAAAAATCATGAAAATTTATAAAAACATATATATCATCTTGACAAAGTAAAATATAAAATTTGAGAAATTTCTGACTCCTCTAGCATATGAAAAAAAATTCTGAAATTCGTAACGTCCAGAAATCACAGTTTTTTCCAGGATTTCAACAGAAAGTTCAAAAATTCGTAATAAATCGAAATCTTCATATTTTTTTGTGAAATAAAATTTTTTTTTACACGTTCATATATATGTATATAAAAACATATAAAAATATCAGACTGAAAATCGATTTTTAAGTATCTTAATAAATTTAAAAATCCTAAGTTATTCCTTAAACCTCTGCACAAATCCTAGCATAAATCTAGACAACAATAATTTCTAGTAAAAATTATTATATTAAACTAAGGGAAATACGATCTTACCTTGAAATCTCTGAGTTTCCAAGCCTCCACCTAGCTTTCACGTTCAAAACCCTAATTTTAATGCTATAATATTGCTTATACACTAGATGGGGTGATGGTATTCCAAAAGAGATAAAACTAAATTACTATTTATCTCTTCTAATTTAAATATAAATAAAACTTATTATTATTATTATTATTATTATAATTATCATCCTAGACCAATCTCCCATATTAACTTTTATAGCCCTAGAAAATTACGGTTGTTACAACTATAGAAGGAGAGATAAGAATTGGTGGGTACCCAAAGGTTCAAGATACATTTGCTAGGATATCAGGTTACTGTGAGCAAAACGACATACATTCTCCAAATATTTCTGTAGAAGAATTAGTAATATGTTCTGCTTGGTTGCAACTTTCACCTCAGATTGATTCAAAAACTAAAGCTATATGATATCCTTCTAGAGCTTAATTAAATATTTGGTCCTGGATTGATCATTAACACTGAATTGCTTTCAATTTTATTATTGACTAATGCCACAGGAATTTGTAAATGAAGTTCTTGAAACGATTGAACTTGTTAGGATTAAGGATTCTCTGGTTGGTTTTCCTTGATTAAGTGGTTTATCAACTTGATAGTTCTAGAGGTATGCAATTATAAATAACAATACAGTCAACTGTAATGTAAATCAACACAGGAGGATTTTTACATGATTCGGTTATAAAAACCTACGTCCACGGACAGCTATCGAGCTGCAATTCACTATGCTATTGTTTGTACAATCTTTAGGACTTTTTACAGTGCTGACTCACCCTCATACACAGACCTAATCTTTGACAAACAAAATCTTCACAAAGATTCTAAACACTAGTGATACTGCTCACTCTCTGTCACAGATAACTTAACAGCATACTGTTAAGTTAGACATAACACCCGATATCTGATAGAATAAACACTCAACCCTCAGGATTTTCTAAGTGTTTACTAACTCTCTTAGACTTGATCAACACCTTATGTACGATTTTTAATTCTCATACATGATTACACAGACTCAATAAATCAAAGACATAAAGACATTCCTTGACATTTAAAGCTTGTCTCTTACAAAGTTACGGAATGCCTTCAACAATCTCCTTTTTCACGTACAAAGACTCTCTCACTGCCTTCTGCCTTGTTGCTGACGTTTTTATTCATTATATAATGAGAGGTCTTGATACCATCTTCCTAAAGTCCTATAAGGATCTTAATCAAGATCTCATTAGGATTAGGATAAAATAAAATAGGAAAATGCTTTATAGTTAATCTCCTAAAGTAATAAGGATATATTAACTATCTTCCTATTTTGATTAGGATACAAAAATATTATCCTGATGAAGACAGATAATTATCAAAATTCTTCCTATAATAATAGATAATTATCAAAATACTTCCTATAATAATTATCTAAAAACAGTAAAATAAGAATAAAACACTTTAATTACTTTTACCACAAGTTAACCAAAATTTGAACATGTGAATGTCACATGTTTGACGTGAGTACCAACAATCTCCCCCTTTTTGGCAACTTGTGATGAAAGCACTTCAACTGTTTCTAAGGACAACATGATAAGTTAGATATCACTGAAAGTTATCATGAACCATAAGACAGACAAATAACTCATGCAAATAAATAATCAGAAAGCTGTTGTGAATCACATAACAGCACATTGTCATGAGATATATAACAGATCATAGTACTAATTTAATTGTCACTAGTACATACACAGACTGCAAAACAAATAAAAGTATGTTAAACGCAAATGCACTCAAAATCATCCACAGCATTCATTCACTGTACCGATGTAGATAATGCAGCAAGACATGCATGTGCACATAACATATAACAAAGTCATTCTCCCCCTCACTTCTTACTTATTCCTTTTGAGAAACAAGTAACACAGCAAAATTAGTAAGCTAAGAGAATAAAACAAACAAAAAAAATAACATCAAACACAAGTAGTTCAAAACAGAATAAAAATAGTTCAGCAACAAATAAAAAGTCCCAATAGCCAAGTTAGCCAAGTTAAAATCTCCCCCTTGATGTGATCTTCGCTTCTCCCCCTTGATTTCAGCACAAGTAGCCAAAATCTAACCAAGTCTAGGAGACTTTCGAACAGGTGGTGATGAAGTGCTGCCAGAGCGTTTGATAGACTTGCGAGCCACATGTTTAACCCTACGCTTAGGAGTAGAGGTTGGCTGATCAGATGGAGCCTATTCTGTTGGAGCTTCAACTGGTGTTGTTTGTGTAAAAGGAGTTCTAAGAGAATAAAACAAACAAAAAAAATAACATCAAACACAAGTAGTTCAAAACAGAATAAAAATAGTTCAGCAACAAATAAAAAGTCCCAATAGCCAAGTTAGCCAAGTTAAAATCTCCCCCTTGATGTGATCTTCGCTTCTCCCCCTTGATTTCAGCACAAGTAGCCAAAATCTAACCAAGTCTAGGAGACTTTCGAACAGGTGGTGATGAAGTGCTGCCAGAGCGTTTGATAGACTTGCGAGCCACATGTTTAACCCTACGCTTAGGAGTAGAGGTTGGCTGATCAGATGGAGCCTATTCTGTTGGAGCTTCAACTGGTGTTGTTTGTGTAAAAGGAGTTGGTGCTGAAGGAATGTCAGTTGTTTTCGAGGAAGTTGCTGTAACTTCAGCAACTACTCTACGTATCTCTCTTTCAATTCTTTCTGCATTTATTTCAGTAGTTGGAGCAGGCGATTATGAAGATGGAACTGGTAACTCAGGTGTTAGCAGAGAGGGTGATGGTGGATGAGGTTCTTCTTCAGCTGCTGTAGGTGCAGGCATGTCCAGGGATTCTTTCTCAGTAGATGGTGAAGGTTGTTTCATTCCGAAATATGTTTTTATTGGTTCATCTGAATCAGACTCATCTTGCAAAGTGGAAGCAGATTTTTTTGATTTCTGCTTCTTCTGACCAGATGAATTCTTCACCATTTTTAGTTTCTTCTTTCCCTTTCGGGTACTTACCTTGACAGAGGCCTTGATGGATTTTTCTTTTGGCTTCTGTGCTGCTGTTCTGTCTTTCTTAACAGCAGGCTGTGCAGCTAGACTTGATAGACTTAGAGCTGTGTGCTCAGATGGTGGTGCAGTGGTTTTAAGAAGATCAACAGCTGATGAATCTGGTACCATAGGTTCAGGTTCTGGTTCAGATGCCATAGTGTGAGGTGCTGTGGATTGAGACTGTCCAAGAAACTGACTTTCCAACACAGATTGCTTGTGTTTAATATCCTTTAAATCCTACAAGATTTCTGTCAAAGTAGTATTGATTAAGTCAAGTTTTTCCTCAACAGATTTCATTTGATTCTTCTTGACTCTAGTGGGTTTAGGTTGAGGTGTAGGGAGATCAGTTTGATCATGTAATCTCTGAAGAAAACCCTTGGTGATTGATTTAGACAGAACCTCTGTTTGTTCAGTAGAACTGACAGGGACATTGTTATGAGCCAGGATGCCTTGTATTAGACAGGGGAACACAAGCAGATAGTAGTCCGATTGATAAGAACCAATTTGAACAATTGTTCTGTAAGCTAAAAGTCCAAAATTCACTGGCCTATTAGTTCATAGACAAAATATGAGTGTCAATCTATCTTCATGAACCTGATTTTGGTGGGAAAAAGGGAACCAATCAAACTGAGCGATTTTGTGTAGCACACGGTATTTTTTCTTCAGATATTTATGGTCAAGACCATCTCTGGGTTTCCATTTGATATCCATTCGACCAGTAACTTCCTTGATAATGTCAACCATGTCAAATTCTTCATCAAGAGAATGCATGCTTCCTATTGGAATGTCCATAAAAGAATTTTTGACATTGGGAGAAAATTTCACAAACTTTCCCCGACAATAGACTCTATGATAATGCATGCTCCTAGGATCATCTATGGTGCTTGAAATGTTAGCATAGAATTCCTGAATCAAGGTTTTAATAGGAGGAAGAAAATTTGATACCGTTCGAGTCCAGTAATTGGACTCTATCATCTCACTGACACCATAGGAGTCAAAGTCTGAGAGTTTCACAGGTCGCTCTAGCTGAAGCTTCCTATGTGAAGTGAACTTTTCAAACTTCTGTTTGATTGCAGCCGTGAGAAATTCGTTGTATTTTGGCTTGATCTTTTCTTTGATTCTCTTTACTGGCACTTGCTCGTCTGCGCTCATGGCAGGATCAACTGCTATCTGGTCTTGTTTGTGTTGTGTTGGAGGCGACTGGCTGCTGTTATCACTTTCATGAGTGGAGCCGCTTGAAGAAGAATCACTGGCTGTTGAGTTCAAAGATTCCATTGCTAGGGTTTCTAAACTGCAAAAATTTTTTAGAACAGAGACAGAGAGACGCGAGACAAGGAAGCAACTATGGAAGAGGGATTATGTGAACAGGAAAGAACCCACAAACTATTTGTTATATATACTAGGCCGATTTTTGAGGAAATTTTTTTTATTTTCAATAGAAATTAATTAATGTCTTTCCTTTCCAAAAACTGTTTAATAACTCCCTTCAAAACACTTGAAATCAAATTTGAATTAAATTCAAAAATGGAATACTAATAGAAAAAGGATTCCCGCCATTGTTACATCTCCCTCTTAATTTAATAATGCTGACATGGGAAAATTTTGATACATTGACACACAAGTGACTTAATTTTTTGATAATAAGCACATAGGATATTGTTATGAAAAACGTAACCGAACACAGTTATTCATATCATAACAGGAATATCTGAATTATCATATTTCTCATTCTAAAGAGCATAATTTTTGGTTTTGAGAGATTCACTCATTTAAGCTTTATTTTGAATATACTGAATAAACAACTTGAGTATGCTTCTTACACACACAAGAGTTGGTCTTAATATAAATTTGCTAAATAATACAGTAGCTTTCACACATGTATAGAGGTAGCCCTTTTCCATTTGAGTGGGTGACCTCACCATATTTCCTAGATACAATGAAATTGCTCTCAATGGATGGCTTTCACACATCATATACTGGTAGCCCTCTTTGTATTTTCATTATTAACCAGTATTTAATTATTCACACAGTTTGTATCTCAACTCAGAAATATGCTAATTTAGAAGGAAAGTTATGATACTACAGATATGAATAACATAACAGAATACTGTGTTCAATCATGTAACTGACAGATACCTAAGGCTTTTCTTAGATTTTCAAATCTTGTTGTGTCCAATGCCTTAGTGAACAAGTCAACCAATTGTTTATCTATGGAGATGTGCTCAATGTGTATCACCTTAGATTCTACTAGTTTCCTTATAAAGTGATATCTAATATCAATGTGTTTTGTCCTAGAATACTAAACTGGATTTTTGGAAATATTTATAGCACTAGTATTATCACAAAACACAGTAATGGGCTTCTGTTCAATACCATAATCACTCAATATTTGCTTCATCCATAACAGTTGTGTACAACAACTCCCAGCTGCTATGTATTCAGCTTCGGCTGTAGATAAAGAAATTGAATTCTGCTTCTTACTATGCCATGAAACTAAGTTAGTACCAAGATAAAAACAACATCCTGAAGTGCTTTTTCTGTCATCCGCATTCCCTGCCCAATCTGCATCACTGAACCCTGTAAGACAATCATTTTTGTCTTTAGAAAAACAAATTCCATAATCATATGTTCCATGAACATACCTGATGATTCTCTTTGCTGCTGCAAGATGAGATTTTTTGGGATTTGCTTGAAATCTTGCACAAAGTCCTATACTAAAGCTCAAATATGGTCTGCTTGCTATGAGGTAAAGTAGACTGCCAATAATGCTTCTGTATAAGCTTGCATCAACTTCTTTTCCTACATTGTCTTTGGAAAGTTTTATATTAGAACTGATAGGAGTTTTCATTGGTTTTGTATTTTCAAACCCAAATTTCTTTACTAGATTTTTGGCATATTTTGATTGAGATATAAATATCTCATCATTCATTTGCTTAACCTGCAATCCAAGAAAGAAATTTAGTTCTCCTACCATGCTCATCTCAAATTCTTCCTGCATCAACTTAACAAACTCATTAATTTTGCTTTTGTTAGTTGATCCGAAAACAATGTCATCAACATATATTTGAGCAACAATAAAATAGTTTGATGCATGTTTGATAAACAAGGTTTTATCATTGCTGCCTCTTCTATAACCTCTGTTGATTAAAAAATTAGTCAACCTTTCATACCAAGCTCTAGAAGCTTGTTGCAAACCATACAAAGCTTTGTGCAATTTCTACACAAAATCAGGATGTTTAGGATCTTCAAATCCTTTAGGCTGTTCAACAAAAACTTTTTCATTGAGATAGCCATTTAAAAATGCAGTTTTAACATCCATTTGATATAACTTAAACTCAAGCAAACAAGCAATTGCAAGAAGTAATCTGATTGATTCAAGTCTAGCTACAGGTGTAAAGGCTTCATCAAAGTCTATATCTTCAACTTGAGTGTAACATTGTGCAACTAGCCTAACTTTATTTCTAACTACTTGTCCACTTTCTTCAGTTTTATTTTTGAAAATCGATTTAGTTCCAATGACATTTGTATTACTTGGCCTAGGAACTAATTCCCACACTTCATTTCTCTTAAACTGATTAAGTTCATCTTGCATAGCTTGAATCCATACTTCTTCTTTTAAAGCTTCTTTCACATTCTTCGGCTCAACTAAAGAAACATAACATGCAAACCTTACCTGGTTTCTTACCTTGCTTCGAGTCTTCATCATGTTATCTGGTGGTCCAATGATAGAACTTGTTGGATGTGCCTTCTGAATCCATGTGGGTGGATCTTTTCTATCATCAGCATTCTGAATCGAATTTTGGTTTAAATCTGAGTTGTCAGATGCTACTGTTACATCGGGTGTAACAACCACTGTTTCTTCTTTCATAATAGTATCTTTCTGTTTATTGCTGTCTGGATCAGATTTTTCTGCATCTTTTGTAGGCTTGGTATCGGGGCGGGGCGGGTACGGGGCAGCAAGTATCCAGCCCCGCCCCGTCTCATTTTTTTTCTACCCCGCCCCACCCCATTGCCCCGTTGCGGGGCGGGGCGGGGCTGGGCAAAAAAAAATTGGACAGATCCATACCCGCCCCGTAAAATTTCATTTACACCCCAAAATATTTATCTTTTTTAATCCCATCAACCACAATATTTCTTTTAAGTCCATTCATAATTTCATACAACATCATCAACATGCTTACATCACGGCCAAAAAATCCAAAAAAATTAAAAAATAAATATATCCTGAAAGTTCCTATATATCAAAATTTAACAAAATAACCCCCTAAAATTACATTTAAGTCCCTATATTTTGAATTTTTTTATTTCTACCCCTAACTGTGCGGGGCGGGGAGGGTCAAACGGGTCTAGATGCAAGACCCGACCCCGGACCCGCCCCGGACGGGGCAGACTCTATGCAGCCCCGTACCCGCCCCTTACAGTGATCCGGGGCGGGTCTGGACCTGCCCCGTTGGACCGGGTCCGACCGGGTCAGTGGTGGGGCCGGGGCAAATGCCCAAGCCTAATCTTTTGTGAAGCTGATTATGTTTTTCTCTTGTGAGTATTCTACATAATCATCATGATTATCAAATACTACATTTGCAGATTCCATGACTGCCTCAGTTCTCAGATTATAAACTCGAAAAGCCTTGCTATTTTGTGCATATCTCACAAAGACTCTTTCATCACTCCTTGGATCTAATTTTCCTCATAGTTCTCTATCGTTTAAGATGCAACACCTACAATTAAAAACATGAAAATATTTCAAATTAGGTTTTTTTCCTTTCAAGATTTCATAAGGTGTCTGGTTAGTGTCAGGTATAAGAAAAACTCTATTTGAAATATAGCAAGCAGTGTTTATAGCTTCGGCCCATAGCCTCTTGGTCAATTTCTTACTATTAAGCATTACTTTTGCCATCTCTTGAAGGGTTCTATTCTTCCTCTCTACAATGCCATTTTGTTCAGGGGTTTTAGGAGCTGAAAATTCATGATCAATTCCATGATATTTGCAAAAGTCTGCATAGCTAATGTTTTCAAACTCCTTTCCATGATCACTTCTTATCCTTACAATCCTTCCAATGTTCTTATTTTGCTCATTTTCAAGCTTAACACAAAGGCTCCTGAAAGTATCAAAAGTGTCAGATTTTTCTTTAATGAAGTCAACCCAAGTATATCTAGAAAAAATCATCCACACAAACAAATATATATCTTTTACCTGTAATGCTTTCAATTTGTATGGGACCTATAAGATCCATGTGAAGCAAATCAAGTATCTTAGAAGTACTAAGATATGGATTTGATTTATGTGAACTTCTAATTTGTTTTTCCATTTGACATGGTCCACAAATTTTATCAATTTTATCATCAAATTTAGGAACTCCTCTTACAGCACCTAACTTAGTTAATTTAACCAAGTCTTTGTAATTCAAGTGTCATAATTTTTTATGCCATAATTCTAAATCCAAAATCCTAGCATGAAATGCAATTTCTACTAGATAACAATTATCTAAAGATCTATTACCTTGTAGAATGCACTCACCAAAATTATCTAAGACCATGCATTTGTTTTGTGTGAAGTTAACAGTATACTTTTCATCGCAAATTTGACTTATGCTAATAAGATTAGCCTTTAAGTCTTCCACTAAAAGAACATTTCTAAAATTAGGTAGGCCTTTGACATTCAAAGTGTCTTTACTAATAATCTTACTTGTTGCTCCATCTCCAAATGTGACATTTCCATCCCTGCATGCTTTAAAATCTGTTAGAAACAATATATTTCCAGTCATGTGCCTGGAACATCCGCTGTTAAAATACCACAAATCATTAGAAGCATGATTAAGTGCAGTAAAGGCAACATGGCATACTGTTTTGTCTTTCTTAACCCACTGCTGTTGTGATTTTGGTAACAGTTTAAATTGTTTCGACTTTTTATGCAAAAGATTCTACAATTTAAAGCATCTAGGCCTAATATGTCCCTTTTTACTGCAAAAATAGCAAATAGGAATGAATTTTCTTACCTTTTCAGGACTGGATCTGAAAGAACTCAGTGGAGAAACATACGTTTCACTGCTCTTAGTGTTTGGACTTGATTTTAAAGAGGTAGGTTCAAAATTCTTATCTGATGTTGAAGCTTTCACAAAAACTGTTTTTTATGAAGATGCAACATTACCTTCTGTGTATCCCAATCCATATTTGTTGGAGTTGTCTCTTCCAAGGTTCAAGACCTGATCAAGTTTGGCTGCTCCAATTTTGAGCTGATCAATACACCTCTTGCTATCAGCCAGTTTTGTTATGATTTTCTCAATACATGCTGTTTTGTCTGTTAAAACAATCTCAAGTTCAGTGATGTGATTTTCAGCATAAGCTTTTTTCACATTTCAGAACTTCAATTTCCCACTTCAAGGTGTTGATTTCTTCTTTCTGGCTCAGCCATTCACCATAGAGTGCATTGTAAGTTTCTTGCAACTCTTCATAATATTCTGGTCCATCTTCTTCATCTGAATGGTCAACACTGTCTTGATAGTCTGCTGTTATGTTTGACATAACAACCTTTCCTTTATCTGCTGCAGATGCAGTAAATGCAACAAAATTACTCATACAATCTTGATCTTCTGACTCCGATTCTGATTCATCACTTAATGTTGCTGTCAGCCCTTTGTTTTTCTTTTTGAGATTAGCACATTCAGATTGAATATGCCCATAACCAGAACATTCATAACATTGAATCTGCCCTCTCTTTTCAGGTTGTTTAGCTTTCTTTTTATCATTCTCCTTGCTGAATTTTCTAAACTTTTCTTCACTTCTGTTTGATGGCTTTCCTTGATTTTTTTTCCTGAAATTTCTTTTCATAAACTTGACATAATTTTTTGTCAGAAAAGTAATTTGTTTAGAATCAGTTTCATCAAACTCATCGCTACATTCATCTTCAGATTTTTTAGCCTTCACATTAAACGCAATACTTTTACCCTTTTGTTTCTGAGTACTTTGATTTATTTCAAAGTTTTAGAGAATGCCTATCAGCTCATCAACTCTCATTTCATCAGTATTTTTAACTTCTTCAATGGCAGAAATTTTGGGTTAAAATTTGTCAGGGATTGACCTAAATATTTTACTAACAACTTCTGCATCAGTGAAATTTTTACCAAGCATGTATACAGAGTTTGTTATGTGACATATCTTAGAATAAAAATCAGAAATTGATTCATCTTCATGCATCATCAAATTTTCAAACTGAGAATTCAGCCTCATTAATTTAGATCTTTTAACAAATGCAGTACCTTCATGTTTTATCTCAAGTATGTCCCATGCTTCTTTGGCTGCTTTGCATCTAGAAATCTGTTCAAAGTTATTCAAGTCAACTGCAGCAAAGATTGCATTAAGAGCCATGGAGTTCCAACTGGATCTACGGTATTCTTCATCAGACTATTTATCCTCTGGTTTTGGTTCGGCATTACCAAGAGCATTCAGTTTCGTTGGAGGTGTCCACCCCTTAAGTATACTCGTCCAAGCCTTGTCATCAAGAGACTTAATAAACATCATCATTCTTACCTTTTAATATGAATAATTACGGTCATCGAGAATAGGTGGTTGCATTCCAGATCCTCTGTTGCGTATAAACTCCATCCTTCCAGATTAACTTGATAGTTTTCTTCACTTGTCTATCAGTGAACCTGCTCTGATACCAATTGATAGTTCTGGAGGTATGCAGTTATAAATAACAATACAATCAACTGTAATGTAAATCAACACAAGAGGATTTTTACGTGGTTCGGTTATAAAAACCTACATCCACAGACAGCTATCAAGCTGCAATTCACTATGCTCTTGTTTGTACAATCTTTAAGACCTTTTAAAGTGCTGACTCACCCTCACACACAGATCTAATCTTTGACAAACAAAATCTTCGCAAAGATTCTAAACACCAGTGACATTGCTCACTTTCTGTCACAGATAACTTAACAGCATACTGTTAAGTTAGACATAATACCCGATGTCTGACAGAATAAACACTCAACCCTCAGGATTTCCTAAGTGTTTACTAACTCTCTCAGACTTGATCAACACCTTATGTACGATTTTTAATTCTCATACATGATTACACAAACTCAATAAATCAAAGACATAAAGACATTCCTTGACATTTAAAGCTTGTCTCTTACAAAGTTGCGGAATGCCTTTAACAATCTCCCTTTTTGCGTACAAAGACTCTCTCACTGCCTTCTGCCTTGTTGCCGACTTTTTTATTCATTATATAATGAGAGGTCTTGATACCATCTTCCTAAAGTCCTATAAGGATCTTAATTAAGATCTCATTAGGATTAGGATAAAATAAAATAGGAAAATGCTTTATAGTTAATCTCCTAAAGTAATAAGGATATATTAACTATCTTCCTATTTTGATTAGGATTCAAAAATATTATTCTCATGAAGAGAGATAATTATCAAAATACTTCCTATAATAATTATCTAAAAATAGTAAAATAGGAATAAAACACTTTAATTATTTTTATCACAAGTTAACCAAAATTTGAACATGTGAATGTCACATGTTTGACGTGAGTACCAACACAATTGAGCAGCGTAAACGGCTGACTATAGCTGTGGAGCTTGTTGCCAATCCTTCTATCATATTCATGGATGAACCCACTTTGGGTTTAGATGCAAGAGCAGCTGCAATTGTTATGAGAGCGGTGAAGAATATTGTTGAAAGAGGAAGAACTGTTGTGTGTACCATCCACCAACCAAGCATAGATATATTTGAGACATTTGATGATGTGAGATTATAACTTCTTGCTATGTGATTGACATTTGCTTTCCACTTCTTCATTTCATACATTCTCTTCGGTTTCCTAGTGTATAAATTTTTCTGCCCAAGTTGCTTGCTCCATGGATAACATAATTCGGCCTTTGCATAACACTTTAATAGCACAAGAATGAATCTTACTTTCATCTTCTGACAGATGAAGAAAACAACTTAATATTTTAAATATTTCTTTTATTTATTTATTTATTTATTCAGCACTACCTCAAGTTGGAAGTCTATAAAACTTCAATCTTTTGGTCAATCTTGACAATACAATTAACTGTTATTGATGAAGATGCTCAGACTCAGGAACTAAGACCACAACTCAGTTGATGTAATATTTTAGTCTCGTCAATTCTTAGTCCAATGTATATATGCATAATTGCAATTCTATACATCCTGGACTCATTGCAGTTGATTTTAATGAAATCTGGAGGACGTATTATCTATTCTGGACCGCTGGGTCAGCACTCGAGTAGGGTTATTGAGTACTTTGAGGTTAGTTTATTCAACAAGTTTATTTCTGAAGCAGAGTCTTTACATTGTTCCTTCACATAGTCATATTTGGTCCTTGGTCCTGATTTTACTTCCTTGTCATTCTTTAAATAGAATACCAGTCGGGTGCCTAAGATTAAGGACAACTATAATCCAGCAACATGGATGTTAGAAGTTACTTCCAAGTCTGTAGAGGCTAAACTTGGGGTGGATTTTGCACAAATATCCAAGAATTCCAGCTTGTATCAGTGAGTACAGATTTTGATTTTCCATCATGAAATCTCAGCCTGTGTGAAAGTAATGAGAGTTTGTCATTGTATGTGTCTTTTATATTTGCGTAAAATTTCTCTGGGAGGTTCATCATGAATCATGATTTATGATCAGGTGGCCACGGTGAAAGAGAATAACATATTATAAATTTTCAGATAAAATTTACTTTATAGAGAAATGATTGAGTTTGGCTTGCAAATCACTTCTTAATCTTCTGATTGTAGGGAAAACAAAGAGTTGGTTAGGAGATTGAGTTCAGCATCTCCCGGTTCAAAGGACTTACTTTTTCCAACCCGTTTTCCACAGAATGGTTGGGAGCAGTTCAAAGCATGCTTTTGGAAACAGAACCTGTCTTATTGGAGAAGTCCTTCCTACAACTTGACACAGATCATTTTTGTAGCTGCTTTATCCCTGGTGAATGGCATTCTGTTCTGGCAGCAAGGAAAGCAAATGTCAGTCAACCAATCTTAATTACATCTATTATGAGAGTACACACAATAAACTTTCGGTTGCAATATCTAATAAAATTTCTAAGTCAAAGGTGATTCTTCTCTCCTTTATTTTGCACCATTCATTGGAGGAAACAAAATTCTCTCCCTAAAGACGATCTGGAACTTTATTCTTACTAGCAATATGCATTATTTATTTATTTTTTTCATATGACGAGGAAGACCTACTCATTCTAAAAACTAATCAGTCGCACATTCAGATTTGATCCCTTGAGCTTATTCTTAAGCTGAATGAGTGTACTTTTCTGGGAGAGTCTAACATGATGGTTTGTTTTTGATTTGTCGGATATAACCAGCAAAACTTGTTCAATCAACTTGGTTCAATGTTCAATGTAATAATCTTTTTTGGCATAAACAATTGCTCAACAGTTCCACCCGTTGTTGCAACAGAGCAAACAGTCTTCTACCGTGAAAGATTCGCAGGAATGTACTCCTCATGGGCCTATTCATTTGCACAGGCTCTACTCTTAGGAATCTGTGAAAATTTCATATGCTATGCACATATATTATAAAAGCTTTATAACTCTATAATTTTTGTCAAGTAACTTGGATTTTGATATTGCAGGTCCTAGTTGAAGTTCCATACTTGTTGACTCAAGCAGTTATATATGTGCTTGTCACATATCCTATGAACGGCTATTACTGGTCAACATATAAGATATTTTGGTTATTCTATGGCATGTTCTTTAATCTGCTATCCTTCAATTACATGGGAATGCTGTTGGTCTCGTTAACACCAAATGTTCAAGTGGCTTATATTGTAACTTCATCTACCTACACAATGCTGAGTTTATTCTCTGGGTTCATCATACCACGGCCAGTAAGCTTCCATTTGATTAATACAATAAAACTATCCTGATTAATTCCTCAGTTACGTTAATTTTTTTGGAAAACTGTATCTTTTCATTATTAAACTTTTGTTTTGGAAGCTAATACAAACAACTTGTCATTATATATAAATGATTTGCCATTAGCTATTTAGAAGTCAATGATTTGTCATCTAGAAATCAAATGCACATACAATGTGAAGTCTTTCTTTCGCTCTAGTTGGGGCTTAGTCTGATGATGCATTATGTGGAACTGATGGATGTTCAACTTGGATTTACAATTCTTCTTTCTCAACTGAATTCGTAAACAAAATTTATAAAAGGTACACTATTGGTCCACTCAAGTTCCACTAAGCCATATAGTTGTAGGTTATAGCTGTGTAGATGGCTTACGCTGTAGCAAGATCAGTAGAATATACAGCATTCTACTATATTCAATAGTTATGTCAACACTTATGAAAATGAGATTTTTAGTTTTAAGTGTGACTCAGCTAAACCAAATTAGTTTAATGTCTTGATTCTATGTTTATTTATCAAGTTTTTGTGCAGCAATACAATGAATGGTTGTTGTTGATATATATATTAAGTATGAAAACGAACTCAAAGTTGTTATTGTTGTCTTTTGCAGCGGATTCCCAAGTGGTGGCTCTGGTTGTACAATCTATGTCCCACGTCTTGGGCACACAATGGCATGTTAACTTCGCAATATGGGGATATTGACAAAGAAATTTCGGCTTTTGGACAAACTAAAACAGTAGCTGCTTTCTTGGAAGATTACTTTTGTTTTTACCCCAATTTTTTAGGTTTTGTTGCAGTTGTTCTTCCCATCTTGCCAGTTCTATTTGCTTTCCTTTTTGCATATTTCATTGGAAGGCTGAACTTCCAAAAGAGATAATTAAATATTGTTATAATCATGGGTCAGCACATTTAATGTTATAATTCAATTACTGATATATGGTCTCTTTGCTTCTTCATTTTATTGTTATTATCAAATTTGTGAACAATCTGCAGAACCACCTTGGTGGATGAGTATTGCTGGATTGAAAATTTAGATGTTAAGTGGGATCTCCAATGTATATTTCAGAAGAATTAGCCGTCAACCTTCTAGCTTCACAGTTACAGATGAAGCAATTCTATCCATGCAATACATGGGTCTGGTTTTGTTAAATCATGGCATAAATTTAACAGAGGTTTTAGGTATAATTCTGGGGATGTATTAAAAGTTGATGAATTGAAAATATATGGCTGTATTAACTACTGATGATGCTGCTTGATTCTTTCATATGCACTGATAGTGAATACAATTTCAATGACTTGGCATAATCACTATAAAGGGTATGCCTGTAGCCAGACTGACCAATTTCATAGTTGATGATGCATTCATGTTGGTCTTGGTCAAGTACATTTCTTGAAATTTGTGACTTAAGAGGATCCCTCTGGTAACCGCAATCAAGCTTGAGCAGTAATCTCTGGAGAATGTATATCATTCTGCTCACGGCAACTTGAAATTCTTGCAAAGGTCTCTGGACTTTGAGATACCCTCCTAGTCTTATCTCTCCTTCAATACTTCCACCTGTTTTCCTCGCAGAAAGAGGATCCATGAGAGTTGTTTTACAGCTCCACGGATACCCTTGAGTCCCTCAAGAATCCCAGGCCCAAAGCTCCTGTAATATCATGAAGCAGCGGAAGTTTCTTCTGATTGAAACCATTCTCTTATTTCCTGTGCCGAAAGGAAAGAAGTTGACAGGTCACTAGATTCTTCCTTGATGCATAGATCCATGATAAAATTGTTGGAGTCTAAGGTCTGCACTCAATTACGGGAGGGTTTGCCAACAAAATGCCTGACATCCTTGAATGAAATTGTTGATGGCTCAAATGGCAGTACCATCATCACAAAGCACATTATCAATGTTAAAATCACCCATTTTTCTTGTTTCTGCCTCAATTTGCTTTTCTTATTTTGCATTACTGCCATGTTCTTCTCTTCCTTGTAGTTGAGAGAACTCTTTTTCTTTCCGTAATTTGAAATTGTAGGTAACGTACAGAGTTGATGAACCGATGCAATTGGTCATCGCAATTCCGCACCTGCGGGATTTCTTCCTTTTTCTTTCCGTAATTTGAAAAGCCAATTGTGATGCCATCTCTTTGTTGTTGTTGTTATTATTATTGTTATTATTATTTTCTGTAATATGAAATGCCAAATGGTTCTACTGCCAACCATTTTTTTCTTTGTTGCAACTTGCTACTAAGCAGCTTATCGAGTAAATTGCATCGGGCTTGCATTTACGCTGCATATCGGTCCATAGTGATTGATGCATCGAAGAGAGTAGGATATTGGTAACCCAGGGCACATTGAAATCAATTAGTAACATTTACAGCTACGGTATATTAATTAGTAAATAACTGTTTGTATTTAGAATTACATGAAGCATTTGCCAGAACAGAACAATGAGGAAATTAAAACAAACCAAAGGGCCTGAATAGCAGTCACCAAGGGGGGTGGATAATATGGGCTGGCTCCATTTTCATGCAAGGCTTCTTCAACTTGATCATGAGTGCATATCAAGGTTCATGATTTTGAAAGGCAACTGAATCAAGTGGAAACCTCACCACACCAGTTTGTGCTATATCATTTCAATTAGACTGAAAATAGTTGCAAGACCAGGAAAACCACTTCAATTGTGTTTGTCTAGATTGTAGCTAAACTCATATCACACAGTAATTACATTTTAAATAACTTTGTTATACCTGCTGAGCAGCAAGGTCAACCAAGTACATGCAATCAGGTAATGTTTTCTAATTCACTCTTCATTTATCTTAATATTTAATCCTGTTCATTGTAACTCGAATAATATTTCATTTTTACCCTATTTTCTTCCTGAAATGGGACCTAGTTGGTTATGGCCTAAAATTGTTCAGATTTGTCAAAGTGCTCCCGATTTGTTATTGGATTAGTTGTCAATTATAATATACTAGAGAAGTTCACAACGTCCCCGACTTTAAATCTAACTTTTGTCCAACTATTCCGTTTATCTATAAAATAAGGAACAGGTTGTATATGTGCTTATCTATACTCTAATTTAATAAGTCAATGAAATTACTTGTGCATCTAAGATATTATATATATATATATATATATATATATATATATATATGTATGTATGTATGTATGTATGTATGTATAGCTTAAGCTGGATGAACCTTGCTGCTTTGCCTTTAATTATGTTATCCCTAAGCTCTCATATTTTTCTGTTTCTTAAACGGTTTTTAAGTGTTCTTTGAGCTTAACTAGTGTAAACAGAATCAAAACATGTAATATGTAACAAAGAACTAGTCTCAATTTCATTCAATATATATATATATATATATTATGCGTGCAAACAAGCATGTTTGACAGCCTTTTGCTTGCCACGACATGGATGACGCATCTCATCAACGTCTGTCCTTATATATATGCATGCAGCTCCTTCTCTCTTTCAATACCTCTGTGAGCTTGAGTCTCTTCACTTTATGTGTAACAATGGCTCAGCTGGCGGGGCCTGATGAAATAGAGTCTTTCAGAATCGAGTTGGCAGAGATTGGAAGAAGCATAAGATCCTCGTTTAGAAGTTATGCCTCAAGTTTTCGTAGTGTTACAAATGTGGATTCTGCTCAAGCACAAGATAATGATGGAAATGACAATGGTGATTATGAGTCGCAATGGGCTGCTGTTCAGAGACTACCAACTTTTGAACGGATAACCACAGCTTTGTTTGACGAAAAAGATGGCACAAGAGGAGACGGGGATGTCACAGCTGGGAAACGACTTGTCAATATTACCAAACTTGGAGCTCAGGAGCGGCATATGTTCATTGAAAAGCTCATCAAACACATTGAAAATGATAACCTCCGATTGTTGCAGAAAATTAGAAACAGGATTGACAAGTAATATTCTTTTTTATTCTTTTTGTATGCCGAAATTAATGCATGCGCATGCATGGATTGGATACTATATATCTATTCTATATAATGATTTCTTATGTTATTGATTGTGGTTAATTTTTAGAGTGGGTGTAGAATTGCCAACAGTGGAAGTGAGATATAAGAATCTTAGCGTTGAAGCCGAGTGTGAGGTGGTTCATGGCAAGCCTCTCCCCACTCTTTGGAACACCACCAGGGGCATGCTTTCGGTATGCATATATGTATCCGTGCATTCAGAATTTTGTGAAATGAATGTAGATGAATTTTTTTTTTTTTTTCTCTTGCTAACTGAACTTATTGGTCATAGCTCTAGAAAGTGGAAGTCTTAAAAACAATCGTTAAAAACGGGTCTTGTGGGTCTTATGCTGGGGTCCTGAATACAAAACGCCATTTATCTTGTGGTAGTCCCTGATTAGTCTCGGTTTCCTCAACATGCAAAAAGAATGCTGGACCTGCTATGTTTTAGTTTATGAAATAAATGTAGTAAGAAGTTGTGTATTTTCTTCTGCTAACTGTAATTTTCTGTTTGTGACAGGGGCTTATCAATTTGTTAGGCAGAAAACAAGAAGCAAAGCTGAGAATCTTAAAAGATATCAGCGGCATTATTAAGCCTGGAAGGTAAACCCTTTCAATACCCAGACTTTTATTTAGCTCTTTTTTATTCCGTTCAGTGTATAGGCACCAACGAGGTTTTAGTCCCCTCCAATCCAATGCCCGAAAACACTGAATGCTTTTTGTTCCCAAGCTCTATTTTGTAAGAAAGCTTAATGCCAATAATATTGGCTGATATATATAATTCTTTTCAACCTTTTTTGTGCAGAACGCAAATTAAGTGACATGAAATTAATCATTCCCAAAAGTTTGGTCTAAAAGGAATATGATGCAGCTCAAATCTCTTATTTTATTCTAAGAGACATAACTTAGATTAAGGCAATTTTTTCTTAGGAATTAATTGTGATAATGATTAAGTTGAGGGGTTCTATCGATTTTCATTCAATCCAGTATTTTTTTATGGCCCATGTACAACTTTTGAAAACAAAAACACCATTTTAAATAAATTGAAAGAATTTATTTGATCAATTGACAAAAACTGTTTGATCAATTGACAAAGACTGTTTTTTGTTGACTAGCCATTTGCTCGTCTAAACGCTTCTCTAAATCAATGTCTCTTGATCTATGCTCATTTATATCTAACGAGCGAGTACTTGTCTGCTTATCATATCATCTTATATGAATGGATTTTTGTCGTCTAATGGCATTTACAAGTCTTAAAAATTTGGATTTTACTAAATTTCAAAACACCTATTTAACTTAGTTCCTTGTTATATCTTTTTATCAGTTTGACCATGTTTGATGGACAAGAATCCTCTCTTAATCTTTAAAAAAAAAATAAAATAAAATAAAATTTAGATGAGAAAAAGATCCTTATTTATAATTGCCACCCTTAATATCTATGCTCTATTTGATTATAATAAATAAATTTGATAGACCTATCATTTATAGGATAGCCAGCGTGAAACATCATTTCTCCATCATAATTTTTTTTTTCTCTTTTTCTGTACTTACTAAGTGGCCACCGGCTAGTGTTTCCTCTTAATTGTGGTAACACGAGAAAGTGTGTAGGACGGCTTGAACTAGATTTTAGTTGTTGAGCCACTGCAGAGAAGTTTAACTTCTTTCATTTTAATGCTTTAACAGAGGGGATTAGGATGAAGAAATTATCCTGTTGAAAATATGATTCGCTAATTTTGGCATGGGTTCCTTGCAGGATGACCTTACTGCTTGGGCCCCCAGGGAGTGGTAAAACCACATTGTTGTCGGCTCTCTCTGGCAAACTAAGCCATTCTCTCAAGGTTACATTTATCTTGTTATTGTGATATCCAAAACTAGCACTACCATTGACGCAACAATGGAAATGAACTTCAAACAAATAATAATAATAATAGAAAAGATAACCAAAATAGAAAAAAATCATTCTTCAGGTAATGGGGTAGGGGTTAATTTAGAAATTTTTAGAATTTGATTCATTTATCAGGATGTTTATGGTCATATGGTGGCCAAATATTAGACACTGAATTTAGCTAATCAGTCTTGCAACTTTTGATTCCGCAAATTCATGGGTATGTATGATAATTTTGCTAACTCATGCTTAATACATCCATTATTCAGTTCAGTACTTTTGGGTGGAAAAATCATCACATTGGTGCTCCTAAATCTTCTAATTTTGTTGATGCTTATGTGTATTAGCCTGCATTTATTATTTTGATTTCGTTTGTCTCTAAGGTTTTTGTTTCTTCCCCAATCTTTTGTTTGCTTTGTTTTAGCAGGTTTCAGGGGAAGTGACTTACAATGGTTACAGATTAGAAGAATTTGTTCCCGAGAAAACCTCAGCTTATATAAGCCAATATGATCTCCATATTCCAGAGATGACAGTGAGGGAAACTCTTGACTTTTCAGCACGTTGTCAGGGTATAGGAAACCGAGCTGGTAAGCATATTGAGCACACAAGTACTGATGTTCATGTAATTGCTTGTCATATTAAGCGCTCAACCGGATATAAATTAAATATATTGTTGTCTGCCCATGGAAGAGATTATGAGAGAAGTTAGTAAGAAAGAGCAGGAAGCAGGGATAGTACCAGATCCTGATGTAGATGCTTACATGAAGGTACACATCAACCTTGTCTTAAATTCTTTTACTTAATATATTCACATCATTCCTCATATGTTGATAACAAATGCAATCATCCATTATACTAATAGCAAATGCAATACTTTATTTGAATACCTATACAAATAAGTACAACGCAACTTTTTTTTTTGTTAATTATAACCTTTCATTCATTATCCACTACTGTATTAATTCCATAGGGTAACTGAAATTGACATTGTTTGTTATAGGCTACATCAGTTGAAGGACTAGAAAGTACCCTTCAGACGGACTATATTTTGAAGGTACTTCATTAAGATTATACTACAAAGTGGAATCCTCCTGCTTCAGTACAATATAACTTATTGTGGCATAGTTTTGCTTGGTAATATTTTCTGTGTTTTTCCTCTTCCTTTCAGATTCTTGGACTTGATATCTGTGCTGACACACTGGTTGGAGATGCCATGAGAAGAGGTATCTCAGGCGGTCAAAAGAAAAGGTTGACTACAGGTAGTTTACATATGCAGGTTGATAATTTTTATAAATAAGAAAACTGTGCTTTTACAGAAGGTATAATTGGAATTCAGTAAAAAAAAAATCTTTTTTATTGATGATGCAGTATGTTCAAATTTAAGGGGTTTGGCCCTTGGTTAAAAACACTATCAATGTTCTTCTAAGAATTATCTTCTGATCTTGTTATGTTAGGGGAGTTAATCGTGGGGCCAACAAGAGCTCTTTTCATGGATGAAATATCAAATGGCTTAGACAGTTCCACAACTTTCCAGATCATCTCCTTTCTAAAGCATTTGGTGCATATAACTGATGCTACTGCATTGATTTCACTTCTTCAGCCAGCACCTGAGACCTTTGACCTCTTTGATGACGTAATTCTGATGGCAGAAGGAAGGATAGTGTATCATGGGCCACGCACTTACATTTGTAAATTCTTTGATGACTGTGGCTTTAGGTGTCCAGAAAGGAAAGGAATTGCTGATTTCCTTCAGGAGGTTGGTGATTTAAGGTTCATATTTGTCTCATTTGGATTGTACAAATTGAAATATATATATATATAAATTTATTTTTTTTTGCCAATCATACTCCAGATTATCTCGAAGAAAGATCAAGCACAGTATTGGCATCAAAAACAACAGCCTTATACTTATGTTTCCATTGACCAGTTCATCAAAAAGTTTAAAGAATGTAATATTGGCCTGAAGTTGTATGAGGAGTTTGCAAGGCCATATATTAAGTCTCAGAGCCAAAAGAAGGCCCTATCCTTTAAAAAGTATCCTTTAAGTAAATGGGAACTGCTTAAAGCTTGCACAAAAAGGGAATTTCTATTAATGAAGAGGAATTCTTTCATATATGTATTCAAATCTACACAGGTAACTTCATGTTTACTTATATTATTCCATGGTATTATAATTTATAACCCACTAAAATGTTTCTTCTTATTTGGGAATGATATTGGATTCTTCGTCTTTGTAGTTGGTCATTATAGCTTCAATAACAATGACTGTCTTGCTGCGGACTCAAATGGCTGTTGATGTTGTACATGCAAATTACTATATGGGTTCTTTATTCTATTCGCTCCTTATACTCCTTGTTGACGGATTTCCAGAGCTAAACATGACAGTCTCAAGAATTTCAGTTTTCTACAAACAAAAAGAATTGTGCTTCTACCCTGCCTGGGCTTATGCAGTTCCAGCCACTATCTTAAAAGTTCCACTTTCATTCTTGGAAGCTTTTGTTTGGACTGCCCTCACTTACTATGTTATTGGTTACAGCCCCGAGGTTGGAAGGTTAGTTCCTACTAGAGAATATCTTCTATGAAAACTGCATGGGGGTGTAATGCATAGATATTATTGCTACATATATATATTTATCTCCAACTCCTGTGTCTCCGAAGTGTGGGTTGGCTAAACTCGAAGGAGTTTTCAGGTCAAATGAGGGTAACCATTTATCCTAGTAATCTAAGCACTCAGATGAAAGATGAGTAAAAGAACTGGTAAAATTGAATAAGAATAGATGTTCTAAGATTTCTGCATACCAGGTCTTGACCACATCATGTTTTGCATGGTGGCTAGTATATACTATTCATTCTAATGGTTTTGCAAGGAGCAAAAAACTGCTTCTTGCTGACTATGTATAAGTCTTCTTTACTTGTGCGCATGTTTTTTGTTTTAAACTTGGAAAACATAATTATATATCTAAATTATTTCCTGTTTCATTATGTTTCTTAGGTTCTTTCGACATTTCCTTCTGCTTTTCCTTGTGCACCTAACATCGATATCCATGTTTCGGTCTATTGCCTCAGTCTTCCAAACTGTGGTTGCTTCTTTGACTGCTGGCAGTGTGTGTATATTAATGCTTTTATTATTTGGAGGCTTTGTTATTCCAAGATGTAAGATTTACCACGGCCTTCGAGTCTTCATTTATGAGGTTTCCTCTGACAATTGAACTAAGAACTTATTTTTGGTTTGTAGCATCTATGCCTTCCTGGCTTGAATGGGGATTCTGGGTTTCTCCTTTGACATATGGAGAGATAGGCATGACTGTCAATGAATTTCTTGCTCCTCGTTGGCAAAAGGTGATGTTTGACAACTCAATCAAATTCACATGGACGATTAGTCTGTCAACTCACAAGAAGGATAAGTTATTCATTTTTTGTTCAATTCACAGATAATATCTGGAAACACAACTATAGGACGGCAGACTCTGGAAAGCCATGGATTAAACTTTGATAGTTCTTTTTACTGGATATCAATTGGTGCTTTAATTGGATTCATGGTGCTTTTCAATGTTGTTTTCACCTTCGCTTTGACCTTTTTAAAGCGTAAGTTCATATTCAGTTTATGCCTTCCAAAAAAAAAAAGGTATATTACATGTTACTGATGCATTTTTATACATTCAGCCCCAGGAAAGTCTCGTACCTTCATTTCTTATGAAAAGTACTCTCAAATGCAAAAAGAAGATGATGGTAGCAGTGGCTTAGACGAATCCAGGAAACCCACTAGTGCTCCTTTGAAATCTGTTACAGGACCTAAAAGGGGTTAGCAACTTCTTTTATGGATATTATTCTATATAATCCTAGATAGTTGCATCTCAGCAAGTTATGTGTACTCTATGTTATAGTAATGAATGCCCCACACATTTTCTAATGTTGTCAGTCATCAATGTTTCAGGAAGGATGGTTTTACCTTTTGAGCCCCTGACTTTAACTTTTCAAGATGTGCAGTACTATGTGGACACCCCTTTGGTAATCACGCCAAAGCTAGTTTTACTTTTTAAGTTCCAAGTAGTTAAAATTTTGAGGAGCAATGTATGTCAGCTAACATTGGTTTGTTATGCTATTGTTGTCATAATAGGCAATGAGAAAGAGAGGTTATGAGCAGAAGAAGCTTCAGCTTCTTTCTGATATTACTGGTTCATTCAGGCCTGGTGTTCTTACAGCATTGATGGGTGTCAGTGGAGCTGGAAAAACAACTCTTCTGGATGTTCTTTCAGGACGGAAAACTGGCGGTACTATAGAAGGAGAGATAAGAATTGGTGGGTACACAAAGGTTCAAGATACATTTGCTAGGATATCAAGTTACTGTGAGCAAAATGATATACATTCTCCACAAATTACCGTAGAAGAATCAGTGATATATTCTGCTTGGTTGCGACTTTCACCTGGGATTGATTCAAAAACTAAAGCTGTATGATATACTTCTAGAGCTTAATTGACTATTTGGTCTTGGATTGATCATTAACACTGAATTGCTTTGAATTTTTTTTGTTGACTAATGCCACAGGAATTTGTAAATGAAGTTCTAGAAACGATTGAACTTGATGGGATTAAGGATTCTCTGGTTGGTTTGCCTGGATTTAGTGGTTTATCAACTGAGCAGCGTAAACGGCTGACTGTTGCTGTGGAGCTTGTTGCCAATCCTTCTATCATATTCATGGATGAACCCACTTCAGGTTTAGATGCAAGAGCAGCTGCAATTGTTATGAGAGCAGTGAAGAATATTGTTGAAACAGGAAGAACAGTTGTTTGCACCATCCACCAACCAAGCATAGATATCTTTGAGGCATTTGATGAAGTAAGATTATGATTGTTGCAATATATTAAGAAATTGCTTTCCACTTCTTCATTTCCTACATTCTCTTGGGCTGAGTTTTGTATAAATTTAGCTTCCGAAATTGCTTGCTGTATGGACAACATGTTTGGGTCATTGGTGATAATTAAATAATATAAGTATGAATCTTACTCTCATCTGAACAACTTGTCAAATTTACAATTTTTTTTTTCTTAATTTGTCAGCACTAACTCACGTTGGAAGAATTAGGACACTCTGTTTGATGAAACTTCAATCATTTTGGTCAGTCTTGAATGTACAGTTACCTCCTCCAAAACCTTTATGAAGGAAGATGCTCATAATTGGGAATTGTCACTTAGCTCAGTGGATGGAATATTGAAGTGTGGTCTTATCAAATATACTAGTGACTTAATTCTGGTTCACGTACATTTGATGAAAATTTGTAGAACCAATGTATATGTGCATGATCACAATTCTATACATGTTGATCTCACTGCAGTTGATTCTAATGAAATCTGGAGGACGCATTATCTATTCTGGACTGCTGGGTCAGCACTCCAGTAGGGTTATCGAGTACTTCGAGGTTAGTTTAATGAACTAGATTTATGGCTGAAGTTCAGTATTCCATATTTTCTTTTCTTGACACGGCATATTCAGTCTCTGATGAACTATAATCATTGGTCCTGATTTCACTTTAGAATATCAGTCAGGTGCCTAAGATTAAGGGAAACTTTAATCCAGCAACATGGATGCTAGAAGTTACATCTAAGTCTGTAGAGACTGAACTCGGGGTTGATTTTGCGCAGATATATAAGGACTCCACCTTGTATCAGTAAGTATAATTTTCTATTTGCCTTTATAAAATCTCAGCCTGTGAGAAAAAAATGATGAGATTTTGTCATTGTATGTAGTTGTGTCCATGGAATTTTTCCCTGGAATATACATGATAAATCATGACTCGTGAACAATTGACCATAAGAATACAGAATAACATAGTACAAATATGTAGATGATATTTATTATAAAGAAATCATTACAGTTTGGCTTGCACATGGCTTTCTTAATCTTCTGACTGTAGGGAAAACAAAGAGCTGGTTAGGAGATTGAGTTCACCATCTCCTGGTTCAAAGGACTTGCATTTTCCTACCCGATATCCACAGAATGGTTGGGAGCAGTTCAAAGCATGCTTTTGGAAACAAAATCTGTCTTATTGGAGAAGTCCATCCTACAACTTGATACGGATCATTTTTGTAGCTGCTTTATCTATCCTGAATGGCATTCTGTTCTGGCAGCAAGGGAAGGAAATGTCAGTCAACCCAATCTTAATCATGTTGACATTTATTATGAAAACACAAGTCATATACTTTCACTTGCAAAAAAAAAAAAAAATGCAAGATTGATCTAAACAAATTTCTAAGTCAAAGCTGATTCTTAACTCCTGTATTTTAAACCATTCATTGCAAGCAACAAAGTTCTCTTGGCAAAAGATCTTCAACTTAAGTCTTACTAGCAACCAACATTCATGATTTTTTTTTTTTTCATATTGCAAGGAATACTATTCAATTTCAAAATTAATATGTTTGCATATTCACATTTGATACCCTAAACTTATGCTTTTAAACTGAATTGGTATACTTTTCTGAGAGAGGCTGACAAGATAGCTTGTTTCTTGTTTTGTCAGAAATAACCAGCAAGATCTTTTCAATGTTCTTGGTTCATTGTACTCTGCAATAATCTTTTTTGGCATAAACAATTGCTCAACAGTTCTCCCAGTTGTTGCAACAGAGCGGGCAGTTTTGTACCGCGAAAGATTTGCAGGAATGTACTCTTCATGGGCCTATTCATTTGCACAGGTTCAACACTTAGGAAATCTGTGAAAATTTCATATGCTATGCAAATATATTATAAGGGCTATATAACCCTTTAATTTTTTTTAAGTAAGTTGGATTTTGATATTGCAGGTGCTAGTTGAAGTTCCATACTTGTTGACTCAAGCAGTTATTTATGTGATCATCACATATCCTATGATTGGCTATTACTTGTCAGCATATAAGATATTTTGGTTATTCTATGGCATGTTCTGTACACTGCTCTACTTCAATTACATGGGAATGCTGCTGGTCTCATTAACACCAAATGTTCAAGTGGCTTCTGTTGTAACTTCATCTGCCTACACAATGCTGAATCTGTTCTCTGGGTTCATAATACCAAGACCAGTAAGCTTCCAATTAAATTATAAAGCTATTCTGATTTGAGTCCTCAAGTAAGCATTGTTTTCTTGGGAAAACTATATTGTCATCATCAAATTTTGGTTTTGAAAACTACTATGTAACTACTTGTCATTTATGTATAAATGATTTGTCTTGTGTTATAAAGGGTGGACTATCTGTCCAATTGAGATTTAATAAGCCATATAGTAGTGTAGGTTATAGCTATATAGATAGCTTATACCATAGCATAGATCGGTAGAGTATTACTGCATTCTATATTCAATAATTATTGGGACGCTTATGAAAAGAAGATTTTTAGTTTTAGGTATGACTCAGCTAAGTCAAATTACTAAACCTTTCTTGTTTCTATGTATATCAATTGTGTTATTTCCTTTTGCAGCACATTCCCAAGTGGTGGCTCTGGTTGTACTATCTATGCCCCACGTCTTGGGCACTAAATGGCATGTTGACTTCGCAATACGGAGACATTCACAAAGCAATATCAGCATTTGGAGAAACTAAAACGGTTGCTGCTTTCTTGGAAGATTACTTTGGTTACTACCACAATCTCTTAGGTGTTGTTGCATTTGTTCTTATCATCTTCCCAGTTCTGTCTGGTTTCCTTTTCGCATACTTCATTGGAAGGCTGAATTTCCAAAGGAGATAATTAAATGTTATAATCATGCGTCAGCATTTTGTATGTATAGTTATAATAGTCTCTTTATCTCTTATTTTAAATGTTATAATCAAATTTACGAACAATTTGCTGAAACAGTTAGTGGATAATATTGTTCATTTAAATATAGTCAGTGGATCTCTAATGCTTATTTTAGAAGAATTAGCTATAAATCTTTAGGCCTCAGTCAGACAGTCACAGACGAAGCAATTCTATCCATGCAATACATCTTACATGGGTCTGGTTTTGCTAAATCTTGGCATAAATTTAACCAAGGTTTTAGTTATAATTCGTCGGATATGATAAAGGTTGATGAATTGAAAATCTGCAAGTAATATTATGTTGAAATATGCCAATCCTCTGTACACTGCCTCACCAAATAGAAGAGATGCTATAGAATGTTAGAATTGGCAATTATATGAACAAGGTTATGGAACTTGAGCACATAGTACTGTGTTTCCATATATGATATGATGGATAGAGAAGCATGGCTGGGAGTGTACACCACTTTGTGTTTAAGGGACACATAAGTACATATATAAATTCAAGCTCAAATTTCCAATAATGGCTTGTATAATATCCTTATGCATTTGGTGAAGGAAATATATAGTCAATTTCCCCTAATTAACTATATAATATATATTTGGCTTGTATAATATCCTTCTCTTAATTTACCTCTTTTGAAAATTTAATTTCCCTATGCAGTAGGCGAAAAGACAGGCAAAAACAACTGGGAAACCGATGAGAACTACGGCCACAAAGGCTAAATGATCACGTTGAAAACCATAGTAGTCTTGTAGAAAGGAACTAACTGTTTTGAGCTCGCCAAATACCATTATCTCTTTGTTCATGTCTCCATATTGTGAAGTCAAAAGGCCATTCAGAGACCAAGATGTGGGGCAAATCCAGTAGCACCAAATCCACCACTTAGGAATTTTCTGCATAAGATGACATATATAGTTATCATATTAGGCCGAATTTTACCCAGTTTGAAAACAATATAAGAAGCTGTACCACATGGAATGCATAAAACGAACTAAACAATATGCTTTAGCATTAAGCTGAAGATTTAGGAGAAAAAGAGTTGGTAAGCTATACCGGTCCTGGCATAAGGAAGCCTGAGAAGAGATTCAATATGGTGTAGATTGCAGATGCCAATATTGAAGCTACTTCAAGACTTGGGCATACTGAAAGTATCAGCATCCCAAGGTATACAAAGTATAAAAAGGTACAGAATGTTGCATAGAAGTACCAAAAGACTTTGTAAGCTGACCAATAATACCCTATTGATGGATATGTAATGACCACATAGATTATTGCTTGAACTAATACATAAGGTATCTCTATGGTCACCTGCAAAATTCAGAAGGCCTGCTTTTAATATTACTGGCAAAACATCTAACGCTCATCCAGTAAAGCAATGTCAACTGTTAGAAAATACTTCTAAGTGGTGGATATGTTGAACCTGTGCAAAAGAATAAGCCCATGGAGAGTACATTCCGGCAAAATTTTCGCGGTACAAAACGCTGCGCTCAGTTGCCACATACGGTAGTACTGTTGAGCAATTGTTTACGCCCAAGAATATGACCGCAACATACATTGATCCAAGTATGTTAAACAAATCCTGCTCATTATTTCTTTTTTGGGAAGGAAAAAAAACAAAAATAAAAATGATAATTACGTTTACGCCTGTTATCTTAATATGTATCTTTTAGACCCATAACAAGAATCTTAAAACAGTTTACAATAAGTACAAGACATTTCGCACTTTAGTTTTTACAGAATTACTCCATTTTATCTGGAACTCCTTGAATTATGGTCTGGAATGTTATATGTTACTATTGATGTGTGTGCGAGTGAGCAAGCATGTGTACATTTTGTGATATTGATGCTGCTATGACAGATTTAACTGAACAGGACTTACATTGTCTTCCCTTTCTGCCAAAAGACAAAACCAAACATCATTGAAGCAATGATCATAAATATAAAACGAGCCAAGTTGTATTCAGGACTTCTCCAGTATGATAAGTGTTGTTTCCATAGGCATGCCAAATACTGCACCCAGCCGTTCTGTGGAAAACGAGTGGGAAAGTGTAATTCATGTGAACCTGCTTCTGGTTCACTCAACTGTTTCACCAACTCAACGGTTTCCCTACAAACCAAAGAGCAGTATAAGAATCAGGCTTGATTCATTACCGGGAATAAAATTTCATATTAGAAATTACTTCGCCTCTAGCTGGAATTATAGATTTATGACATTTGAAACCTATAAGGAAACAAATTATATTATAAGTCTGTAAAAATAGAAATGGATCGATGCTTTCAGTCGAATGTGAAGAAGCTTGTGTAATCGTTACTCAACTGATACATAGGTGACTCTTTGTAGATATAGGCAAAATCTAGACGAAGAACTGCTTCCATTGATGCAGAAGTGACTTCTAACATCCATGTTGCTGGATTATAGTTGGGTTTGACTTTTGGAACACCTGAAATACCCTTTTAGACAAGGAAAACAGGTTACTTTTCGAAGAGTTAAACCTGTGAAAACCTATTGCATGTAAATATCATTTTTAGTATTCAGAGCCGCATTTGACAAATCGGAATCATGATTCCAACAAGCTTTTGGTCAGTGACAGCACTAATGTTGCGCTCATACCTCAAAGTATTCGATAAGCTTGCTTGAATGATGACCAAGCTTTCCGGAGTAAATGATCCGTCCTCCCGTTTTCATGAGAATCAACTGCATGAATAGAAGGTCTAGTTACTTCCGTAGAATATCTTTTAATGGGAAGAATGGTAAAACTCAAAAGAGAATAGCCTTATAAATCAATGCTGACACCAGAATTTGAAGCACCAACACCAAACGAATGCATAAAATTGGGGATTTGTCTACGTCAAAGTTGTGCTACCTCATCAAAAGCCTCGAACACGTCGATGCTAGGTTGGTGGATCGTGCAAACTGTTGTTCTTCCTGTGGAAACTACATTCTTAACTGCACGCATGACAATGGCGGCTGCTCTAGCATCTAAACCTGATGTGGGCTCATCCATAAATATTATTGATGGATTGGAAACGAGCTCCACTGCAATTGTTAGCCTTTTTCGCTGTTCAGTAGACAGGCCACTTTTGCCGGGTATGCCAACTAATGAATCTTTTATATCTTCAAGTTCAATGGTTTCAATTACTTCCTCTACAAACCTCTGCAGGATCAGATGAATAGAAGACACTGTTGTCAATCCTTGGTTAGTTTATTTGTTTAATTCTTTATATTTTTTCCGGTCAGGTTGGTCAAGTCCCATTTATTGAAATTTTGAGATTTAGAGGATCATACCGCTTTTGTTTCTGGATCTACATCCTTTGGTAACCGCAGCCAAGCTGAGTATGCTACTGATTCTTCTACAGTAATCTGTGGAGAATGTATATCATTCTGCTCACAGTAACCAGATATTCTTGCAAATGTCTTCTGCACTTTGGGATACCCTCCAATTCTTATTTCTCCTTCAATAGTTCCAGCTGTTTTCCTTCCAGAAAGAACGTCCATGAGAGTTGTTTTGCCAGCCCCACTAACGCCCATGAGTGCGGTAAGAATCCCAGGCCTAAATGCTCCTGTAATATCATGAAGCAGCTGAAGTTTCTTATGATTGAAACCATGCTTTCTCATTTCCTGTGTAGGAGGAATGAAGTTAACAGATAATTAGATCCTTCCTTGATGCAAAAATCCATGATAGCATTGTCCGAGTATAAGGTCTGCATTCAATTACCGGAGGCGTATCAACAAAGTAGCGTACATCCTTGAATGACATTGTCAGTGCCTCAAATGGCAGTACTGTCCTCCCTGTTTAACAAAGTAAACTTTCTTTGATAATAAAAACTCCTTCAATGTAAATTTGTATATTAAGTCAAATCTTTATCTCACCAACTTTTCTCGTTTCTCCCTCAGTTTGCTTGTCTGATTTTGCATTATTGCCATGTTCTTCTCTTTCCAGTAGTTGAGAGAACCTCTTTTTTGATATCATAGCTCGGGACATCTTTGGAGCTGTATTAATGCATATTACAGGTGAGATAATAGTGAATTTTGTTCGAGTTTATGCATGCTCTTTAATTGAAATAAACTTACGTTTTAAGTAAGTCAATGCTAAGATAAACCCAAAATCGAAAAGTGCTGTGAACCCGAACAATGCGCCCAATGAAATCCAGTAGAAGTATCCATCAAAATTCAAGCCATGACTAGTCAGAATATTCCTCCCCACGGTTGTATTTCCCTCAGAAACCTACAGAAGAAGGGAATGCACTAGAGCTATTAACATTGTAATGTCACTTGACAAAAGATGAACTAATTATTTCTTCATGAGTGCACCTTTTGCCAACGGGGAGCAAGGAATTCATTTATTGTTATTCCAATTTCCCCATATGTCATGGGAGATATCCAGAATCCCCATCTCAACCAAGGTGGTAAAGAGGCTGTGAAAAACAAAATTCAGGTAAGTAGTTGAAATAATGCCCCGTACAATTGAAGTAAAATGGTAACTTTTCGATTGACTTACATCGTGGAATAATGAAGCCTCCAAACAGGAACATTACTACCAAAATCAAAGAACCAATAGTTGTTGCGAAAACCATAGTTTGGAAAATTGAGGCAATGAAGCGACACAAGGAAGTTGAGGTTAGATGCAGAGCAAATAGCACAAGGAAGTGGCAGAAAAACCTACAATCATAGGTAGAATATAAATCAGAAACAGATATGTTATCTATATTCCATTTTTTTGTATAAAAATTATCAGCAGTTGCTACCTTTTTACTTCAGGACTATAACCAATAACATAGTAAGTTAAAGCTGTCCACATAAAAGCATCAGCCAGTGAAAGTGGAATCTTTAGGATAGAAGCTGGAATAGAATAAGCCCATGTTGGGTATAGATAGAATGATCTCTGTTTGTGAACTACAGGAAGCCTAATAATAGTCAAGGACAGCTCCGCTACTCCATTAGTCAAGAGTCTGACAATTGCATAATATATGCAACCCATCAAATAGTTTGCATGTATCAAGTCCACTTCCATCTGAGTGCGTATAAATACTGTCATTGTCATAAATGCAATGATGACAAGCTGAGAGAAAAGAAAATTCAGAACATCAAGTTGGGAACATACAAGCGTTAAGCTGTAAAACCAACACAATAAGAAGTCATCCAAGCAATTGATAACCTGTGCTGTTTTAAACACATAGACAAATGTGTTTCGTCTCATCAGAAGCAACTCTCTAGCCATGCAAGCCTTAAATAACTCCCATTTTCTCAAGGAGTACTTGCTAAATGACAAGGCATTACTATGAAACTGTGATTTATCAAATGGCCTTGCGAGCTCCTCGTCTAACTTCTTTCCCAGGTAACTTGCTTTATACATTTGAGACAACTGATCCACGGAAACATAATTGTAAGGAATCTCATTGTGAAACCAGTACTGAGCTTGATCCTTCTTGGAGGTTACCTGCAAATAGTTGAAAACCAAAATATTTGAAATAGTCATTACCAAATTAAGTCAGAGAGCAAAAGTAAAAGTTGATTTTTTTAACCTCTTGCAGGAAGTCCGCAACACCCTTTCTTTCCGGACACTTGAAACCACAATCCTCAAAATATTGAAGTACATGACTGCAAGGACCATGGTATACGATCTTCCCCTCTGCCATCAATATTACATCATCAAATAGATTAAAAGTCTCAGGTGCTGGCTGAAGAAGTGAAACCAATGCAGTAGCATCTGTGATGTGCACCAATTGCTGAAGACAGGTAACTATCTGAAACGTTGTAGAGCTGTCCAAACCAGTAGATATCTCATCCATAAACAAGGCTTTTGTGGGACCAACAATCATCTCTCCTGCCATGTGCAATAGCTTAGTAGCGTTCGGGTTGAACTAACATCGCTGCTTGCTCAACTGTTTTTCTTTTAATTAATGATATTTTAATTGCTGAAGGCTTTGGAAACAAGCTCAGAATTTGCAAAACTGGATTTGGTAGAAATTTTCTTTACTCTACTACCTGTTGTTAGCCGTTTCTTCTGGCCACCAGAAATGCCTCTTCTCAGTGCACTGCCAACCATAATGTCGGCACAGACATCCAGTCCAAGAATCTAAGAGGCCATAATATTATAATTTGCACATCAAAGTAGATAGAAAGATGTTTGTTTAAAATGCTCCATTCCCTTTACCAACACAACTCTGCTTGAATAGTAGTGTTTACCTTCAAAACATAGTCTGTTTGGAGATTTCTTTTCTGTCCTTCAACCGCAATGGCCTGTAATAATTATCTTACTTTCTTAATTGACCTTTTATATAGGGCTGTAGAAACAGTTACACTGTATATAACCTTTAATTTGTGTGTACCTTCATATAGGTGTCAACATCAGGATCCGGGACAATTCCTGCTTCTTTTTCTCTTCTGCTAACTTCCAGCATTATATCTTTACAGGCAGAAATATAAATGGAACTGCAAATGTTAGTATTGGTGCTCCCACAACAATACTATACTAATACTATACTATACTCTAGTAAAACAAAGATTCTTACCTGCTCTGCTTCCAACACCCTGGCAGCGTGCTGAAAAGTCAATAGTTTCCCTTACAGTCATCTCCGGTATGTGCAAGTCATATTGGCTTATGTAGGCAGAAGTCTTTTGAGGAACAAACTCATCTAGCCTATATCCGTTATAAGAAATTTCCCCTGTCGCCTATACAAACAAATTTAGTAGGAAGAGATTTGTTTATGCCAATCGTAATAATAAAAGCTTCCATTTGTCAATAATAAACAATAGTGACTCTTAAATATGCATCAATCTGATTGTTATCGAGTTCTTCTTTCCATACAACCCGCATGCAGCTTTTATTGTTGAAACTTGCACACAAATTACTTAAATTTTTCAAAGCCTCAAGTGTTACACTGCTTTGTGGTCATGCAATGTCATGTCTTGAAAGAAAAACCTTGAGAGAGTGATCCAGCTTTCCTGAAAGGGCCAATAACAGGGTGGTTTTTCCACAGCCTGGCGGACCAAGAAGAAGAGTAAGCCTGTATCCAAAGCCCTTGAGTAAGTAAAAAAATTTATCCCCTCTAATGAAAAATATTATCAACCAGGGATTCTTCAGTAGTAGTCAAAATACTTGAATTTGGGATTACCTTGATGGCCCAATGATACCGCTGACGTTTTGCAGAATGCTTATCTTGGCTTCTTGAGACTTGCTGGGCATTACCTTTTTGAAAATCTGTTAAAGGTGATCTATCAGATGAATTTACTTTATAAAAGAAAATATAATTTAAAAAGCAGCGGAATTCTTTGCAAGTAAAGACGAAAGAATCACAAAATTCATCTTTTTTATCTCATTTAATATTATGATTTCAGGTTTCCCCAGATCACCAGAAAAGACCATCAGTTCAGATTTCCATTGTCAAAGACTTAAGGGTAAGCTTACCGAAAAGGAGCTGCTGAGAGAGTTCCATAGAGTAGGAAGAGGCTTCCCTTGTACTATCTCACACTCTGCTTCTACACGTAGATTCCTGTACCTCACTTCTACAGTTGGCAGTTTCACGTTCACTCTGAAACGCAAATTCATTTTTTGTGCATGAAGCAATTAATTCTTTTATGTTGGTGAGAAATAAAAAGAATTACTGAATGTTCTGATGGTTCACAGTAATATTGATGAAAAGGGAGAACAAATAAAATATAACTGAAATTTGTTAATTCAGGAGAAAGAGCAGCCACCAGATAAGTATGATGAGTGTAGCAGCGGCAATACCTGTCAATTCTCTCCCTCAGTCTCTGCAGCAACCTGAGATTATCATTTTCAATGTGCTTTATAAGTTTCTCAATGAAGAGACGCCTTTCAACACTTCCAAGCTTGGTAACATCAGCCACTCTCTTTCCTTCAAACTCATTTTTACTACTTCCTCCATTAGTGTCAGCACTAACTTCAAACAGTGAAGTTCTAAGCCTTCTAAATGTGGGTAGTCTTTCTATTGCAGCCCACTGCGACTGAAGTTCCTCATCCTCCTCAACTATGGAATCTGCATCTGTATCCAGGTTTGCACCATGTTGCGGATACGGTGATTCCATGTTTCTTCCTAGTGTTGTTAGCTCCATTTGAATTTGATGAACGGGATTTTGCTTCACTCAAGCTTATTGCTGAATAACTTGCGTAAACTTGTACTACACGCTGGTGTGAGGAGACTTGTCTCACATTGTCTTATATTGTCTGGTATCTTTTGAATGCACATATAGTGTGTGTTTTCGATGTTTGTTGAATGCTAAAGATGCCAGGAAAGAGAACCATCTTTGTAAGAAGATTTTGGGCCAACTGTCCTGGATCACGTAGGATTAGGGGTGATAATTCGTGTTCGCTTGTAGTGTTGTGTCATGTCAAAGTTAAAATACAATAAAAATTGATCCAACATGAAGCTGACCCATTTATTATTCATGTGAAGCAGGTCCAAGATGAACAAGTCAAAATTATTATATGGGTAACATGACATGACATACTAATACGATAAATAAACATGTCATTTCCGTTCAAACACGAATGCGATCCGTCTAATACGATTATGACTCGTTTACACGATTGACACATTTATACATTTAACTCTTTTATATATTTAACATGACTATGACACGTTTATATATTTGATACAATTATAAAACGATTATGATTTATAAAGTTACAAAAATAACCTTAATATACAATTCAAATTTCAAAATCAATTAGATAATCGTATCAAATTTTTTAATCGTATTATAAACGTGTTTGTGTTATAAACGGGTTTGTATCTATAAAGAGATTTGTGTCACTGAATGGATTCATTTTATAAGCGGATTCGTGTCATCTACGAGTTGAAGGCCTAAACACAAACATGACACGATTATTGAACATGTTAAATTTTTCGACACGAACACGATTAAGGTCAATCCAAACCCACTAATTTCATGTCATATCTATGTCATATTCATGTCGTATCAAAAATTACTAACAAATGAGAGAAAACACTTTATTTTTTAATTACGGTGGAGCGTAATTAAGCAATGTAGAGTAAGTGTGTCAACCATTCCAAATTTGTTACGGAGAAAAAGTAACTAACACTGTTTTAGCAGACCCGAGATCGACTCTTGGCAAGCACATACTCCTTTGGCTTTTGTTTAGAAAGAGCACCTCTGTAACATCCCGGCCCACATGTGATACTTTGCACTTGTGTATAGCGCTTTGTAATCCTTATAAACCTTCAAGAGGTGGCCCCTACATAGTCTCAAGCAATTGTCCCCTTGTGTGCCTTCGAGAGGGGACCCCCAAGTGTGCACAAAAGCCCAACACTTCGACCTACTATCAGATATTATCCGCTTTGGACACACAGTCTATTACGGTTTTGCTTTCGGGCTTTGCAACCAAAAAACCTCAAACACCTTAAGGAGCTCACAGAGTGTTTAAACACATATCTTATCTTATTCCCAAGCGATGTAAGATGTTACCACCCCCCTCCCCCCTTCCCTTAGAAATCAAGCGTCCTCGTTTGATTGGGCTTATATCCCTAACGTGACATCCCACACTTTTAGTTGGGCTAAACTCTAATATCATTTATAACATTTTCGGCCTGCATGTGACACTTCGTGATTTCGCATATGGCACTTTGTATTATGTGTAGCACTTCACAGTCCATATAAACCCTTGAGAGGTGACCCCTACGTATATGCGAAGCCCAATACCCTGACCCACTATCAGATATTTTCCGTTTTGGACACACAGTCCATTACGATTTTGCTTTCAAGCTTTACAACCCTAAAGGCTTCCAACAGCTTAAAGAGCTCATAGTGTATTTAAACATATATCATATCTTATTCCCAAGCGATATGAGATATTACATTCTGGATGTTACAAAAGGGCAAAGCCCAATACCCCGACCCACTATCAGATATTATCTGCTTTGGACACACAGTTCATCACGGTTTTGCTTTCGAGCTTTACAACCCTAAAGGCCTCCAATAGCTTAGGGAGCTTATAGGGTATTTAAGCACATATCACATCTTATTCCCAAGCTATGTGAGATATTACATTCTAGATGTTACAAAAGGTATTAGAGTCTAGCCCAACTAGAAGTGTGGGATGTCACCCTGGGGATGTATGCCCAATCAGGGCGCTTGATTTCTAAGGGGGGTTGAATGTAACATTCCACATCGCTTAGGAATACGATGTGATATGTGCTTAAGTACCTTGTGAGCTCCTTAAGCTGTAAGTGGCCCTCACGCATGCACGAAGCCTAACACCCCGACCCCCTATCGGATATTGTCCACTTTGGATGCACAGTCAGTCACGGTTTTGCTTTTAAGCTTTACAATACAAAAAGTCTCCAACAGCTTAAGAAGCTCACAAGGTATTTAAGCATATATCAAATCTTATTCCTAAGCAATGTGGGATGTTACAACCTCTTTTCTACTTTCTTACCTTCTTTTTTGTAATATTTATGAAGTTTTCTACTTCTTACCCTTTTTTCTGTAATATTTATAATGTTGGTTGCAAAAATACCTCTTTTATATTTTCTCACCCCTTTTTTCCTAAGAAACACCCATTTTCTACTTTTTTTACCCTTTTTTATGTTTTTTTCTATAATTAGGAAGAAGTTGTGCTAAACTTATAACTTTTATACAATCTAAACTTTACAACCTGATGTGATAGTTTATATAGCAAAAATTCACTGGAAAAGGAAAAAAAGAATGAGAGAAGTTATATCTCCAATAGAATTTGGTCACGTAGACTATCACATCAAGTTGTAGAGTTTAAGTTGTATGAAGATTATAAATCTAGCATTACTATGAAGTTGGTTTTCCCTTTTTATCTCTTTTTCTACTTGTGCACAATGTACTTGATTGTGCTTATTTCTCACCCTGAGTTGAGCATCTTAATGGACAGAGACACGAGAAAGAACAACACGTCTTTGGTTTGAGGAGCCTACTATAGCGTGAATTATTTTGTTGACATGAGAGGAGATAAGGCAAGGGACTACCCTTGTGAATCATGATGCAATTATTTTTGCTTGTGACCTACAAAAAAGTTGAATGTGCCTCGGTCACTATTGACTGTTATGACTTTGAAGCTGTCAATATTTAGTTTCAATTTGAGATATTCTTTAGGAAAATAAAGTAGTCAATAGTTGTTAGGATTCTATCAAATATTTTCTGTTTTGAAGCAGATATTTCTGCATTTTAAATTCAGGTCTATGCTGTATAAATTGGATGCTATGAAACTAAATAAAATAAGTCTTTTCCATAGTTCACAAAACACTCTCTTTTGTTCTTTTATACCAACATATTGGTATCAGAGCTAAATCTTAAGGGATCTGAGAAACCAAAAACACAAACCTAAACACTTATAACCTACCCACACAAACACAAAACCACAACTCACTCTAAATGGATTCAGAAACTCAATTTACTGCAATCACTCCCCCTGTGTTCAACGGAACAAATTATCAACCATGGGCTGTTAAGATGGAAGCTTATCTCAATGCTAATGATCTGTGGGAAGCCGTAGAACAAGATTATGAAGTTCCTCTTTTACCCGACAATCCAACTATTGCGCAGATGAAAAATCACAAGGAGAGGAAGCAAAGAAAATCAAAAGCAAAATCCAGCTTGTTCATGGCTGTCTCGCCTACTATTTTCAATAGAATAATGATGATGAAAACAGCCAAGGAAATCTGGGATTTCTTAAAGCAGGAGTATGAAGGAAACGAGAGGGTCAAAGGAATGCGGGCGATGAATCTAATTAGAGAATTCGAGGTGCAAAAGATGAAGGAATCAGAAACAATTAAGGAGTACTCTGACAGATTGCTCGGCATCGCAAATAATGTAAGACTCCTTGGTACTGACTTTTCTGATTCTAGGATTGTGCAAAAAATATTAGTCACAATTCCTGAAAAATTTGAGGCAACTATATCATCTTTGGAGAATTCAAAAGATCTGTCAAGCATCACCTTGGCAGAGGTGTTGAATGCGTTGCAGGCACATGAATAAAGGAGACTTATGAGGCAAGAAGGAACTGTAGACGGTGCTTTTCAAGCCAAGTTGCAGAGTAACAATGGTGGAAAAAACAACAAAAAGAAGCAGTATACTCACAGCAAGCCTAAAGGTTCTGCGGACAACAACAGCACTCAAACTTTTCCATCATGTTCTCACTGCAAAAAGACCAATCATCCACAAAAGAGGTGCTGGTGGAGGCCAGATGCAAGATGCAACAAGTGTGGTCAGTTAGGACATATGGAAAAAATATGCAAGTCTCAACAGCAACAAGGAGAAGCTAAGGCTGCTCAAAATCAACAAGAAGAAGAGCAAATGTTTGTGGCGTCGTGTTTCACCACTAACAGCTCAACTGAAAGCTGGTTGATCGATAGCGGTTGTACAAACCATATGACTTTTGATCGTGAACTCTTCAAAGAGCTTGATCAGACTGCCATTTCCAGGGTTAGAATCGAAAATGGAGCATATATTGCCGTAAAAGGCAAAGGAACAGTGGCGATTCAAGGACACGCATGTTTGAAACTAATTCCTGATATTTTATATGTTCCTAAAATTGATCAAAATCTTTTGAGTGTTGCTCAGCTTGTGGAAAAAGGATATAAAGTGCTATTTGAAAACAAAAACTGCATTATTAAAGATATAAAAGGCAGAGATGCATTCAAAGTTCAAATGAAAGACAAAAGCTTTACGTTGGATTTAACGCAAGAAGAGCTGGCTGCTGTGCACAAAGAGGATGACAATGCATTGCTTTGGCATAAGAGGCTGGGACATTTTCATCATGATGCTGTACTTTTTATGATGAAGAACAACCTTGCAAAAGGTTTACCGAAATTAGAGAAGGAGCTTCCTACATGTGCAGCCTGTCAATATGGAAAGCAGGCGAGACTTCCTTTTCCACAAAAAGCGACATAGAGAGCTGTTCAAAAGCTGCAACTTATACATACAGATGTAGAAGGACCTATGAGTACACCATCATTAAATGGTAGTAAGTATTATGTTCTTTTTATTGATGATCACACAAGGATTTGCTGGATTTATTTTCTAAAATTTAAATCTGAGGTAGCTGACATATTTTGGAAGTTCAAAGCTTCGGTCGAAACTCAAAGCGGCTGTAAGATGCAGATGATCAGATCTGACAACGGAACTGAATACACCTCAAAAAATTTTAATCTTTTTTGTCAAGATGCCGGAATCGAACATCAGTTAACTGCACCTTATACACCGCAGCAAAACGGCGTTGTGGAGAGAAAAAAACAGAACAGTTATGGAGATGACAAGGTGTTTACTTCATGACAAAGTGCTACCAAAGAAGTTTTGGGCTGAAGCTGCAAATACAGCTGTGTATCTTCTCAACAGGCTGCCAACAAAAGCTTTGCATAAAAAAACTCCATTTGAAGCATGGTATGGCTACAAACCAGAGTTAATCAATCTAAAAACCTTTGGTTGTTTGTGTTTCTCTTACATTCATCAGGTTAAGAGAGACAAGTTGGACAAAAAGGAAGAACCGGGAGTTTTTGTAGGCTACAGCTCAACCTCAAAAGCTTACAGAATCTACTTACCAAAAAGTAACAAAGTGATCATCAGCAGAGACGTCCAATTCCATGAGAAAGACAGTTGGAGCTGGGAAATTGATGAGAAGATAGAAATTGACAAGAAGTTTCAGATTCATGAAAATAATGATGATATCGATGATGTACCTGTCAAAGGAACTCAATCTTTTTCTAATATTTATCAAAGGTGTAATGTTGCTGTAATGGAGCCTGCAGGATATGAAGAAGCTGCAACTGATCAAAGATGGATGGCTGCAATGAAGGAGGAGCTCAACATGATTGAAAAGAACCAAACTTGGGAACTTGTGGATAGACCAAAAGACAAGAAAGCTATAGGAGTGAAATGGGTTTATAGAACCAAGCTCAATTCTGATGGTTCTATAAACAAGCACAAGGCCAGGCTTGTAGTCAAGGGATATGCTCAAATGTTCGGCGTGGATTTCTCTGAAACTTTTGCTCCTGTGGCAAGATTAGATACAATAAGGATGCTGCTTGCTCTTGTTGCACAAAAGGGTTGGGTTGTACATCAAATGGATGTCAAGTCGGCCTTTTTAAATGGGTATTTGGAGGAAGAAATTTTTGTCGAGCAACCACAAGGATTTTCTGTTCAAGGACATAAAGAGAAGGTGTTTCGTTTAAAAAAAGCCCTTTATGGCTTAAAGCAAGCACCAAGGGCTTGATACAGCCGAATTGATGCACATTTGGTGAACTTAGGCTTTGAAAAATGTCTAAGTGAATTTACTTTATACACCAAGAAGGTTGATAATGAAATAGTTGTGGTGTCTCTTTATGTTGACGATTTGCTTGTTACAGGAAGCAAAAAGGAGCTGATTGACAAATTTAAAGAAGAAATGAAAGATGTTTTTGAGATGACAGATCTTGGCAGGATGACTTTCTTCCTTGGCATGCAAATTCAGCAGATGCAACATGAAATTTTTGTGCGCCAACAAAACTATGTAAATGAAGTCCTCAAAAAATTTAACATGGAAGGTTGCAAGTCGACTCCAACTCCGATGAATCAAAAGGAAAAGTTCAGCAAAGAAGATGGAGTTGAAAAGGTAGATGAAGGGCTCTATAGGAGTTTAATTGGTTGTCTAATGTACTTGACCGCAACCAGGCCGGACATCGTATATGCTGTGAGTTTACTATCTAGGTACATGCACTGTGCTAGTACAATTCATTTTCAGGCAGCAAAGAGAATTCTCAGATATGTTAAAGGCACAGTTGATTATGGAATAAAGTTCAATCGAGCTGAAAATTTTGCTCTCCATGGTTATTCGGATAGCGACTGGGCTGGATGCGTTGATGATATGCGAAGCACCTCAGGTTATTGTTTTAGTTTTGGCTTTGGAATTTTTTCTTGGTGTTCGAAGAAACAAGAAATAGTAGCACAATCCACAGCTGAAGCAGAGTATGTCGCAGCTACTGCTGCTGCAAATCAAGCACTTTGGATCAGAAAACTTATGGCAGACCTGCATATGGAGCAAGAAGAAAGCACACAAATTTTTGTAGACAACCAAGCTGCAATTTCAATGGCAAACAATCCTGTGTTCCATGGTAAAACCAAACACTTCAAAATAAAGTTTTACTTTCTCAGGGAAGTACAAAAGGAAGGAGAAGTGCAGCTGATTCATTGCAAAACAGAGAATCAAAGTGCTGATATTCTAACAAAGGCATTGCCTAAAGCTAGATATGAATTCTTGAGGCAAAAACTTGGCGTTTGCAGCTCCAAAGCCAAGGAGGAGTATTGACTGTTATGACTTTGAAGCTGTCAATATTTAGTTTCAATTTGAGCTATTCTTTAGGAAAATAAAGTAGTCAATAGTTGTTAGGATTCTATCAAATATTTTCTGTTTTGAAGCAGATATTTCTGCATTTTAAATTCAGGTCTATGTTGTATAAATTGGACGCTATGAAACTAAATAAAATAAGTCTTTTTCATAGTTCGCAAAACACTCTCTTTTGTTCTTTTATACCAACAATCACAATTTAATTGTAACCTTCTCTTTTGGTTTTGGCTTTCACCTGAATCATGGACTCCTTTTGTTCCAGCATGCCATTGCTATCTAATTAAAAGGAAAAGCCATTATTTAATCTTGTGGTTTTGGGTCCAAAGTCAAAAAGCAGAAGTCTTCAGCTACACAGGATTTGAAAAACCTCTATCAAAGGTGTACATATTTGTGTTCAAATCAAACGTATTCACTATTTATCGCTGTGCCAGTGCAAAAATCTGAATAAAGAATAATCCACTACAAAAAAATTAAATAAAGAATAATCTGCTTTACACGTCAACCATCATTCTCTTTACATGGTCATCTTATCTTTCGTGCAAAATCTGTTAGCATCCTGATAAACATTCACTTAGCAAAACACAACACCAAATAAGATAAACATCTTTGCACTATTGGGCCCCAAACTAAAGCTAAGGTAGCCTTTCTTGAATATCCCCACCACTTTATTATTGAAGCCATTATTAATTGTGGTAGTGCGATGTCTAAATGGCATGGTCATTATGTTGCCTGCCGAACGATGACACTGTGATGCAATCTTGGTGATGTAATATAAGCATTAGACACACACCATGTTACACGCAGCCCAACTACCCAAGTCGACTTAATGATCATGCGAACGGATTTTCCCACAATGCACAGTTCAGTATAAATAAGTTTTTATCATGAAACTTGCTTCTAAGTTCTACTCTTTTCAGATTCCATTTTACAAACGTGGAATTGGCAACCTATTGAAAAACTTTGAGGTGTGCTTAGAAAAGTCTTTGGTTTTTTCGAGCATTATCCATCCTAGATGTTGTCCTGCAATTGGAAACAAAAAAATAAAATAAAATAAAATAAATTTCATCAGCTCTAATATGCAGAAAAAGGGTTTTGCTTCTTAAACAAACAAAAAAAAAAGATGCAAAACTATAAACAAGATGAACCAAGATTGATTATAGCTGCGAGACTCGAGCTGAGTCAAGTAGCTAATAACCGACAACTTTTTAGTTCGTTGAATAAAAAATAAAGTAAAATAATCAATAGGACCTCAAAACAAAATTAAATCTGCTAAGCTTTTTACCTAATACGGTCAGATACTGATTTGGTGAGCTGGAAGATATCTTCAAAGTAATTGCCATTTCAGATTTGGTACACGATCGCTATCTTTCATGTCTTTACATGTAAGCATAAGCTAAGCTGTATACTATTAATAGTTAAGTGGCATATTCATATTTCTATTATCATACATCCCCAGAAAAATGAGTGTTTTTAATTCGGAAGTAAGCTAACCTTTTGATCTTAATTAGGAACAGTAACACCATCTTTCTTCTTTCAGACATAAAGAATTATAACCAAAGCAAGAAGTAAATTATTTATAACCAAAACAAGAAGTAAATTAATCTCCTGCGCTTTAATTAGCTCATGTTTTACTCATTATAGATGATGGTATGCTTAGACAACATATGCCATCAACAGGTTGTGCATGAATAACGCTGGCATTCTCCAATGCAGATTCCACTAATTTCACTGAAACCAAACTTTCTCCAATTATATGTACAGCAGTAACATAGTAACTTCAATCCTCTAAGCAGTCACTCTTCAACTTTCCTTCTCTTCAAACATGGTACTGGCCAAGGAGCTCTTAGTTTCCATTATTTTGCTTCCCATTGTGCTTCTCAACCCCTCTGTGGGCATAGGTTTGTAACCTGTTTATAATGTGCTGAATTCTATTTTCATGTATCTATAATATTTTATGGAATCATGGTCACATAAATTAGTGTACCAAATTGAGATGTACAATAGCAAAATTCTAGTTTGATGCATAGTTTATTTGTTAATAATGAAATCATTTTTTGAAGCCTGAAAATCTTAAGAGGTTCTCCTATAACCTGACGTATATATTTACAATTATATGCAGAGGGAAGGGCAGCAGCAGATGGAGATAAACAGGTATGGTTTTGGAACCCTTTTAGCGTTAGCAGCCCAAATTTTATGCACTTGTTATGTTAAAATTTTGCGTGTACACATCGAGCTCCTTTTTCGTAGTCTTTGAACAGGTTGACCGGCAACAACCAATGAAAGTAATGTTGAATTTCATAAAGGCACTCTTAACTCTATGGTCAATGCCAAATTGAGTGTGAAAGATTTGAATTCATCTTTACTTGAAATTTCGCTTATTCTGGGCAAATTCATGCTCTCCCCGCATCAAGCAATAACTATGTGCAAAATCATAGCATATGGTTAATATGTAAGTCCTAACAATAAGGCAAATATTGCAAAACTACTCTGCTTCCAAATTATATACTAATAAGAAGAAAAAGGCCATGATAAAATAAAGACAGACTAATGGGTTCTATGTCAAGATCATTTGGGACACTGTTGAATTCTATGCAAATGTTAAAATGAATACTAACCAAGTGGGATTTCTAAGGCAGCAGGTTGAGCAGTTCGAGCTTGTCAGCATTAATAGTGAACCAGTAAAGCCGCCTGGTGCTCAAATCCGTCAGCATAACAAGGATGGCAAGGCTTTATATGTCCCTCAAGTTGTTCATAGTCCACCGGTATGTTTTCCTAGTTGTATAGTTTAATAATTCAAGTTAATCATAAATGAGAGATATCACATCTCGGAATTGCACCCGAAAAAAGGGTCTATTGCTTATTGTTCTTCATATTTATGTGATCAATGTGAAAATCAATGCTTGTATTGTTTTGCTCAGTTAAAAGTGAATGAAGCGCAAACAACCTGCTGCGTTGCTAAGCCTTCAACTGGATATGAAAGGCTTCTGTGAAAGGCTTCTTGCGAACATAGAATTCCGTTGTCGACAACCAGGCATTGACTGCAGTATTGTCCAACCTGGAGGAGCATGCCCTGACAACATCTACTCTCGTGCTTCACTTGTCATGAATCTCTACTACAAGGCCATGAATGAGCAATCTCACAACTGTGATTTCCAGCAGAGTGGTCTCATCATCTCTCAGGATCCGTGTAAGTAAAACTGAATGACACAAATACTTAAAATTTTGCCGCTTTTATTGCATAATTATTATTTATTATGTTATGCATCGAAAGAAATGTGAAATAAAATAATCACATGAAGATATCTGATGTATTTCATTTTGTTTGATGTCTTCTTTGCAGCTGTTGGAGAATGCAAATAGTAGTCCTGATGAGGAGGGCTTAGATGAAGGATATGTAGCGTGCCATATAAAGTAGAAAATGTTAAAGAGGATTGGATATTGCGCAGTCTTCTGAAGACACTGCTTAGTTAATCGAAATAAAAGTTGAGCTTATATATATATATATATATATATATATATATGAAATACTGCTTTAGCAAAGCATTGAACAGCAGTGAAGCTGTAATTCATCCAACAATAATGATTAATTGAAACTGATAAGAGGCTTTGCCATTTGCATTAATTAAGCTTTACAGATAATAATTATAAATATCAGACCCCACACCCCAAGGGTCCAGAATGCGACTCTAAGCATTTATACAGAACAAAATAAGGAAACTATGGTCATTGTATAATTATTAACATTCAAAATCAAATCCAAAGTTCTCAAAATGTCAACCACAGTATCACACTATATACATCTGTGACAAAAAAGAAACAGAATTAATGATAAACACAAAAATGAGATTGTTGCAGCGGTCCCATGGTTGTCAAGGGACCTTCATTGTCACTTTACCAAAAATCCTTCAAACGTCCTGTAATCTATCGATCACCTGAGTAATACAATAGACTAGTGAATACAACAGTCAGTAAGTAGCTAGAACTATGTAATAGCAATGAACCATGCGGAATAAACCAGACAACTATAATTCAAATTCATTTCATATCATACAAGTAATCTGTTGCTCAACTCGCAAGTCATGCATAAAGCATTCACATAGTAAGGACATAAGTGGGATTTGCAGGGATATGAGGCTGCTCCATAATTGGTTCAGCAACTGAGGAAGAGGAAGATTCTGAGGAATTGTTTGATCCATCTGATGTAGAACCAAATTGATCTTCATCCCAACCAGAGGCATGAATAGGCCAAGGCTGCACATGTGGCATATCATAATTTCTCCAAAAGACTTTGATACTGTTGCCTGTAGGACTCTCTTCCCAAATATCAGAATTCTTTCTTGGCTTATCTTTCTTCCAAGAAATCTTCTTTTTCTTCTTTTGCTCAAAGTATCTCCGCTGCTCCTCACGAACTTGATTAAGAAAATAGTCACTATCAACTCCAGTGCTAACAATCATGTTGATTGGACGAGGCTTTTCATGAGCATCTGAAAGTTGTTTGACTGTAAGCCTGTGAACTTTCTTCAATCTCCTGCGTATCTCATGAAGTTCTTGCTTTATCTACTCCTGCTGCTCAGCAATAGCTTCTAATGCTTTGTTTTGTTGTAAAGCATTAGTGTTGTGCCAGTTGACCGCCTTTTCAATAGGACCGAATTCTGTTGGATCTAGCTTCTCAACAACCCAGCCTCCAGCAACATAATTTCCAGAGGCATTTGAGACAAAATCATTTTCTGAAAACTTGAACATATTGATCGTCATGCTCTTGCGCAAAGGAATCGGCGCGACTGTGCCAAGTCTCGAGTTTAAGCATAATTTCATCAAAAGTGTTGGCGTTCCTACGCCATCCATGCTGCACTCACTACAACAGGGAGGATTATTTACGGCAGGCCAAAACTGCCGTAAATAGTCATTTGCAGCGGTTTGCAACCGCCATAAAAACAACCGCAGTAAAAGCTTTTACGGCGGTTTTGGCCTGCCGTAAAAACGTTTTTACGACGGTTTAGTTGTTCGACGCAAAAACAAACGACGAAATAAGATAGGCAATGAAAACACTTTTTTACGGCGGTTTTGTGTCCGCCGTAAAAAGTTAATTTTTACGACGAACAAAAAACCGCCGTAAAAAGTCACAAAACTGCCGTAAAAAGTAGATATTTACGACGAACCGAAAACCGTCGTAAAAAGTCACAAAACTGCCGTAAAAAATTTTTACACAATTTTTGTACACTTGTCGTTGGTTGATGGGAAACCACCGTAAATAATTAAAAAAAAATTTTTGCGTCAAACAGAAAACCGCTGTAAATAATTAGGAAAAAATTTTCAAAGCTTCGCTTCGCTGTTTGTGCTATTCTATATTTATTTGCTGTTTACAAAATCAAGCCATTAAAAATTATGAGTACACAATCATTAACCAAGGAATTTTATAAATAATTTAGCAACTATAAACTCAAGATTTAGCCACCAGGGATGTCAGTAACATTTTACAGGAATTGCATATGCTCAGTGGTGGTATATAGCACTACTTTAGACTCCTATAAAAACTAAATCAATAACTATAATTTTGTCTCTCACTAAGACAAAGTCAAAATCAATATAATTAAGGAACAAGAATACTAAAATCCGACTAAATGGTCTTGCTAGCATTGCATTTATCACATATCACAGAAGGTTGGATATTTGGCCTCTATGCGGGCCACCTCGAGTTGCAGCATGAACTTTTGATTGCTGAACCATCCATATACTAGTCTCATTTGACCTCTTATTGTAAACAACAAGTATTGCACCCTTTGATGGAAGCTTAATCTCTTTATATCCTTCACCAAGACAACTTCTGCATGTATAAAGTAGTATAGTTTAGAAAATTTTAGTTTTTTACAAAATGATTTAGAAAAACTGTTAGCATAGACAATCAAGAAAAGTATTCATTAACAATTCTGCAAAAGTTTGTCAAGTCTGCTAATAGAGAAATCCCTTCTTCACTATATGATTCATCAATTATTCTTAGTGAACAAAAGCAATCTGCAAAAGAAGCATATAATATTGGTAACCAATATGACATAAATCTAGAGTTTCTATTCATATAATTGAAAAAACAAAGAGCTTAATGATTATTTCCCAGGAGAAACAAAGACAGCATCTAATGAGTAACATCAGCTATCGGTATAAATCAATACACTTCCATAATCTTTTCACAGCTAACTTAGCTCAAAGAAAAGCGAAGTACAAAAACTGGGCAAGGAATTCTTTTGCAAATCATTATATTTAAATAAAAATAATTTAAAAAAATCAATGAAACACAAATTAAAACTGGCTCAGCACAACATCTTCATTGTACACACATTTTTTTAATTATAAAATATAAAATGAACTATATAATTTATACCAAGCTAAAGAAATAAGTGTAAAAAAATCTAAAATTCTGTTTATGAATAAAATAATAAAAATTAATTAAACATAATATAAATATTTATTATTTAATGGATGAAAGGTTTGCATAGTTGCGTGTACAGTCAAGACTACGAGGGCAAAGGGTTCTAGCATTTAGGTAAAATAATAATAATAATAATAGTAAAAACTTGAAAATAGATTTTTTTTTTAATTTCTAAACAGAGGTGTTCAAGTAATTACCTGTAATACGGAGGTTTTAAAGATTTTTTTTATATTTTAGGGGGGCTCGGAGTGCTATGTAGGTCTGCCTATGCTCCGTTGCTTCCTCTTTGTCTCCTCTGTGATCGAATATGATATGCGTCAGATACTAGAAAAGTTAAACTTAAAATATTGTTTTCCAAAAGGTAAGGGGCAAAGGAGTTCAGGCAATTAATGCTTGTCTCCCACTTGACTTAAAACTAATTTAAGCTTTATCTCTCCCACTTCCTAAATCTCTTACGCCTCTAACAAACAACTTAAGTTAATAACATGCTTTCTTCTTTTACTACAATCAGCCACGTAATTCAGTCTTCATTTCCTGAAGAAAATTTAATAATTTAAATGTCTCTTTTTGTGCATAAAACAAATGGTTTGGGCTTTAAAGAAAAATTTGGTCCAAGCCGAGCAAATAATTTGACCCAATGATTACATCAATTAAAATTCTAACTCAAAAAATATTAACCCAAAACAATTTCAAAAATTAAAGACATTAGCCCAAAGAAATTTAATCCATGGTCATGACCATGAAAAGGATAAACATACCTACTCAATGCAAGATACTCGGAGCTCTGTACATGAAACCTCGTCGACTTTTCATCTAAGAGATCAGTAACTTTGTAAGTCACAGAACTCAAATGGTCCACGGTATTCACAAGAGCTTTTATGGCATAATCTTTCAATGTGTCTACCACTCTGCAACAGATAAACATTGTTATATTCCTCAACAAAAAGAAAAAAAGAAGAAACAGGGTAAAAATGAACTCAATCCCACAGCTCAACAACTCACATTTGTTTTTGGTCATCGTTGGTGTAAGATAATTCAAAATATTCAGCCGCTGATTATAACTGTGTTCTCAGGTTTTTCAAATCCTGAAAGAAACAATGCAGTAATTAAATGATGTTAGATAACACCAGTGTAAATTTTTCCAAACCTAATAAAATCTATAACAAATTACTGCACTTGAATCATTATGCATATGGATAAAATGATTATCCACGAAAAGGCTTGTCAAGAATTAAGGGAGTAAGTTGAATATGGCAAAATCTCCACCACTTGAGTAATAAAACAGGTACAACACGTTAAAAAAGAATTTGTATGTAAAAAAGAAGCCATTATTTTGCACTTTACCTTTTCTTTTCTTAAAGGGTGATTTGGGTTTCGAAGTTTGACATTCGTTGACAAGGAATATTTTGTCAAAACAGTAGTGGCCTGGCATAAATAAAGCTTACATGCTGGAAAAGAATCCAATACCCTAATAGATAGATAATATCTATGCAATAGGAACATTTAGTACCCTGAGACTATCAAAGAAGAGCAAGCTCTGCTGCATAGCAACTTCATCATAGTTTGACACATCTCGAGCCATCGACATTGTAGAAGATGCAGTCATTGTGCCCATGAAAGACAAAATTTCCTACCAGCAGGCCTCTTGTGTAACAATTAAGATAAACAGATGAAAATCAAATCCAACATTCCAAGAATAAACCAAGAAAATAAGACAATCACAAACCGCTCTGCCAAATAATATTAAATTCTGAGAATAATAAATTCTGGGAAATTTGTTTACCTTTGACTCAAAGGGTCGCTTTCTTATGTACAGATCACTGGGAGTAAATTCTGCCTAGAAACAAACAATGATGAAGAAAAGAGTATGTTAGAAAGTTCCAAACATCTAAAACACTGCTTAAGAGGATTTATTTTAAAACAAAAGCCAACTACAGTGAAAATCATAAATTAGATAAAGAAATAACTGCATAATCAAATTAAACTATAAACTCAGCCAAAAGCTCAGAAATCAAAACTACAGGTCTTCACCTTCTTAAAAGGAGTCATGCCAAGTAACCAGAACAAGTTTGCATGCGGATGAAAGACTGAATCCTCCTCAACATTGCTTCCTGTAGGGAGTAAGGCCTGGTGGTGTTTACGGAACATGGAACTATTGATATACACTCTGAACAAAGACAAAATTCAAATTCATTACCATGCTAAGAAAACATCATATCAAGAAAAAACTCCAAAAGAATATCAAATCAAAAAGAAAATCCACTGCTTGCTTTATCACGTCTGTGGCAAATGCCCCTAGGTGAAAACGAATACCAACTTTTATAAAAGGAGTAATTCTTCACAGGAGGAGTACCTTATTGACAAAACAATAATATCCATTATGCTCAACACATAAGGAGCATACTTGCAAAATCCCTCAATCCTAATCTTCTTATACATCCCTCACCAGTGGTAACAAACACCGAGCCCACTCACTAGGTATTTGACCAATCTGTCACAAGCCCAAAACATCATAAAATTCACAAACAATCCATAACAAGTGAAACCATAAACTTTTCCTTTTACATCAAAAACCATGAACAACACAGTTCAAAAGCAAGAAACAAAACATTATCAAAGAACGTTTAAATATCCCAACACTTAACCAAACATTCAACTCAACACAAGTCAGAATAATAAAATTCACAAAATACCCAATTCATGACAAAATGTTTAATGCAAAATATCCACTTTACAGCCAAATAATTCACCGTTCAATAGATAGAACAAACAGATACTCGTACAAACACCTACATGTATTTTAGCTTCAAAAAGTATTTCATCAAATTACCTTTCCACCACTCTTTGTCAAAAACCTCACAATCTCTGAACAAGCCACCACTGTGTGCCTCGCCCGACCAAAATTCTTACTTGGGAAAGATGAACTCACACCGTAACTCTTTAATGGAAATGTAAACGTCACTTCATCACCATGCTTTAACTTCCTCCCCTTACTCGTCGACATTCCTGACACGTCACCCAACCCCACAAACCACCACTTGCCTCCACTCAATCTACTCTCTTTTGGCTTCCCATCTTCACTCGAATCCACAACGACAGGATCGCCTGCATTACTTGCCACACAAGCGGTGGCGGTAGCAGCATTTTTCCCATTGCAGGCAACCGTGACATTACCATTTTCACTCAAAGTATGTCTCCCATTTTCTCTGCTGACTATCGAATTTGGCTTTGCAGCTGTCAATTTCGTTTCTGGCGTTTTGAAGTTGGGAGTGTCGAACATGATGTTGATGGCCGCGGTGGGATCGTGCTTGGCCATGTTTAGGGCTCTAATGATGTCCATGTCAGAGAAGTCCGAGCTAATGACCGATCGGACGGTGGACAACAGCTCCTCCGTGACCTTGGTCGCCATCTGGTAATACGAAACCCTAACCCTAGCCCTAACCTGACAAAATGTGTGGAATCTGCTCGATGCGTTTCTTGATTTGATGATCGTGAAACTCGGTGGTGAGAGGAGCTCGTGTACAGTTTGTGAGCCCTGGTGGCTGCCGTGCATGGCAGTGCATTTGACGCGCAGTGGTTCGAACAAGGAACTGGTGAGTTCTCGAAATGGCTTGGCGGTTTTGGAGTTAATCGATTTGGGGGATTTTTACTGAATTTAAACAGTGGTTCTTAAAACCGCTGTAAACATTTTCGCGTGGCATCTTTTTACGGCGGTTTTTAAAAACCGCTGCAAAAGGGCGTATTATAAACCCCTCTTTCTGGTAGTGACTCCGGTGTAGACTTTCTGTCTCAGCTTGAGTTACCATGAGGGACTTGCGCTCCTGCACAGCCTATACTACGTGCCAATGTCAGGTTTCTGTCTAGAAACTTTTAAGGCGGCAAAGAGCGTGCTCCTGCGCACCCAACATGGTGCTCTGGTACAAGCTCTTTGCCTGCCCGTCATACTTGAGCCATTTACTCTACTCAGCTTACACATATATCTTGTTTTATACACCTTAAACACACTGAAACTACATCTTAAGAACACTATACTTTCAATCATGCTAGGACTTTTCATTTAATACATTCAATCATGTCATCCATTACGTATCACCGTCAATGACATGTATTTTTTATTATTCATTTTAAGGAGTATACCAGCCGTTACGTATCGTCATCAATGATATATTCTGTGGCCACTAGTCACCCGTTATTTATCATTATTGGTGATATATTCTTTTCATTAATCAATTTCATGAAATATGTCATCCATTATGGATCGTCGTCAATGACATATCCCATTGGCTATTAGCCACCCGTTGCGTATCACCGTCAGTGACTTAATATAATGTGTCTATACTTAACACAGCACATGTATGCCTACCATACAATGGAGTTATGTGTCTTAGGGTAATAGGCATGAATTCCACTTTCACACACATAAGAATTCATTATCACATTTTAGTCATATCATTACACATCAAAGTCCACATGATCATGGTCACGTTTCAATTTTCATTCAAATCACATTCATGGCATTCTCAATCGAACATAGCTCACATACATACATAAGCATATGAAACCAAACACATCTCATAATTTGATAGTATATCCATTGTGTCCTCGGAAGGGTCTAGCTTACTTACCTGATTAATTTCACCCTGAGATCCTGATTTCAACCTAGAAATCATCAGAATTCCTTAAGGATCATCAAACACATCAATAAACCAAATAACTTCATTACTGACTCAACACTGCGCATGTTTTGTTGGATAATTTGTAGAAAGATAATGCTTATCCCAATCCTCACATAAATTTGTGAAGGTCACAAGAACACATATATAATATAACATGCAATTTATTGGATCAAATTAATGTCATATGCCCCTTGAAATCGCTTAGTTTTTTCTATATACAATTCCTGTCTACTGGCATCTTTTGACTGAGCAGTATGACTTTGACAATTTATATAGACCTCAACAATAATCAAATCTCTACAAAAATTTTTAGTCTAGTAAAAGACACATATGAAAATAACCCTACCAAAAATCATAACTTTTTGTTAAGATTAGCTAGGTCAAAAGCAATTTATTTTGTTTACTCTATTCTGAAAGTTGAAGATCTCAGTTTCTCAAACACGATTTTGAAAAATCATAACAATTCCTATAGAGCTTAAAAACTATGAAATTTTTCAGTTTGTAAGGAAACATGTTCAAGATTTCACACACCAAAAATCATGGGTTTTTATGAAGGAAAAGTCCCTCATATAAAATTCGTTCTCCTTACTCTGTTTCGAAATAGGAAATGTCCAATTTCGTTTCAGCAGATTCAAAAATTCACCAAAAATTACATATTTTGAATTTTTAGGTAATTCAAAATTCTATGTGATCCTAAAATGTCTAGTTTAGTACGTAAAAATTTCATAACCAAAAAGTAAACCTAGAATTTCTAAAAATTTTCGGATTAGTCACTGCTCAGTATACAGCCCTGCAAGGTTTTGAGTTCAAGCATCATCTATGGCATCCCTTTCATCATTTAAACCATTAGAATCTTTCATAATCTATTACAAATCATGATTTCCAACATGTTTTATGGTATAAATGACATGGAAACACCATAAACCACATCCTAGCACAATTTCATAACAAAAATCCATGACTGAATACTAGAAATTGGAGAAGGAAATGAATTCTACCTCTCTTCCTTCTAGATTCCTCTACTTCTCCTTCAATTCTTTGCAAGTTAAGGATGATATGAGAGAGAGCCGGGGGCTTTTGAGAAAAGGAAGATAATGAATTCTCTAGAGAATTTTAACCCCCACGCTTATATAAATATCGCATGTACAAATTTCAAGTTAGGCTTCAAAATTCTTAGTTCTTTTATTGACACCCCTAACCTTTAATTCATTGCCATGACACTTAGACATACCCACACATAAGCAATAATTCATAAGCATTTGAATATAATAAGTGTAGGATTACTCACTAGTTAAGATGTTACAATAAATGTATCGGTATAAGTCTGTTTTCAAAAGTGGTAGAAATAATTTTTCGTTTTCTGAAAAAGAAGAATGTGAAAATTGTCCAGAAGCCTGAAATTACCTAATTTCCCTATCATTCGCTGTTAAGAATATTTGAAAGACTACTGATGGTAATTCACCACCCTTAATAACGTCATCACGGCCAAAATATCGACCTTTCACTTAAAACCAAAAAATTAAGCCAAATTTATCTAATTTATAGTAGCTTCAGAATAACAATAAAGAATTGAAGAGTATGGTCACTACTCATGTTATTTTAATGCTACTTTCGCATAATTGTCCTTAATACGTTGGTCACCTACTATCTAGGTATTTGTATCACATTGTTCAGTCCAATTGGAGAATTTTGCTTATATTCAATCTTGGTTCGGCTTAATCTAGTTCAAATCACAGAACAATGTAACTTATATACATCTGGCAGACTGGCACCAAAAAAAATAATAATAATAAATTAATTAAAATATGAGTTTTGTTTATTGTAATTATAGACAATTACATACCATGGATAAACAACCAAAGAACAAGGTTTTGCTCCAAAGTTTATTATTTCCTTAGCATATAAGAAATTAAAAAATAAAATTTATTACAGGTTTTTCAAAACATTACTATTTTGCTTTGTTAAAGCATATTGCTGTCAAAAGCTAACAACCTTTTTCACTTAATTTAGTTAGATTTATCAATAACAACATACACTGAAATTCAATACCTATAGAAATCTTAACTGGAAAATCACAATAAAGACGTTATATGTAGATCAATCAAGTGGTGCATACTATAGTGCAAAAGGTATTGGTACCAATTTCTTAACATGCAAGAAAATTGAATTACAACTCTGCAATGGGTAACTTAAGCAAGTTAAAGTTCACCAGCTATCTACTTATAGAAGTATACTTCTTTGAATCAAAACTAATTAAAGACATTGATGTCCAAAGCTAACAAGTTTATATTCCCTTCAAAGTTCAAACAACATTTGAGAATCAAGGCTATCCACTCAATCCAAATAAAAACTAGGACTGAAGGAATATACATAACTTACCAAATTCTTCTCTCTCTCATATTTGTCATAATGGGTTCATTTTTGACTTAATTACTACAGTGCAGTCAGCTTCATTCATGCATGGAATTTCAGTCAATACAATTTGAATTTGGCACAAAGTAGCTCCCTCAACCACATTTGACAATTGACACAAGAATCTTGTATTGTCAACAAATGTCGATATGTTACTTGTACATTCTCCCTGAGTACAAGCAGCATTAGCATTGTCACCTCAGCTGCATTGCACTATTGCTCAATCTTTATTATTAATTTGTTCTCTCGTTCAATATTTAAGACATTGGGTATGGCAAAACAATCTTAAGCTTTTGTTATTTTCGTGTTGGTTTGCCTCCTGTGTTCTGCTTGAAGCTCAAGTTTATTACACTTCTACCTATAGTTTTATCTAGTTTTCATATTACTATGGCCACAGAAAAGACATTTGAGCGTGGCTGCAGTGATTTAAATTCATCAATCAACTTCTTACCTTTGTCTATGCTTTTTGTAGAGGCGAGTTGTCACGAGCTTAGAGTTTAGCGCAGCTGCTCGTGCGGCACTTAGACAACTTGAACCCGAAAGTTGCTAAGTAAGCTTTGAAGTTTGCTTCTCGCTCAAGGAGAAGTTAGGACCGTTGAGCTAAAGAGCTTTAGAGGCTAGAAGAAGAGATGGAACTTAGAGGCAAGTGTTGCAAATGCAAAAGAGCTTTATATTACACAAGGGAACTCTTACAATGCTTTGTATTATATTTGCTTGGATTAGCTTGGATGCTTACAAATGAGACTTGGAGGGGTATTTATACTAATCCACCTCCCAAATGAATGGCTAGGATTTATTACATCCAATGGCCACAAATGAGTCCTACCTAATTTAGGTGTGGTAGGTGAACTACCATTGACATTGTATATTTACATGTGCTAGTTGTACATATTTGACTTGCTTAGAGTTTCTAGAAAGTGGGCTTGGGTTGCAAGTCTTCTAGAAATCGGGCCAAGCCTTTGTGCACATTTTGGGCCACTCTAGCAAGCAAATTGGGCAGGCTGTAACATCCTCCCCCACCTATTTCCGCGACGTCCTCGGCGCGCTCTCGTCCTTGTAGCGTTGGATGTGCTCGCCAAATTGCCACAAGAGATCTTCGCGTTCCCAACTCGCCTCGCTATCCGGAAGGTTCTTCCACTTCACCAAGTATTCGGTGTATGGTGGAACTCCTCTCCTTCGAATTACTCGATCCGCAAGGATGTACTCCACGTCCTTGTCGAATGAGGTGACGACGGCTGTGGGTGCTCGTTTGGACTCGCTTCGACTTGGATCCTCCTTGTCCTCATGATAGGGCTTGAGGAAGCTCACATGAAAGACCGGATAGATCTTGAGGTTAGGGGGCAAGCGTATCTTGTAAGAGACTTCACCCACTCGTTTGATAATTGGGAAAGGACCCTCGTATTTTCTAACCAACCCCTTATGCACTTTTCGAAGTGATTTGAATTGTTGGGGTAGAAGCTTGACGAGTACCAAGTCCCCCTCTTGAAATGTGAGGTTCCGTCTCTTTGTATCCGCCCACTTCTTCATCTTTTTGGCGGCCTTGTCCAAGCATGCTCTTGTGATGTCGGCTTGTTCGTGCCACTCCTTTGCAAGCTTGTAGGCCGCGGGGCTCTTTCCTCCATATGTCGAGGCTATGGCATGTGGAGTCATTGGTTGTTGTCCCGTCACAATCTCGAAGGGACTCTTGCCCGTTGCCTCGCTTCTTTGGAGGTTATAAGAGAATTGGGCAACATCAAGTAACTTTGCCCCATCATGTTGATGAGCGCTCACGTAATGCCTCAAATATAGCTCAAGCAAGGCATTTATGCGCTCGGTTTGCCCATCGGTTTGGGGATGAAAGCTTGTAGAGAAGCTTAAGTCGGTCCCCAACAATTTAAAGAGTTCTCCCCAAAATCGACCGGTGAAGCGAGGGTCACGATCACTTACAATGTTTTGTGGAACTCCCCATAGCTTCACTACATGTTTGAGGAATGCTCGAGCGGCTTCGTCCGCTGTGCAATCCGTAAAAACGGGTATGAAGGTGGCATATTTGCTAAAGCGATCGACTACCACCATTATGCTTCCATACCCTTCGGATTTTGGTAAGGCCATGATGAAGTCCATCGACATGCTTTGCCATGGCCTTTCCGCAATTGGTAGGGGTTCAAGCAACCCCGCTGGACGTTGGTGCTCAACCTTGTCTTGTTGGCACACAAGGCAAGTTCTCACATAGCCTTCCACGTCTTCCCGCATTTGAGGCCAATAATAAGAATCTTGCATGAGCGCAAGGGTTCGTGCCATACCTGGGTGACCAGCCCACTTAGAGTCGTGGCACTCCTTGATGATTTCCTTCCGCAAGTTCCCATGTCTTGGCACAAACAAGCGATTCCCGGTTGTGTGGAGTAGGCCTTCATCAAGCCAAAAGCGTTGTGTCTTCCCCTCACTTGCCAACTTCAAGAGATTTTTGGCTAAGGGATCGTGCTCTAGGCCTTGTTTGATGCGGTCAATGAGCACACTTTGTGGACGACTTGCACTTAGGGTGGCAAGTTCCGCCTTGCGACTTAGGGCATCGGCCACAACGTTTGCCTTGCCCGCTTTATACTCGAGCCTATAGTCGTACTCGACCAAGAAATCTTGCCATCTTGCTTGCTTGGGGCTGAGCTTCTTTTGAGTTTGGAAATAGCTTGTTGCCACATTGTCGGTTTTGATGACAAAGTGGGAACCAAGCAAGTAGTGTCGCCAAACCCGTAGGCAATGAATGATGGCGGTCATCTCCTTCTCTTGGACCGTATATCGCCGCTCTGTGTCATTGAGCTTGCGGCTCTCATATGCAATGGGATGCCCATCTTGCATAAGAACTCCCCCTATAGTAAAGTCGGAAGCATCCGTGTGTACCTCAAATGGCTTTGTGTGGTCGGGTAGCACCATTACCGGTTCCGCACATATGGCCTTCTTCAATTCTTCGAAGGCACATTGGCATTCTTCGGACCAATGCCATGAACGGTTCTTCTTGAGAAGATCCGTGAGTGGGGCGGCTTTGGCTGAATAGCCCATGATAAACCGCCAATAATAATTAACCAGCCCAAGGAAAGATCTAAGTTCGGGTACCTTGGTTGGAGGCTCCCATTCTTGAATGGCCTTCACCTTCGCTTGATCCATCATAAGCTTTCCATCCCGAATTCGGTGGCCAAGAAATTCTACCTCTCGTTATGCAAAAGAGCATTTTTCTTTCTTGACATAAAGCTCGTTGCCGCGAAGGACTTGGAAGACTTGTTGGAGATGTTGCACATGCTCCTCAAGAGTTGTGCTATAGACGACAATGTTATCCAAGTAGACTACCACGAACCGATCAAGATAAGGATGGAAGAGCTTGTTCATGAGGGTACAAAAGGTGGCGGGTGCATTGGTAAGGCCAAATGGCATGACTAGAAATTCATAAGCACCGTACCTTGTTACACATGCGGTCTTTGGCTCGTCGCCTTTGGCAATGCGTACTTGGTAGTACCCCGATCTCAAGTCAAGCTTTGTGAAGTAGCGAGCCTTGCCAAGTTGATCAAATAACTCCGCAATGAGTGGAATCGGGTACTTGTTCTTGATGGTGATCTTGTTAAGTACCCGATAGTCGATACACATGCGGAGGGATCCATCCTTCTTCTTTTGGAAGAGAACGGGTGCACCATATGGAGCTTTGGAGGGCTGGATGTAACCCGCATCAAGTAAATCTTGGAGTTGCTTTTTCAACTCCGCAAGTTCGGGTGGCGCCATGCGGTAAGGCGCCATGGCTGGAGGTTTTGCACCGGGCTCCAATTCGATCTCATGATCCACTTCCTATCGTGGAGGCAACTTCTTTGGAAGTTCTTGGGGCATGACATCCTTGTATTTCTCAAGGATGGCTTGGATTTGCCTTGGCGTTGGGTCCTTGGCAATGGCAACGCCCTCTCTATCGTTTAATTCTCGAACGGTGGCAAGGAAACTTGGATCCTTCTTCATTCCCCGTTTGAATTGTAGTGCGGAGAGCATTTTGCCTTTAACTTTTGTTGCACGCTCCGCCATCACCATGCATGAATGACTCCCGTCGAGTATGTTGAGGGAGTTAGAAGATGGTATGGGGAAAGCATGGACTTGGTCGAAGAATTCCATGCCAAGCACTACTTGAAAATCATCCATGGGAACGATGGAGAAATCAAGCTTACCGTTCCATGTGCCAAGTTGTACCGTCGTTGCCTTGGACACTCCCAAGATTGCCTTGGCGGGTGAGTTTACCGCCTTGATGGTGCCACCTCCAATGGTGTATTTGAGGCCTAGCCGTTTGGCCTCATCTTCCGAAATGAAGTTGTGCGTGGCTCCCGTGTCAAGCATCGCACGCACGTCTTTGCCATTGATTGTGGCGCTCACATACATAAGACCCTTTTGCATAGATGTGGGTCTTTTGAGTGCGCCAATTGTGCGGAGAGAACCCATCCCCGCTTGTGGCTCTTCATTGTTTACGCCCTCATGTTGAGCGGCAAAGGCGTTGAGAGTTTTCCTCTTTGGGCAATCCCGAACCCAATGAGGACCATCACATATAAAGCAAGGACTCTTAGGTTTAGGGGCTTCGAACTTACCTTTGTTAGGTGTGTCTCGTTTATCCCCTCCGAAAGCCTTGCGTGCACCACCATCCCTTTGGTCATGTCCTTTCTTGGCGTTCCGCTCTCCCCCACCTTTGCCATGGTTGGGCTTTCTTTCCTTCGATTGGGATGTGTAGTCAACAAGGGATTCGGCCACGGCTATGGCGTCATCAAGGTTTTGCACGCCACGCCTCTCAAGCTCAACCCTTGCCCAATCTTTTAAGCCATCAAGGAAGTAGAAGAGGGAGTCTTTTTCGGACATACCTTCAATTTCAAGGATGATTGTGGTGAAATCTTTGATGTACTCGCGAATGGTGCCACTTTGCTTCAAACGGCGGAGGCGACCTCTTGCCTCCTTTTCCGCATTGCTTGGAGAGAAGTGCTTCCGTAGCTCTCTCTTAAAGTCCTCCCATGTGCGAAGGACGAAGATGCCTTTGCCCGCGTCGCCTTGCTTACGACGCCACCATAATTGGGCTGCATCACGAAGGAAAGTAGGCGCAATGCCTATTCTCGAAGCATCATCATAGACACCTTTCGCCTCGAAATATTGCTCCAAGCCGAATAGGAAGTTTTCGACTTCCGTAGCGTTGCGAGTGCCATGGTATGTGGCGGGAGTTGGCACTTGCATGTTGCTTAGCCCACTAGGACTTGAGTAGGAAGGGCTAGCACGTTCGCAACGATGCTTCTCCCATTCCGTGCGTGATTCTTCGACTTCCGCACGGATTGCTCGCAACTTACGCTCCACAAAGCTTCGTAAGCTAGCGAGCTCTCGTGTGAGGTTCTCACTAAATTCGAGTATTGTGGACTTTGTTGCTTGGGTGATCTCTCCATAATCCGTCTCTAGGCCTTCGAGACGATCGGAGAGGCCCTCAATAGTATTGTCCATACTCGAAAGAGATTGCTCTATGCTAGCAACACGAGGCTCTAAGGATTCCGAGGAGAGAGCTTTGGACTTACCTCATTTTCCTTGTGGGCGTGGTTGAGGTTGAGGTTGTTCCTCACGTCCGACTTGCTCCTCCACATTCATCTCCATGTCGGATGCCATTTGCTCTTGTGCTCGAACCGTGCTCTGATACCAACTGTCACGAGCTTAGAGTTTAGCGCAGCTGCTCGTGCGGCACTTAGACAACTTGAACCCGAAAGTTGCTAAGTAAGCCTTGAAGTTTGCTTCTCGCTCAAGGAGAAGTTAGGACCGTTGAGCTAAAGAGCTTTAGAGGCTAGAAGAAGAGATGGAACTTAGAGGCAAGTGTTGCAAATGCAAAAGAGCTTTATATTACACAAGGGAACTCTTACAATGCTTTGTATTATATTTGCTTGGATTAGCTTGGATGCTTACAAATGAGACTTGGAAGGGTATTTATACTAATCCACCTCCCAAATGAATGGCTAGGATTTATTACATCCAATGGCCACAAATGAGTCCTACCTAATTTAGGTGTGGTAGGTGAACTACCATTGACATTGTATATTTACATGTGCTAGTTGTACACATTTGACTTGCTTAGAGTTTCTAGAAAGTGGGCTTAGGTTGCAAGTCTTTTAGAAATCGGGTCAAGCCTTTGTGCACATTTTGGGCCACTCTAGCAAGCAAATTAGGCGGGCTGTAACAGAGTGCTGTCATAATGAAGGAAAAGCTGGTATATTTAGGACACGTTCTACCATTTAAACATGGTTAGACTTTAGTGACACTTAACAACGGATTAAGATATTATGTTTATAAATATTAATACATTCATATAGTTATGCAATATATCACATCCCGGCCCGCATGTAGCACTTTGCACTTGTGTGTGGCAATTTGTAGTCTCCATATGTAATATTCAAATTTTAATATATGAAGGTATTATATTATTTATGTTATTTAAGTTATAATAAGGATATATATATACATATGTATGTCTACATATGTAAATTTACTTTTTTTTTAGGAGTATACTTATACCTGTTACCAATCAGTCCTAGGGTATAAGTCAGCTACTATATAAATTAATTTTTATGCGTTATATCATTTACAATTGCGTTCAACTAAGGTTTTGAGTGTAAGCAGCTGTGAGAGTAACTCTGCATACTCAACTTACGGCAAGTGAGAACTTTAATCTCATTATATTGAGTTATTAATTAAAGAAAATATTTCTAAATTAGAATTTTATTGTGTAGTCAAGGAATTTTCACGTTAAAGTAAGATTAGGAGTATTGATCATAATACAACTTCCCGTAATTCACTTGATAAGAGGAAAGAATTTCATTATAACTCTGTTTAATTATATTTTGAGATATTATCTATAAGTCTAGATTTTATTTTATGTTAGAAATTAGACTCTATATACGTTGAAACATATTAGGTGTTGTAATATTGAATATTATATGGGCTAATCACACAGACTCCCCCAGGTTTTGGCTTAATTTCGTCTAAAAATACTGTTTGCCACTTTTCATCACCGCCTACCCCTGACTTTTTCGAAATTCATCACAAACCACCCTTCCGTCACTTTTGCAGTTATGTATTTGTAATTATGTTGAATGTTGAGGGGCATAATAGTCATTTAACATTATATATGAGTTTAAATAAATTTTACAAAGTTTTGATTCGAACTCAATACCTCCTACATTATAAAGTGCTTGATTTACCACCAAACTACTACATATTTTTTTTTAAAGTCAATAACAAATATATTTAACCTATAAATTATGCTATAAAATACGCTAAATTTAACTTAATGGAGCTCGAAACCAGGACCCCCTCCCTCCTCTCTTCTACATGACATACTCACCACCAGGCTACAATATATTTACGCATAAAATTGACAACAAGTAAGATATAATTGATTCAAATTAATTATACATTTATACATTTTAACTAATTTATTAAAATAAATTAATTAATTTATTAATAAGAATTAATAAATTAAAATAGATTAAAAAATTAATAATATAAATTAATAAATCTATAGTTCATCTTATTTAATTTATAATTAATAATAAATTTTAATAAATTGATTAAAATAAATTAATAAATTTATTAATATGAATTAATAAATTAAAATAGATTAAAATAAAAATTAATAAACTAAATTAATAAATCTATAGTTTCACTTATTTAATTTATAATTGATTAAAATTAATTATAAATTTTAATAAATTTATTAAAATAAATTAATAAATCTATTAATAAGAATTAATAAATTAAAATAGATTAAAATAAAAATTAATAAATCTATAGCTCCTCTTATATAATTTATAATTGATTAGAATTAATTTTAAATTTTAATTAAATTATTAAAATAAATTAATAAATTTATTAATAAGAGTTAATACACTAAAATAAATATAAAAAATAAATCAATAAATTTATATTAAAATAGAAATTAAACAAAAATAAATTAATAAATTTAGATTTAAAAATTGAACAAAAATAATTGGTTTAATTTTTGTATATTTTTGTTGGCATTTTTTAACGGTTTTGTAATTTTATTGTATCAAAAATTCAAAAATTATAATTTTTAGATATTTTATTCAGTATTTTGTGAATTTTTAAATATATTTGTGGATATTTTATTGGGTATTTTTCAATTATTTAAAATTTAGTAATATATATTAGAAATGCTTTGATAATATGAAAAATGAATATTATGAAAAATAAAATAAGTATTTTTTATATATTTGAATATATTCAAAAACTTTTAATTAAATAAAATTAACACATTTAATAATTGATTCCTTAAAATAGTATTACAATAAATAATAAAGTATGATATGTTAAACAATTTTAAGCAGTTGGTGTGGTGGTAAGAAAGGAATAACACTTTTCTTGGGGGAATGGGTTCGAATCACACAAGTTAACTTTTTAGAAATTTATTCAGAGGGTATTTTAGTAATTATAATGGTTTTGAATGGAATAGTGATGTCATCTAGCTGCAAAAGTGACGGAATGGTGGTTTTTGATGAATTTCGAAAAAGTCAGGGGTAGGCAGTGATGAAAAGTGGCAAACAGTGTTTTTAGACGAAATTAAGCCAAAACCTATGGGGGGTCTGTGTGATTAGCCCAATATTATATTGTAAATAGAAGTTTAATTAGAAGTCTGTATATATGCTGATTCCATGAATTTTAATCTGTGAAAACTTTAAATATTTTAATCCAATATTTCTATTACGGTTTCAAGACACGAAATTAGATATCATAATTTTTTTTAATGTTAAAATCGTGCATAAAACTATTTTATAAATATTTTTGAAACTAGTATTATATGCTGAAAAACTAAACTGTGAGAAAGTCATACTTGAATTCACGAATTTTATTTCCCACCAATACGTCTCCCAAATTTTTGAAAATTTTTATGCTGGTTCATTTATATGTTAATCAATTATTCTATAAATTTTCGTAATCTTATGCCCAGTATTTAATTTTATAAAAATCATCGAAGTGAGCTGACTCACAGATTTGTTCAGTTTGACAGTTTTCTGGTGTCTGAAGAATTAATTTAATTAAAATACTTTTTGCTAATAAATGTCTACAGAAAAATTCGTGGAACATCATATCCATGTCTTGTATACATCTGTAAATTTTTAGAGTCTTTGGTATAAGGAATTTAGAGATAAAATTCGTAGAATAATTACTGTTCAGATTTTAGGCTTCAACCATTAGAACAGTTTAGAGTTGAATTTAACGATATTATTATTTTGATTATTTTCTAGGATTTTTCGATCATTTGAACAGATAGAAGTAGAGTTATTTGATCTGGATTGGAGGTAAGTGATACTTATATTAGTGTGTCTTATTTTGACAAGTATGAAATATTTATGATTCCGACATGAAAGATTTTACGTATTCTACTACAAAATTGGAAACTATGTTATATAATTATGTTTTAAGACATCCAATTTTATTTTCAGATTTATTTACATAGGATGTTTAATAAAATAAATTATTTATTTAGAAAAGCTTTTATAATAAAAATTATTGACAAATTACCAAACCATTTTATTTGCAATTATCTCTAAATATAGAATGTTTTACTCAGTTCTTTTTCTAAAATTTCTTATAATTTATTTAACTTCAATTTTAAAGTTTTTGAACTGATTTACTTATAATATGAATTTTACATCTATAATTATGATTATTTTTAAAACTTATTTTATATTTAAATATCTTATGATTTATAATGATTTTGAAGCAAGCTTGACATTATAAATTATGAATTTTTGGCTCATTGTCCGTGGTACTCAGTATGTTATGTTTTGATATGATATGATTCCAGCTGGATATATGTTTTGTTGTGCACAAATATGATATGGTATATATGATCGTGATTCGATCCTATGATAAGTTATGGCTGCGTGACATGACCTATTTTGAAGTTGTTTGTTTTCTCTTATGAATCTGTTTTAAGAGACTTCTTTAATATGCTTTGATAAGTTTCATTATGTTATAATTTAAGTTTTATGTAAATTATTATGATACTACGAAAATTATTATTATTTCTATGTTTTACTAGTATACTAATATACGTATTACTTATTGAGTTGACGGCTTATTCCTCGTCACCTACATTTTTGGAGATTATGCCTCGTAGATATAAGACTTGTTGGATAGAATGATTAGAGCAGTTTTGGAGATCTTTGCTTTTAGCGCGAATAAGAATGTTGCTACATTGTAGTTTTGTTTTGGAACTCGATTTATTATATTAGCTTTGGTTTGTAATAATGGGATAGAGTTTAATAACTTATTTGGATAATTTGTGGTTTAATATTTTAAATAACGAAGTTGGTTGCACTCCGATTTTGGTATTTGTAACATGTGCCTCATTCGGGGTGTTACACCATACACCTATTTGTGGTTTCCATAAACCCTCAAGAGGTGGCCCTCACACGGTCTCAAGCGATGGCTCTCCAGTACGCATTCAAGAGGTGGCCCCCACAAAGTCTCAAGAGGTGGCTCCCACAAAGTCTCAAGAAGTGACTCCCATGCATGCGCGAAGCCCATCATCCTGACCCACTGTCGAATTTTGTTCGCTTTGGACATATAGTCTGTCATAGTTTTACTTTCAGGCTTTACAACCCAAAAAGCCTTCAACAGCTTAAGAAGCTCACAGGGTATATAAGCTCTTTACTTATCTTATTCCCAAGCAATGTGGGATGTTACATTCACCCCTCCTTAGAAATCAAGCGTCCTCGCCTGATTAGGCTTCCATGATTAGGCTTCCATCCTCAAGGTGACATCTCACATTTCAAGGTGACATCTCATATTTCTGGTTGGACTAAGCTCTGATACCATTTGTCACATCCCGACCTGCACATGGCACTTTATCCTTATGTGTCACACTTCGTGGTCCCGTATGTGATACTTTATACTATGTGTGGCACTTTATGGTCCCCATAAACTCTCAAGCAGTGGCCCCATGCGCGCCTTCAAGAGGTGGCCCCCACGGGGTATATAAGCTCTTTATACATCTTATTCCCAAATAATGTGGGATAGGCCTCCAACAGCTTAAGGAGCTTATAAGGTATATAAGCTCTTTTCATATATTATTTCCAAGCGATATGGGATGTTACATTTAGAATGTCTCCATCACGGTTTTGCTTTCAGGTTTTACAACCCAGAAGACCTTCAACAACTTAAGGGGCTCACGGGATAAATAAGCTCTTTATATATCTTATTCTCAAGCGATGTGGTACACAATATAAATGTACTTGATCCCAAGCATCTTGTGTATACGTGTTATGGTTTTTAATTTACAATCATTTTTCATTAACAAGATTCCCTGAATGGGGGAGAGTGGTGCATTGCTACACCTTCAATTCAACGCCCCTTCATCAGCTCTACTGTAACACATAGTACTGTTGCCATAGGATGCAACACCCTAAATATAACTGCATAATGATTCAAAGTGGAGGTTATTTTTACAACCCTACCAATAAAGTATCTGATGCATCAGTTGTTGTGCACCTCCACTATCACGACAAGGGAAAGCATCCTCACAGTTGCGATTTAAATAGCTTTCGACTTGTTTATAATGATCCATGTTGGTACCTTTTTTTCTTTCCGTTCATGACTAATTGACTAAACGTAATTTATTTCTTGGAGAGATTCTCATGAATTTTCTTTTTCCTTTTGTTTGCAGCCGTGGGATGCTGCAAAGATCCACTGTATTAAAGAAAATCAAAATGTGGACAAGAATAATAGCAAATACAAAATATTGGGGTCTGGACAGTCTACTGGGAGGTTAGGTGATTGGATGCTGCTGGATTACGTGCTTACTCTTTATCGTAGTGTAGCCTTTGGCACTCTGTTTCTGTCACGTAATGAGACTCTCTTTCTTACTTAAGGAAAATAAATGCAATACGCTTATTCAATACAATGAGCCCATAACCTGTTAATTAAGCTAATGTTCAAATGTTCAAGGGACATTAAATTTATCTAGTGGGTTATTTAAAAAAAACCTAATATGCAGTAGTAATTTTGGGGACAGTAGAATGGGCTTCTGAACTAGTCATGAAGGGAGACGAGACGATTTATTCACCGACAACAACGTAATACCTAAAAAAAATATTTCCTATGATATTATAATAAATCCTGGCGCAAGAAATTATGATGCACCCAAACACTTTTTTTTTTGTAACTGAGGTGTCCGGGCCAGCTTACGCGCACCACAACTATTCCTCAGGGGAGACTAGCACAACCACAACTCACTGTCACGATCTCTCTCTTACCTCACGGGGAAAGGTCATTGTGAAGAGTCAAACCCAGGACTTCACCGTTGGCCTTACCAACTCCCTCTTGGGCCGCCTTTATCACTTGAACCAACCCATTGTGGGTGATGCACCCAAACACCAATCAATCAACGAACTATATACTCCATCATGCATTAACCCAATTGAAGGGAAGGCAAACGTGGCTGATGGCCCAACAAGTTTTGAGGCTTGCATCCACTAACAATATTCTAAACTCAAAAAATAAAGAAATAGAACAGAAGTTTCATAGGATTTCAGGGTTTTAACTTACAGAACAGAACAGAAAGATGCAAAAGATTTCGAGGTGTGATAGTGAAACCATCAACACTTCAAAAAGATAGCAGCTTGGTATGTTCTTTCTCATGCAGAGGCATGTAGAAGGGCTTATACAATTTAATAAACTTTATATTTTTTAAGTTTAACATGCATATAACACTATATCATACTCCTACTGCGTTACTATAGTAATTATAATCTCCTATCATACTCATACTATATAGGTTTTCGCAAAGATGGGCCTCAAGCTTAATGACGCGATCTGCGATGTAGACCCCGACAATAATGGCCAAATCCGGTATGTTTCTTACTAAATTAAACCGCTTCATTCTTTAAATTGATTTCTGATTTTCTACGTTATTGTTTTGTAGCTTTAATAGAATTAAAGGTTCTATGCCCAAGTAAAGAAAAGAGTTTGCAGTTTAATAAGTTGACATGGCACCCCAGTGAACTGAATACTGATTTTGGAAAACATTACATCACAGAATTCTAGTCTGTTTAGACTTTAACGGGTCAAAATTATTTGTGAATAAAATGAAATATATTCCTTTGAATAAATTAGTAAAGAAAAAAAAATACCATAAACGTAGTCAGAACTCTATGAAATGTTTGGTGGTTAGTCAATTTATTTTTCTAAAGCTTGCAATGTGATACACATGCAGTACACACACACACACACACACACACACACACACACATATATATATATATATTTGTTGATCTCTTTTTCATTTTTAAAACCGAAGGATACTAAAACCATATTATAAATAATCCTAAATATACTATAAATGATAACCCGGATAGCAATAAATTTGTGCCCATAAATTGTGTCAAAAAACTATGTTAAAAGATCCCCTCCCCTTATAATAGCCCTACCGATAACAAATTTATGTTAAATTGGTCCTCTTAACACATAAAAAAAAAGAGTATAATAATATTTCTTTTATCATACTATGTTAAGATGTTAAAGGTACATAAATTAAATTTATTTGATGTTCTATTTTCAAAAAGGAAAACAAAAAATCTAATATCCAATGCAATACTGGCACTGGGGACAATAGAATGTGTTTCTGACTGCCCCAAAGAGCCAACATTAATTGGCCTACAAAACAGAGTAAGCTGAATCAAGCGCAAACTGCATAATTGAAGGGAAGGCAAGCGTGTCGTTTTTGGGACTCACATCCACCAACAGCATTGCAACTCGCAAAACGAAAAGAAGATTTTAGGCTGTGAAACCATCAGCTGATTCACCTGTTTCAAAATAGATAATACAGTACTCAATTATGCTATGAAGTTTTTCTTTTATTTAATGCGAGAGACATGTCAAATGTCTCTAACGTCAACCTTATACCAATTGTAATCTATTTGAAATCCACTACTAATGTCATGGACATGAACAACACATTTGACACTACACAAATAAATGGATCAAGTTTACACTTTTGCAGCTCGAAAAGGTCGGTCGATTCTCATTTTATAATAATACAATCTGAGCAGCAATACAATCTGTATTCACCTTTCATTATTCAAGGAAGATCATCTCCAACGGTAACATATGAAACATGAATTTAAAAAATAAAAATAAAAATAGAAATAAAAAACCATGAGGACTGCGCCCACAACAGAAATGAGCCCAAAAGGGTAATGAGGGGGCCAGCCTTAGCCCTTAATTAAGCTTGGACTTTGTCCCACTTCAGTGGCTTCACCACCTCCCATGTGAAGTCTGGGTCATCCCTACCAAAATGTCCATAAGCTGCAGTTTTCAAGAACCTGCCATTCCCACCCCTCTTGAGATCAAGGTTGATGGAAATCATACCAGGCCTAAAATCGAAATTCTCCTTCACAATCTTGAGGATCTCTTTGTCTGGGATATTTCCAGTACCATATGTGTCCACAAAAACTGACAAAGGCTCAGGGACACCAATGGCATAAGAAACCTGAACAATGCACCTCCTGGCTAGCCCACTGGCCACAATACTCTTTGCAGCCTGCCTAACAATGTAGGCACCACTCCTGTCCACCTTAGTTGGGTCCTTTCCAGAGAAAGCCCCACCACCATGAGCACCCCACCCCCCATAAGTGTCAATGATGATCTTGCGGCCAGTGAGCCCAGCATCACCGTGAGGACCACCAATGACAAAACGGCCAGATGGGTTGAGATGGAAGATTGTCTTCTCATCCAAGTACTTCTCAGGAATCACAGGCTTGATAACATGTTGTTTAAGGTCAGCTGCAATCTCATCGTTTGTCACAGTCTCATCATGTTGGGTTGAAATGAGAACAGTGTGAACACGAACAGGAACCATGGCACCATTATCATTGTAATACTCAACCGTCACTTGGGTCTTCCCATCAGGCCTCAGCCATGGGCAAGTTCCATTCTTTCTAACTTCTGTAAGACGAGCACCAAGCTTGGTTGCCAGAACATGACTCAAGGGCATCAATTCAGGGGTTTCATCAGTGGCATACCCAAACATGTGGCCCTGATCACCAGCACCAATCTCCTCTGGCCGTTTGGTTAAGTGACCGTGAACACCCTGAGCAATATCAGGACTTTGTTGTTCAATATTGACCAGAACCTTGCAGTTGTCGGCATCAAGACCCACATCATCAGATGTGAACCCAATTGCTCTGCAGGTATCACGAACGATTTTCTCATAGTCTACCTTGGCCTTAGTTGTGATCTCACCAAATACCATGACCATGTTGGTCTTGGTGCACGTTTCACAAGCGACCTTGCTGTCAGGGTCCTGAGCCAAGCATGCATCAAGGACAGCATCTGAAACCTGGTCGCAGAGCTTGTCTGGGTGTCCCTCGTTCACTGATTCGGAAGTGAATAGGAAAGTCTCCATTTTTTTTTTTTCAATTTCAAGCTGCCTACAACACAAAATGGGGATAAGTACCAACAATCAAAAAAAAAAACCCACAATTGGTGAGTTATGAACAGAAAAAATATCAATATTTCTGAGAATGGTACCTCAAACCCTCTTTGTTTCAAGCTGTTCTGCCCTCAGCCGTGTAGGAGTGCAAATGAACCTTGTAAGGTGGAAATTTATAGAGAGGTGTGGAAGGCCTCCAGATACATAAAACGGGCTAGGTTCATTTTCATTGAAAGGTGGGATCTAGATCGGACGGCTGATTGAGTTTAGAAATGGATCACAGCCGCTCATGTTTTCGGGAGTCGGTGAGTGACTGTGACTAATGCAAGCTACCAACCGCGTCCCCAACACGGTCCCCTGCCTGCTGTTGGCTGTACTTGTAAAAACGAGTCTAAAAGACACCACTCGGTTCACAGTTTCATACTTTGACCTTTAATATTTTTTTTAACACTTACAAGTCTTTCAAGACAAGACAACTGGACAACGCAGGATTTGGCGATTGGCCACCGCTTAGCAGCGTTGGTGTTGTTGTGCTGCTAGAGTTCTCAATTTTTTTTTTTTTATTTTCTTATGGGGTTGGTTAGCTCCAAATCGCACTCATTTTGGGGTATGCTTTCGTTTGACGTCTACATTACGTACTTATTAATTATTAAGCTTAAGCAGTCTCTCAAGATGTAAATGTTTTTATTGAATAATAATGGTATTCATCTACAATTTTATTTTAAATTTGGTATATTGAATACGTAATGTTTAATTAATATTTACCTAAGAAATAATTTGATGATACAATAATGATATGATAATTTTAAATTCATATAGTTACTATTTATTGTCACGTTAGTTCTAAAAATATTGAAGGTTAGGTTATATGAACTTAATTTTTTACTTTTTTTTACACTAATTGGTGGTTATTGATCTATTAAAATTTATTTATTTATTATGAGTGAGAAGTTAATAGATTATTATTTTAAACGCCAACTCATCACTTACCAATGAGTTAGGATTGACAAATGGTAAGTAATTAGTATAAAAAAAGGGATTTTGCTATAATATAGTTACTATACCTATACAGTAATCGTATATTTTATGCAAAAATCATAAACATATCGTAAATAAATGAATAAAAATCGTATGTAAAAAAATCGTAAATAAAAAATATATAAAAATCATAAATACGATTTTTTTTTATTCGCTTACGATTTTTAGATATATATTTATGTTTTTTATATACTACAATAAAATTATTGTATAATAAAATTATTATATAAATATAATAACTGTATTATAATATGACTCGTTAAAAAGTTAAATTAAAAATTATTTTTATATAGCGTGACCCAAATATTAATGAGTAACTTTGACTTAATGACAATCATCTGCGAGGGTTTGGTGATGATGCTGACCAGAGCGACGTGGTTTTGTTATCGAATATTTTAATATTATATATTCCCAAAAAAAAACTAATAAAGAAAGAAGAGAAAATTACTTTTGCTTTGGCCTGTAACTCCTGGAAGGTTTTGAGAGCCAGGTTTGGCCGGCCTAATTTGGCTACAGTTAGTCGTCCTCACTCCTCACGTTTTAGGGTGGAGTCTTATTCGGTCTATTTGGAGTTGTAATGTTATAAAAAATTATTATAAAAAAGATATTATAAAAAAATTTGTTATTAGTTATCCTGTGAGAATAAATTGAAGGTATATGATAAAATAGCATTTCAAAATTGTTATGCTATTTAAAAGCTATAGATATATATTTGATAAATTTGATTTTCAAAAACTAATTTTTAGGTAAAAATATAAAATATACAAAGTTTTTAAAAAGAAATATTATTAAAAATTAAATCTAAATTTACATTATTAAAATAAATAACAAATTATTATCAAAATAATTTTAAAATAAAAATTTATTTAATAATTTATTATTTAAAATAATAAAATAAAAAATTGAAAATCAATCGCTGGTCGTTCGACATCGCCACCACCTCCACCTCCACCTCCAAACTCATCACTGTCCGCTCATTCTGAATCTATCGTTCTCTCTCCTTTCTGACGGCCGATCGTCTTCCGACCCCAAACTTTCAATATTAGATCTCTATTGACCGATTGTCGGAAAGGAAAAGACACTAACAAATTCAAAACAGACAGATGACGAGCCTGGAGATGGTGACAATGTCCCTCACGCGCGACTTCAATAGCAGTCGACAGCCAACAACGGCTCACGTCCAACGACTGTAGCAGCCACCCCGACAAATTTTTTATTTTTTAGAAATTTTATTTTGAAAATAATTTTAAATAAATTTTTAATTTACTAAATAAATAATTTAAAATTTAATATATATATAAGGATATTTTTTAGATTTAATTATTTTATAAGGATAATTTTGATATTTTAATTTATTCAAATTTTAGCTTTTTAAAGTCAGATTTTCATAAGTTATCTGTTACCTGCTTTTACAATTTAGTACGAAAATAGATTCTCCAAAGAGTAGCTTTTTGGACAATCAATTTTTAAAGTGTTTATCAAATACAAAAATAGTTGTAGCTAATAGTAGAATTCAAAAGCTGTTTTGACAAGGATATAATAATAATAATAATGAAAAATTATTCATTTCTTTCATCTTCTTGCTTCACTTATCAATTTTAATTACACCTCTAACTCTATCATCTATCAATTAGCAACAAGCAAACTCGTCATTTATAAATAAAAATGCTTTTCTAGTTTTCATGATGTTTGATGTTGATGCACGATTTCCAGATGGCCGGAAAGCGGGTCGGAGCTCGAATTGTACTTTGGGTCCAATCCTGTGAGCAAAGAAAAATAGTCGGGGTGCCGGCGGTGGTGCCGGCGAAAACCCTCCGACGCTCAAGTCAGTTTCCGGCACTCCGGAATTTTCTGGGAGAATTTCCTAGAGAGAGAAGCTCTCAAAAGCAAAGGAAATTTAGAAAGAGAATGAGTTCAGAAAAGTGTGCATACCTTGAATAATAATTCGGAGGGTTTATATAGAAGTCAGGATGACTCATTATGGGACCCAGATAATAGGCCAAACAATGGGCTCTAAAAGTGGGCTTAGACTTAATTGAGGCCCAATTTTGTTATGGCCATAACAGTAGTCCCCCCAGACCCAAGTCGACTAACGGGTCGACGTAGGGACGATTTAGTTATTCTGGACTATAAATTAAATATATTAGGAGGCCGGCCCGAAGATGTAATTTATTACATATGCATGCTTAGTGTGGCTTAAACCCTAAATTGATGCCATATATAAGATAACAAGTGTTGGGGAGTAAGGTTTGCTCAAAAATAGGAGGGAGCACTTTGGAGGCAAGCAGTGTAGGCGATCCAAGCAAGTAGAATTCTCCAATCCGAGCAAGAACTTTCCAGGGCAAGCAAATTTTTCCAACCGCCACAAGTAAGCCCTTCTTTCTTGCGTATACTTTAGAATGCATGGATTAGGCTTAATTTTTTGTGGTTGTTACTATTTTTTTTTCTTTTTTGCATGGTTAAAATTAATTTGTATGCTTTGTATTATAAAACATACGTAAAAGAGGGCGGGTAGGACGTTCATGTAGCATTTTAACATGCAATAATGAACTCGGTAGGTTGAAAATACTAACCAGAAAAACACTTACCGAAACCTGCCGAAGGGAGAGCCCGCGAGGGGCTAGTTCTGCGCGAAGGGAGAGCAAGTCGCGTGGGCGAGCGGTGTGCGCAGCAAACTCGCAAGGGCGAGCTGCTATGCTCGCAGGGGTGAGCAGCGCGGGCTGGGTGCGCATGGGCGAGCTCGCGAGGGCTGGGTGCGCATGGGCGAGCTTGCGCGGGCTGGGTGCGTAGGGGCGAGCTCGCGGGACGCTGGGCGCACAGGGGCGAGCTCGCGGGATGCTGGGCCCGCGGGGGCGAGCTCCCGGGACGCTGGGCGCGCGGGGGCAAGCCCGCGAGGCGCTGGGCGCGCTGCATGCGGCATGCGGAGGTTACTTAACTTGTAGGGACTTCTCCAAAAAAATTTAAATAATTATGGGGGTGTTTCTGTAATTTTTTTTAAACTTTGTTTTTAAGTCGCGGGGGTGTCTCCGCAAATTTTGGAAGCTTCGTTTTTTAATTGCGGGGGTGTTTTCGCAAATTTTGAAAACTTCGTTTTTTAGCAAATTTTGGAAGCTTCGTTTTTTAATTGCGGGGGTGTCTCTGCAAATTTTGGAAGCTTCGTTTTTTAATCACGGGGGTGTCTCCGCAAATTTTGGAAGCTTCGTTTTTTAACCCGGGGGTGTTTCCGCAAATTTTGGAAACTTCGTTTTTTAGCGCGGGGGTGTTCCTGCAACTTTTGGAAATTTCACTTATAGGGGTCTTTCTGCCACTTTAGAAAACTTATGAAGAGGGGTTATTTTGCCACTTTAGAAAACTTATGAATAGGGGGCATTTTGCAAAATCCTAAAACTTGAATTTTTTTTTTTTTTTAAGGAAAACCAACTATATACTGGCCAAGGACCAACGTGATATTTTTCTTTTCAAGGGCAAAAAGTATTTTTCAAGGGCTATTTTAGAAAACTTTCAATATAGTCCCATAGCATTTCTTTTCTTTCATCTCTTCTCTTCCTTAGTAGACTTGGTTTGATGACTAACGACTCCTCTTTAACTGTACAGATGGCTAGAATTAAAACTACTGTGACAGTGCTACGGGGAGAACCGAGTCATCAAACCCAGTCCACAAGGAATAAGGATCCTGCGACTAACCGTAAAGAGGTTAATGAGTTTTATCAGAATTTTTTCGGTCAGGATCGTGAGTTAAGGCATAATTTTGTTAATCACAAGGTGGTAGATGCTGAGGGGGAGAGCGACTGGTCGTCCTCTACTACCTCATATAGTGATCCTGAAGTTGAAAAGTGGTGGGAGGCTGACCATATTGATAATCAACTCCCGGGTGACCGATTAAAAATATATAGAGCTCATTTCCTTATCCCGAATTCAGTTATCCTATTTCTTCCGAGGAAAGGTGATCGATGGAGTAGGCCACCACGAGGTGTCATCGGCTTAAGCTTAGAACTACTGAGAGCTGGTCTCCGGGTGCCTTTTGATAATTATGTTCGACGGATGCTCGATGCTATGGGCATTGCCCCTACCCAATTGTCGGCCAATGGATGGAGACTTCTGATAGCATTTCAAAGTTTATTCAGAAGCGCAGGTCTTGGTGATCCTACCACCAACCATGTTAAGTACATTTTTGTCATTCACCCACCGAACGGAGAGAAAACAGGTTACTATTACATATCCCAGCGGGGGAAGACGGATGACCCCAACCGTCTTTTTGGCATTCCCTCACATGTAAAAGAATGGAAGTATAAACAATTCTGGTGTGGTGGCAGTTGGAAGTATCAAGAAGGTGCCCGTCCAAAGGGAGAGAAGTTGAGGATTATGAGGCGTTTTGGCTTTTGTGGTACCTTATTATAATGATACCTTATCTATTTTCATTATAAGAACTCTGATCAACTGACCCCTTTTTTTTTTATTGCAGCTCCTTGGACCAAACGCCCGCTTTTATCTCAAAAAGAAAGAAACGACTTGCAAGAGGTACTCAAACTACTCATTGACTCGAAGAACGTGAATAGCCTCACTGATCGGGAGCAATTGATCCGCCTTGGCTTGTCATCTCCCATTCCTCCGGAAAGTAAGCTTGATTATTACTTTCTGATCTTACCTCACTTTATCAAGCATGTGTTTGCTTTCTTACCAGTTTTATTTTTGCGCGGGTCTATTTCCTTTACATCCCACCAAGAAGCAGTTTGCCCAACTCGAAGCCAGGATACCTCTTAAGCCCTTCGCGCATGACAGGCCTGGTCCTTCCCAGAAGAAACGGAGTGGAAGTCCTCCAACTCTTGGACCTTTGAAGAGGAAAGCCAGTGGTCATAAAGAGATTCCCATACGGAAGTCTGTTCCTGATAAGTCAACATCTGTTCAGCCTGTGGACGAAGTAGCAATCTCAAAGCCCACTGGAAATAAGTTACCCCCAACCTCTCAGCTACCTGGGCATTTTACCTTTGATAGGACGGGCTTTCAAAGTGGCTCGACATGTGGAGACTACCTTCGTGAATTGTCTCAAAGTGCTGCACGTTTCATGCCTACTAATGTCTTTCCCGAGAATGTAAAACTTACATATTTCGATGCGATCGCTGTCGGTATTGGCATCATACTTCAGGTGGGGTTTTACTAAGACTTTTTTTTTTATACCTTTGGAAGACACGCCTTATCTGCTTTCCTCTCTTTGTCTTTCTTTCTGTAGGCGACAGGACCCTTAGCTCAAGGAGAGTCTACTAACACCAACCTCCTCAATGAGGTTAATCATCTCACTTCTGAGGTTGCCGACTGGAAGGGGAAACATCAAGTCTGCCTTGACAATTTAACTGAAACAGAGAGAAAGATGGCAAAGATGAAAGAACAGATGGGTAGAATGAAAGCAGACTTGTCCGAAGCCAAGAAGGAGGCAGCTATTCAGCATAAAAGGGCAAATGACCTTGGTCAAGAGCTTCGGGAGAAGGCTGTTGCTGAGCAAAATAGGATTGACAAAGCAGTTGCTCGCTTCCGTAGGGGTCGTATTTACCAGCAAGCTATGGAACGTTCTTATATTGATGGGGTCAATGGGGTGCGTAAATGGTTCCATGATCGCTATCCAGAGATTGATCAGTTTCCCAAAGCCGAAAAGTTAAACTTGGTGGCAGAGTCTATCCCGACAGCGAACTCTAATCCTGAGCAATTCCACCGTTTCATCCTTAAAGATGAGGATTATGAGTCGACATTGGACACAGCAGCCTGGGAGGCCAAGCAAGACGACTCTACCTCATCATCTTCAGAGGAAGAAGGAGATGATGAAGCCACTTCTTCGAGATAGTTGGAGTTCTTTCAACTAGGTAGATGTTTATTCGTAGGGAATAATCATATTGAGGCTGTTTTCTAAGCCTTGACTTTATCTTTTATTGTCTTTATTTTCAGTTCAATGTCATAGGTGAGGATTTGTCCTTACTTGGACTATATGTGTGGCATTCCTCAGCCAATTTTAAAATAATAAGAACTTCTAAAAATTCTTTCTAGTGCTGAATTCTTTTACTCTTTTCATCTTCTTGCAGCTTGATCATACATGAGATTTAAAGATGTACGATTTGTAATGTGGTAAATTGAATACTTGATTGGTAATCTCTTTATAGGTCTCCCTATGGGAGTTGTCACACATGCATAAGTCCTTAGAAGGAGTTATTACATATATAAAGAGATCATGGATAACATATTTATTTTAAGCGCTCAACATTTCATGGATGACGAAGCAACCTCCCATCCATGGTAACCAGTCTGTAGGTGCCTGGTCGGATGACTGCTTTGATTCGATAAAGAGCCTCCCAGTTAGGCCCTAATGCTCCATCAGTGGGATCTCAAGTACTTTGTAGTACTTGCCCACTTAGCTTATGCCCACGGAAGGTTCTCCTCGAATCATTAATAGCTTATGTGCCTTCTCTTTAAAAGCCATGTTGTAGCATTCTCGAGAGGCTCGCTGTTCACCTCTAACTTCTCCTATCCCCAAAGGTGTTGGAAACTTCAAGATATGATGATAGACACCCATTACTGCTTTGAAATCATAAAGTGATGGTCGTCCAAGAATGGCGTTATAAACACCCGGATGATCTACCACGAGAAAATTCACCATCTTGGTTGTCTGGAGGGAGCCTTCTCCCAAAGTCACAGGTAACGAAATTACTCCTTCGGGAATAACCTTTCCTCCAGTGAATCCCATCAAAGAAGTTTGGATGCCTCTCATATCTCTACGGTTAAGACCCAATCGATCAAATGCATCCAATGACATTATGTCAACTGAGCTCTCGTTGTCAATCAATACTCTTTTCAACCTTTTATTGGTCACAATTACGGTGACGACCAAGGCATCACAATGAGGATGATGGATGCCATGAGCATCTTGAGATGAAAAAGAGATAACGTCATGATCCCTAGCATTCGTAGAAGAAGCCGTCAAGTTGACTTCATAACGAGGAAGGTCATATCTTGCTTGCCTAGCTAGGTGCCTTCAGGCTTGGGCACTTGGACCAGCCATTACTCCCCCAAAAATCATGGCTACTTCTTCTAATGGTTCTTTCCCTTTGTCATTCTTGCTAGATGGTTCGGGAGGGCAATAAATGTATTCTTGCAGCTGGCCATCCTTGATAAGACCCTCAATTTGTTTCCTCAATTCAAAGCAATCTGCAGTGTTATGACCATGAGCCCGGTGGAAATGACAAAACTTTCTCTTATCTCTTGCTCTTGGATCCGACCGTAAAGGGGCAGGTTCTTTCAGTAGTCCCTTATCTTTGATTTCTTTCAAGATATCATGCTGTGGCATGTTAAGTAATGTGAAAGTACAGTGCTCCTCTTGGGGTCGATCATTATGCTCTTGGCGGGGTTGGGTGGATGACCCTTGCAACAAGAGACGATCATTTCTAAATGTTTCTCGCACGGAGCGTCGGCCCGATGTTGATCTCTGATTTCTATCGTGATGCTCTCTCCTATGATTGCCATACGACCGTCCATCTGTACGTGAGGAATTAGGCGTCACCGGAGTCTGCCCAGGATAATTTGCTTGATAAATTTCCTCTGCATCGGCATGGCTAGAGATCCTTGCCAATGCTTCTTGGTACGTGCGTGGGAGGTTAACAGAGAATTCCCATGCTAGAGGGAGCTCCCCTTTGATTCCTTGGACCAAACCTTGCATAGTATAACCATCATTAAATAGATCCACTCGGGCAACCTCCCGCAAGTACCTGTCCACAAACGCACTGAGGGATTCATTACGACCCTGCTTGATTGAAAGAAGGCTCTGTGCTGGTCGACTTCTTGTCTTCATATTGCTAAAGTGCGTGAGGAAACTACGAGCAAGCTCATCAAAGCTGGAGATGGATGCGGCTGGTAACCTCCTATACCAATGCTTAACTGATCCTCCAAGGGCAAGAGAAAAAGTTCTACACATTATTCCCCCTGAGACCCCTTGTATCTCCATATGAGAAACAAAAGAGTCTAAATGCTCTCGGGGGTCCGTCGTCCCTTGGTAAAGCTCAAGTTGCGGCATCCGAAATCCGTACAGGTATCTTTCCCTAAGGATATCTTCAGCAAAGGGTGACTCCCATTGTGGACGACCATCCTCTTCTCCTCCCGAACGCTTCATCAACTTCTCCAGTTTATGAATTTTTTCATCCATTTCTCGCTTGAACTCCGCATAATGATTATCTGATGTTTCCTCCTCTGAGACATCCATTGGGGCAACATCTGGGCGATGATTCTTAACTCTAGGTAGTGAGCTGGGGTGATTTCCTTTTGACTGATAGTTACCCCCTGTAGCGTAGGGACCATGATAAGAATAGGCTGGCTGATCAACATTACTTTCCCTTGGTCCTTGCTCAACGCTTGTATGGCGCTTCTTGTTTAGAGAGTGTCGAAGGTCTACCGCTGCCAATTGCTGTTCAGATATGATGTGCGAAGGAGAGAGAATCTTTGGGCTACCATCCCCTCCTTGAACAATAGGATGGGAAAGATTTGGTTGAATGACCTGATGGAGAGGTAATCCAGTAGTCTGGGCGACTACGTCAGTACGCCTACCAACATCCGTCGGGACATTAGGTACTACCATAGCACTCCTTGGGTTATTTCCAGCAGTATTTGCAGCCTGTTGAGTACTTTGTCCAAAAGCTTGGTTGAACATGGTCACCATACGGTCCATTTGCTCACCGAAATTTCGCATGGTATGCTCCATGATCGTCAATCGACTCGTCTTGCCTTTCCTTGGTCTCCTAAGTGGAAGTCGGGGTTGCTTAGGGTTAGGGCCCATCCCAGAGGATATCACTAAAGCTCTCCCTGTATCAACTACCCTTCAACGTCGGGGAGGTGCTTCTACCTCGATTTCTTCATCAACCTCTAGGGAGGTTGAGTGTTGGGATGCGTGACTCATGATGTGTTTGATTACGTTTGGATGGGAGCAACAACTAAAGAGGCTTAGATTGTCGTTCCCACAGACGGCGCCAACTGTTGATGCACGATTTCCAGATGGCCGGGAAGCGGGTCGGAGCTCGAATTGTACGTTGGGTCTAATCCTGTGAGCAAAGAAAAATAGTCAGGGTTGCCGGCGGTGGTGCCGGCGAAAACCCTCCGACGCTCAAGTCAGTTTCTGGCACTCCGGAATTTTCTGGGAGAATTTCCTAGAGAGAGAAGCTCTCAAAAGCAAAGGAAATTTAGAGAGAGAATGAGTTCAGAAAAGTGTGCATACCTTGAGTAATAATTCGGAGGGTTTATATAGAAGTCAGGATGACTCATTGTGGGACCCAGATAATAGGCCAAACAATGGGCTCTAAAAGTGGGCTTAGACTTAATTGAGGCCCAATTTTGTTATGGCCATAACATTTGAGTTTTCATCTTTCTTCGTATTTGTGTTGAGATTAGAGATGTAAAGGTGCGTGAGAATTGGTGAATAGGAACAATTCCTAGATCTTTACCTTTAATGATAACTATTCAAAGACGACAAGTCTAATGCTCTAAAATTTGAATGTATGTGGGGGTCCAAATTATCTGTACCATGTAGCTTCAGAGCAATTGTTTCACAATATCATAACAATTGCGATCTATGGAAGAGGCGAAGAGCTATAAAAAGCCTGTATGACAAATTTAATTTGATATGTAAAGCTAACAATTTAATTTTTGCTGATGAATATAATTATATTTATGAGATTTTTATCAAATGAGTATTCTCGTTCTCATTGCCATTTGATGATGAGTAAAAAAAAAAAAAAAGTGTAAATCGCCGAAACAAGAAAGATTAGAAGAGGAATAAATAAAATAATAATTTTTTTATTACCATCTTGTCCATGGTATGGGCTTATTAATAGATTGGATGGGGCTTAAATAACAATACTATTTAACTCTTTAAGGAGTTGGTGGACCTTAGGATACGCCAGAAAAAGGTGAAGCAGCTATTCTGGCTTAGTCCAAAAGTAGTGTTCTTCAGGAGTTCTTATTTGATGACTTGAACAGTCACAATCAATTTCGATTTGGGTTCATAATCCTGAAGTGTGAGGGACAAGGATGCTGCAGAAGCTGTTTGTCACATGTCAGGGCCTATTCAAACCCTCTTTGAAGGAAATTGAAGTAACTCCGAGTAATTAGACTAGATTTGAGGGGGGAGGAGCCATATGCTAAGCCTCTTTTGCTGTTTTGTGGATATAAAATCTGGTTGCGGGCCTTAAGGCAAAAGCAAGCTAGCAGCGCAATTGTCCGTTCCATAATCTGGATTGGTTATGAAGATGACTGCAGGCCTGGGCCCAACTAGTGAAGCGATCCACATGGACATGGTAAACGGTAAACCATGGAGAAGTCGGAAAATGCTACAAGTTGACCCGTAAATAGGTGAATATGAGGTGTCACTATAATAGACACACGGCACGTCTCCCGGTCTCGTCCTTCAACAAAAATCCTTATATATGTAAGTTCTTGTCTGATTTTGTCCCACCCACCAAGAAAGAAAATCCATTCCAATAATCCATCTTCTCGCATTGTTTGTGTCGGTGTTTCCATTTCAAGTTCGAACGTTGATGGGGAAGGTCAAGAGCTTCAAACAGGAATATTCATTCGGTTTGTTATATCTCTTAGCTCTAATTTTCTATTATCGCGTTGTTCAATTTTCCTATTTTTAGCTTCAGGATTATGCAATTCTTTCTTTTTTTCATTTGGTATCTCCTGTTATGGTGCAGATGAAAGACTTCAAGAATCAAACAATATTATAGCAAAATACCCAGATCGAGTTCCTGTAAGTTCACGCAAAGTTTCTTCTCTTTGAACTTGTTGACCTTTTTTGTATTTAACCCAATTATATTTGATATGTTCATAAGAAAGATAATTGGAATGGAGCATTAATTCATTCTTTTCCTATTGCACGAATCTCATTCTATTATTTATGATTCTTTCTGATCTCAATCCTTATGGACTTTCGGATGCATTTCCATTTCTTTCCCTATGATGCTTTAGATTTAGTAGCAATGTTTTGTGATTTGTTAATTAGTAATTATTGCAAAAATTTATTGTCTGGTGTGATCATTCTATAGAGAATTTGAGGGCATGCTATGGCTGTTTTCTGAGGAAAGCAGGATGTGTGTGATAGGCATTAGATGATTTCATTTTGGTTTGAATTTTCCAAGCGCTTTCAATTCCTGTGTCTATTCCCTAAATTTCTAATTACAAGTTACAATGATAACTTTTTTAACTTCTAATTTGACTGGAAGAATATTACAGCTTATATCGCAACATTTAATTGGAAGTCGTTATAAAAATAATTTGGCTGGTGCATCATATTAATACTTGCATTCGCTTGTGCTTTTCTGCAGGTGATCATTGAAAGATTTTCAAGAACAGATCTGCCTGACATGGAAAAGACGAAGTAGGTTCTAGTTGTATGGTTCTATTCTTAGTATAACATGAAAATTTATTCTCCTAAAACAATCTTGCAGTCTCCATGTTTTTGGCATTTTTATAAATTTAACTGCATTACGTATATTTTTTTTTTTTCAATATTTTGATTTTGTTCTGTTCTTAGAAATACAGACTTTGCTCGAATAGATCTAACCGGGATGAAAACAAATTGCCAATAAAGAATAACATAAGTTTGTCATAGCTTTCAGTTAATTGTAAGTTTGGATGTATTCATTTCTCCAGATACCTGGTACCCCGTGACATGTCAATGGGGCAATTTATCCACGTCTTAAGTAGCAGACTACATCTCCCTCCTGGAAAAGCGCTATTTGTATTTGTGAAGAATACATTACCTCAAACAGGTAAAATTCAACCTCATTAATGTTACCTTCTTTCCGCTTCTGTTGCATGATAAAGAATCTTCTAACACAACTTCTTAACTTTTTTATATATAGCAAGCCGTCTGGATTCCATCTATGAGTCTTTCAAGGACAATGATGGGTTCCTCTATATGTGTTACAGCAGCGAGAAAACCTTTGGCTGAAAACAATCATCTTATGTAAATAAGCGTTTCTGCAACTGTGTATTCCACTTTCAATGTACATGTGCTCTGTATCTGATGATAGTTTGACAAGTATTTTCAAATGTAAAAGACGTGGATTTCATTAGCCACTCTGTAAATTTACAATCTTTAATAAGTAAAATAATGTACATGTGTTTCTCCCACAACATTTTTAGTTGGAGCCAACTTGTTTCACTGCATTGGAAATTCCAAGGACAGTCACCTCTGCTTCTACCACGCAAACATCCTTAACTAGACAACCATTGCTTGGCTGATTTAAGTAAGCGAATGATATAAATCGTGCCCAGCCGAATGCTGGTCTTGAAGCACTAAACCAGTAATTAGCTGTAAGAGAAGGAAACAAATGAGCTTATCTAGATTTGGCTTCATTATAACTGCTTAACTAAACTTCTTGTTCCAATTCCTAACAGCGAGAAACATTATACACTGTCTTAAAGGCACAAGTATGTGATTACTTTTTACCTTTACCAGCGACGTGCCTGGCCTGCACTTGATCCAGGATGCGCAACGTTATTTCTGCATATATTGTAGAACCAGGCGTGAGAGTTGTCAAATCTGCTAAAGCCAAGTAAAGAGAAAGATGACTGCCAGTTCCCTTGGGATGGAGCTGTATCTTCCTGCAAACCAACATGCACAAAAAAATATATATGGAGTAATATATCTCTCTGCTATTTAAGTCAAAGAGAACTAGTCATCTGTTGAGTTTTAGCGTAGATTAAACAAGCAATTTATCTCAAGAAACACAAATTAACACGTTGCATGGTACGGCAGGTGCTTATTGTATTACTTGAAACTAGTAAAGTTGCTTTTTGGTTTTGTTACTAAAGTTTTCATGCAAATAAGTTTCATCTCTAGATATCAGTTTACAAGTAGAGAAAAAGTAACACACATTTTAAACTAAAATAAGATACCATTTGTGATCTCCAGCATCGAATACTTTTGAGTCATGACATTCTTTATCTAACTTCGAAAAATTTTCGATCTTCCACACATGCTTAAAACGAAATGCATCTTTGATCATTGATAAGCACTCTCCTTTGCCAGTGCTTCTTTCTTTAAGAACGAAGACCTCTGCTCCAAACACACATGAGTCCTCCACAAGGTATCCATTAGAAGCATCATTAAATACTTTAAGCTGGATAAAATGATCAAAGCCCCATTCAACATGAAATCCATGAAAGCGTTTTTCCTTTCCCTGGGCATCTACGCATGACATATAGACCAAATAATTAGTAACAGCACATGCTTTGCTAGCCGTAGGCTATATTAAGAAAGGGGGGCGAAAAAAAAAACCAGAAATCACATCTAAAAAGAGAAAGAGTCATTTAATGGTGAAATTCAATAAGATGAAAATTATTAAACTAATACTAACATTATTAAATTAGTATTCAAGACAGTGACCATTGGCCCAACAAATAAGTTATGCTAACATAACCCAATAGGTAAAAGCTGACTTTGTTCCCAAGAAACATCAACAATTCGTAAAGTAAAATTAATAAGAAAATAGAGGAAGGTCTATTGGCTATGCATTGAGTTGTGAAAGATAATAACCTTGAACTATCAAGTAGTTGTCCTTGTTCTGATCAAGCAAAAATAATCGGAGAACTGCATAGACCTCCCAACCAGGAGAAAGTGAGTTTGTGTCAGCGATCGCTAAGTAGAGAGAGATATGCTCTTGCACATTTTTCTTTTTATTTCCATTTGGGTAGAGAACCAGTTTCCTTAAAGCACAGACACAATATAAGTTCATAGAGTTCAAAAATAAGAAGAGAATATCAGTAATGCAAAGGCTTTATTCCATAAAATATGGTGTAGCATAATTCTACTGCAACCACAATCAGGCAATTTGTGACAGACTCAATGAACATCTGATTTGGTTAATGGGAAAGAGAATATACCATTTGTAGCCACCAGCTTCAAATTCCCCAGATTCATATTTTTCCATGGCATTCTTCAAAAGTAATGAAAATAATTGTACTTTGACTGTGTAATGAGTTGGTAGTGCCTCAGATACAAATCTTGCAACCCCTGCAATTGTAATATTAAAACTGATATATTCTTGACATAAACGTGGTGTAACTGATAAAAATGTCAATAACATTCTCAACAAGAAGCACATACCATCTTTCTCATCAAAGACACCACCCATGGCAACAAAATTTTTCACATAATTGTAGAGATACAGGTCACACCTATCAACTTTTTATAGACTATTTATTAGGAATAAAAATTAAAATAAAAAAGCTCACATTCCAAACTTGAAAAGTTTTCTAAGGACAAAACTGTTATCCTTTGCTTAAGAAGACTGTTTTTTGATCGTTGAATTAAGCATCCATTCTATTCTTTCTGGTGTGAACAAATTAATGTTTTCTTTCTAGAACAGATTTAGAAGTATTGAGAATCTACCAGCACCTTTCCCTGCAGAGCATTCAATATTAATAAATTAATAAAGCAGAAGTATGAAACATAAAGCCTGATAATTGCAACTGTACATTAGTCCAAATAATATCAAACCACATTATTGCAACAAGTTGGGCCCAAAATGATGTCATGACATCGCCATTTTACTCTTCAACTAGTGTCAATGATCCAAGGTGCAGCTTCACACCATCATTTCCAAGGGTGAGATACAGGTTAGCCAATCAATTGCACAAGTCTCATCAACAAATTCACATCATTTCAAGAGAAAAAAGGCAGTAAGATCATACTCATAAAATTCAAAGGAAAAATTAATAACAACATGCACAAGTGAAACTTACAATTTTGTTCGTTCAGCAACATTCTGATAACAGGAGGACAAGCATTAACTAGAGCAATTAAAGACTCAATAATAACAAACCAAAAAATCATATATCATTGCTGGAAATTTATGGATAAAAATAAACAAATTGGACTTGTAACCTCCTTAAGAAATTCAATATTCTAAACTAAAACATGCAATACAATGCCATTGAACCACTAGAAGTGGAAATTATGCCCCTTCTGAGCTACGAAGATTTTTCCCTTGTATACCCCAAACTGATTAGCTTCTCCACCAACTTCTTCTCCGCATTCACCTAAAAACAAACTTGCAAATAGTAAGGAAATGATCATCACATAGCAACAACGAAACATGAATTCACGCAATTCTGAGAGAGAAACAGACCTCGAGCATAGGACTATTCTTAGGTATATTGCAAGCCAAAATTACATTGAGACCAGTCTTTAACACTGCCATAAACATCTATATCAGCCAATCAATTACTAAAAGGAGATATAATAAAAACATGTAAAGCAGTATTTATACCTAATCGTCGAGCAATTCCAGAGCCTGTATTATCAGAAACTCCTCCAAGGATTGAGCTAACGCTCACTGTATTGTTCTGTGCATCATCATCAGAAATTTTATATATATATATATATATAATTTTCAAATTCAATTACTATTAATCAATAAGAGTTTGTGTTTGTGAGGACTGACAGGTCGAGTAGATGCAGCCGCATACAAGCGTCCAAATTTGGCAGAGTTACAACCAATCCACGCATATATCTGATTTTTTTTTTTTTTAATAAAGAACGAAATATGAGTAATCACTAACTCTTCTCTACAGCACAGTTGTGTGTGTGTGTCTGTCAGCAGTACCTGACTGGGAAGACGAATGATCTGGAAATGGAGAGTGACGTCATCGACGAGGTCGGAGAAGCAGGTGATTTGCATGTTGCTACCATCGCTTCCATCAGTAGTGTTCTCCTGCTTCAATTGTTCATCAACTTTAATGGATTCCACCGACTGAACCACTTGATCTAAACCTAAACTTCCTTCAGCCATTAAGCAAGCTTATCAAATTCAACTGGGTTTTTAGAGGGTTTTGAAAGTCTTTTATTTCTCTACAGGCCACGATGATGTAGGGCCAAAGGCAACCAACTAAACTTCGACAACAACAGTCCACTACTTAAAACAGTTTCCTTTCTTTCTTTTTCTTTTTCTTTTTAAATATAAATCTATTCTAATTCTTCATCGTTTTTACTTTTTAATATTAAATAAATATCTATTAGGAACAGATAACAAAAACAACAAATTAACCCAGCATTGTCGCAAAGACATGTCATGGAGATTTTGCAAGCCTTTCTCTGTATTTAGATTTTAATTTTACTCTTAAATCTTATTATCAAGTAGTTTTCTTTAAAATTTTTAATTTTTAGGAAAATTACAAATAATATTTTCTTTCACACTTTCGGTTTCTTTTGTCAATCGCATTTGAGTATTCCTTCACCGTGCTACAATAAAATATTGATAAATAAATATTATCGGGATCATAAAAAGATATTATTTTATAAAGGTTATTTAATTATCAATTCATAAATAATTTATTAATTTATTGATAAATAACGTCCATAAATTATATAAAATCATTTATGTTCTACACTGAAGGAATTCAATAGATATTGAACACATTTTAAATTATTCTAATAAGAATGATGCAGGGATGGAATTGCTTACTGATGAAGAAATTATTAAAGGGATAATAGATATGTCTACTGATGATGATCATAATGATAGTTCTATTTTATCAAATATTTCTCGAAAAAATGTCATTCAAGTCATAACAACTTTACACAACTTTTTCTATAATATGAAAAAAAATATTCCAAATATAGTGCATGCTTTACAAAAAAATTAATGATGAAGTTAATTTTAGATTAGATAGAAAGAAAAAATCAAAAACTTCATATGCATATCTATAAAAAGAGTATAATTGAGAAACTAAAAGTTATCAAAAAAAAATCACATTAATATTATAAATTTTATATATTATATATTTTACGTATTTGATCAATTATTAAAAAAAAACTATTATCTTATACATTTAACAAATTTATTTATTTATTACATAAGCCCGAATCAGGTCAAAAAAATTTTATTATTTAACCGATATTATTAATTTATCAAGCATTCATTTGCCAAGATTTTGCTGTAACATTCTTATATTAAAATTCTTTATTTTTGATAATTAAATATGTTGGATATAATCAGGATAATGGAATACAACTAAAATATTTTCGTTTACCCCTATTGGCCCCAATTGACGTTCTCCTCCTATTCTTTACATTTGCACCATCTTTTACTATCAAATATTTGAAGGAAAAGGAGAATCGATACTACATTTCTCTTCCAATGTTCCGTAATGTGAATCAATAAATAAATTAATAAATAAAAGGAAATGATTATATGATACAGAATCACTAACAGCAATGTTGTTGAAGGATCGTACTCTCAACCTACTATTTTCTCCATTCATCTCCTCCCTAATCCTGGGGAAGAAAATAAAAGGCGCCGGAAAGAATTTAATCCCTCAATTTCATTTCCTTTACATTTATATTCATCTCCCTCCCCCATATTTGATCCATCAAGTCATTTTTAACAGCAGATTCTTAGAAAGCCATCCTCTGCTCCGACAACAAACAACCGTGAGAAGGGTAGAATACTAATGCTTGACAAGACTGACAAGTTTTTCGTTCCATGATCCGCCATATAAAGTTTCTGAGGTACAATTCGATGTTGCCCATCCTGCCACACATCATATAAACCCAGTTACATGCCAATAATATTCATGGTTTTGTGAGGCAGCTTATATGCTCATCAAGGCTTGAACGGGAAAGAGAATAATATGTTTACTACATACTTCATCAGCAGATTTAGATAATGCGGAAAGTCCAATCTTATTTTTTGAAGTGGAAATAACATCCTGACCCCACACAGAGAAACCAGAAATCCCATCTGTATGACCTCTGAAAATAATTGGTTGCGATGGCCAATTCCTGCAGGAGGAAACAGAAAACGTTTCAAGAAGGAATCAGATGAGAAAAGATATAATAATAAAGTTTCTGGAAGAATTTCAAACTCCTTAACAACCTCTTCCCCAAATGCAAGTAATATTTGGGCATGAACCAGCAAATAGTTGAAGAAACAGTACCAGTTATAGTGAAGTGAAAACAAAGACTGGAGTTGTCTATGTTCATTATGATATCAGCATGAATAAGAAAATCCAAAGTGAAGACAAAAGAATGTTAACGAGGAAGAGAATGTCTTCAATGATAAATGTAAATTCAAACTACTCTAAATTTCCAGAAAAGGATTTATGCATTACCTTCTCAAGTCCCAAATTCGCAAAGTCCTGTCAAGGGAGCTAGAAACAAGCAAATGGTCCTCCGGAGCAGCCAACTACATGCATGAAAGGCTAATGAAACTCCAATTCAGAACTTGAGTGGTTTTTCTAATAAAATATACATACCTTTGTCACATATCCATCATGAGCCCTCCAAGAGGCAATAACATTTCCACTTCTTATGTCAAATAACCTACATTGACCAGAACTCAATCCAGCTGCAATCCATGATGATGAAGCAACAGCCCCACCAGCTTGCATTTTGTCGGATCCACATGAGCAAATGGCTGAGACAAGAGAAGGAAAACCTGGTTCAGGCGATTCACCCCTCCACAAATGAAGCTTTCGACCTTGGGCAATATCAATGAATCTGTTCAATATGGAAAATTAATAAATTTTCATAAAACTAAGGAACTGAATGTTTTTTTGTCTGAAGTCTGAATTTAGCTTATTTTCAGATTTCAGATCTTTTTATGGTGATTTTTTTTACTTACGACTTAATCTAAGACATTTTCATCTGAACGAAAAAAGCTAAAAGTTCTAGCTTTTATCTGAATACAAATGTCTGAATTATTTATTACCCCTTTAATTCTCTTAAATGCCCTTATAAAAAATTTTTATGACCAATTTATACATAGCCTAATATTTTAATTTTAGAATATTATTATTTATTTCTAATTTTATATTATAATTCTCCATATATTTTTAAAATTATTTTATCGTCATTTAGCTTATTTATATATCAAATTCTTTATAAAAAAAAATTAACTTCTTCCCCAATTATACACATTTAAAGAAATTAAATTCATAACAAATTTCAATATACAAATACTTTTACTATGTAAAATAAAATCATAAGTGAAAATAATAAATATAAATAGGGATATATGTGCAAAACTATTAGTTTTCAAACACTTCAATTCAAATGTTACAATAAAAAAACAATCGTATCATTCAAATTTTTATATTCAGACCTATTCAAATTTCAGACAAAAACAATCGCCCACTAAGACTTTTCTTACATTTATATTAGCTTGATGTGACATCTCAATGCACAATGAACACTAACCTGAGACAACCATTTCCGGTGCCAACTACGAGCCTTTCGAAACATTCTAAATGATGCAGACAAGTGTATAAGCTCCCATCGAATGCACTGGTCAATATTCCGCTTGATAAACTATTGGAATTCAGCATATTAACCTGGTCACCGATCTTTGAAACAGGTGATAGAGGACTTCCAACATGCATAGAATCCATCGATGGTTCAGCAAATACCGATAAAAGCTTTCCTGTTTGACTATTCCATACATGTACAGTTCCATCACAAGATGCTATCCTTCCACTAGACGATAAGACACAAATATCATTTACAACCTGTGAGTTACACAAAAAATTAAAGACATAAGCATAACCACAAGTTCCAGAAACAATATCTAGAAATGTAAGACACTTAGTGATGTAGGATGGGTTACATTACTTTAAAGATTTAGGGATTTAATTCTCATTAGATTTTACTTTCCTAGTTTTAATATATTTCCTATTCTAAGTACAATTCTGGCATTATAAAAAAATGTCTTAGCTATTATTATGTTTACGCTTGCTATGATTTGATATTGAGAATAAAAACTTTTCCTCTGATTTCTGACAGAGTCACAGTTCCTCCCCCCATTTCTTTTCTATAGGTTTCCTGTCAGTTAGGTATTAGAATTTTAGAAGTACTATTTTAAAGAAAAATAGACATAACCACCACATCTGAAATTTCATGAGAACTAATTTGCAGCACAAATTCTTTATGTCGCAGTAATAGTAACACTATGATACACTAACCATCAAACAAAATAGCAATTATAAATTGTGAAACAAAATTCATTACTTTGATAGAGTGAATACATAAACAGCGCCATTTCAAGTATGCCTAAGAAAAAAAACAATCCAGACAACAGTTAAGCTCTCTACAGTGTCACTTTCACAGCAATATCAATTTTTGAACTTTAAAATTATTACTATCTATTTGCCATGAGACATTTAAAGGCCGCTGTAATAACCACATCATATTAACCTTTTCCTTCAAAGATGTAAACTTCTCTCCCAGGCAACATGACATATTTGAACTTTAATGTTTCCCCTCTAAAAACAGGGAGAGTACAAGAAATCATGTAAGAAAAGGCTGCAACAACTGTATGGGGACCTGTTAATTTTTAGTATTATTGAGCGGAAAGGAACAACATAGGGTTTCTAATCAGAACTGTCTGAAGTTGTAGTTTGATCAGTATCGAGTGGATTACAAAAGGAAGGGGGGGTTTCTTAGAGACTACCAAACATAAATTCGAAACATTTTCAAGAGTGATTTTATCCTCCTCTTGGACAAATAAAAGCGCCAAAAAAAAGGGTGAAAAATTCTAAACAAGGAGTTCTCATCCTAGGAATTTTATTATTGATTGAAAGACGCTGAAGATTGGATTTTTCAAATATAAACAAGTACCATGGTTTAAATGATGCAAACTAGTAGTTTTTGCTTTGTATTGCTGTTTAAAGGATCTCCTTCCTTCCTTCCTTTTAACACACTTCTTATATTTGCTTCAAGAGTAAGTGAGACAAGGAAAAACAAAAAACAATCATTCTAACAGGGACAATATGGCAGATGGTTATGTCTGCACCACAAAAATCTTCAATGAATCAACAAAAACTATCTCACAGATACAGATTGTTCATTTGTTGCCTTCCAGGGCATAATTTCATGAAGAAGATTGTCAACATCATTGTTAATCAATTTTTTCTAGAAAACTATTTATCTTTTACATGTGTGCTTTCATGTAAGTGCAATTGCCAAGACTAGTAAAACATGTTTCAAACCACACACTACATTATAATAAGAAAAACTGACCTCCTCATGACCATAATAGCCAGACAAGCAATTTATTCTTGTAAGTTCCCACTTCTGAACAGTTCCTTTGAATCCCGGACCTATGCCTGCAGTGAAAACTGTACACTCATCCTGACAAACTGCTAAAGATCTTAAAGCTCCATGATGTGCACGGACTGAGGATATAACGGATGCTCTAATCTTCCATGTAAATTCGTCTTTCAAACTGCCTACACGTCCAAGAAAGTCTGGCCCATCCCAACTAGCAGCTGGATTAGGGAACCAAAACCAGGGTTCGAGCTTCATTAGGTTAGAGGCTGCTTCGTGCTTTTCCACAGAATTATGACGAATTTCATTAACCCATCTCTGAGGCATCAAGTTTTTGGAACTTCTACTTCCTTGTGATTGTGGAATCGACCACCCAACCCCATTAAGCAAAAGTTTAGCAGGATTGTACTCAGAAGTTGAGCCCTTACTAATTAAAGCCCTTTTAACAGTTACATTTTCTGCCCCAACTCGAGATGATTCTCCTGCATATTCCCACTGAATCATAACAGGTTCAGAAATATTAGATGAAAAAAATATATATATATGAGATATGAAAAAAAAGGGTACGCAAACTAGTGCACATGACACAAATATCCAATGCAACAAAACCATACTACACTTGGGAGTAGTTTAAGCCACATACCTTCCAATTATAACACCGAAGAAGGAACTGCTCAAGAAGTAACCATGTGGCACAACATTGACGAAGTTTCTCTATTCCAAGAAGAGATGCAAAAGCAGGATAAAGAAAAATCCTGCAAAGTCCAAGCAAAATCAAGATATATTAACAGCATACGAGAATAAGTTATGACTTCCACTCCAGAATTCACAATGGAAAATAATCAATTCCATGCTAAATTGGGATTCTAAGCAAATGGTGTGAAATTTGACTAGCACCCACACAAGATCTATTCTGCTTTCAATTTGAGACTCCCCATCAACTTTTGCTTTTGGAACCTTCAATCTTCTGCCAAGAGAACCCGACCCATTGGTGCTTTCCTGTGAGAAAGCAAGCTCATCAAATAGTTCTTTAAGTCGTGGCAGTACATGCAATGCTGTCAACTCTGGTCCAATCTGCTGACAAATGGACATGAGAGTAGTAGCAGCAACCTGCACAACCGAGGTGATGCATAAAAGGAAATTAGAGAGGAAGAATTAGGGAGAAAGTAATCAGAGTTAGGGAGAGTTGAAAAAAAGGGTCATTCATCATTTCAAAATTGATTCCAAATCTTTTTAAAAGAACTTAGGCCAAGCTCCAAACCTTAATCCTACTCACACAAGAAAATAACAAACTTAGGAAATCAAATCTAGTGATAACAAGACTTATAAAATATAAATTTCAAAAATAAAAATACTTTCTAACATAACTATTAAATTGATTTTTTGAGTCCACACCAGAAGGTATATCATAACCATTAAATTGATTTTTTGAGTCCACACCAGAAGGTATATCGTATCAGTTGATGTTTATATCAGCCTTGCTGGCGTATGAAATTAACAAAATAATATTTAGAAAAAAAAAATCCTGAAACAGAAATGGTTAACCTACCTAAGAAACATGAAATCGAATTATATTTTATAGAAAGATTGAGATTAGGTCAATGTCCTCCAACTTAAGCCAAAATTAAGCAGTCACAGATTTCAAAGCATGTAGAAGCTGCACAATGTAGCTGCTTGCAGAGTGTGTTTGATGACTCATTGAAGACAAGAAGGAAAACATAATAGCATCATGTTATAATAGACCAAGGAAAAAAAGATGCTACAAAAACCTTCAAACAGAACAGACTAAATGCAAAGCAAATAAATGAAAATAGAAAGTTGAGAAACCTGAAGAACCATCATTTCCAGATTTGCATGCATAAGAACTGTAACATGCAGGCAGCCTCGATCCTGAATAATCAAGGAAGATGACCATTAAAAATTAAGCACCACCCACCTTCATAAACTAAAATGAAATTTGACAGAAAACTATACCTCAATGAGCTCCTTTACGACCACCTCCCTTGACAAGAAGGAAACTAGACCATCTAATGTCATTAGACAATCAATAAGGGACAAAGTACTCCAGCTCTGTGTTGGTTCAGACTTATTCATGTATGAAACATTAATACAGGAATGAGCAACATGTTTCAGCAGTGGTAGCATCTGTCTGACAATAAAGGTCTCTCCCAAATGGCCACCTGCAAAGTCAATCATAGTAGGGGCTTAAAAGACGAACTCGGAATTTCTACAAAAGGACATCATTCCACAACCCAATGAACCAAAAATACCAATTCTAACCAGCGCATCAATTCCATCAGGACAGATTCCTCTCCCAAAGCATTGAATTAGAGGAAGAATTGTCTGCATTGAGACCCAAAGGTATGTATATTAAATAGACAAAAAATACAAAATTCCACGTGTATGCTATATAGAAGTATAAGAATGTACTCCCTTATCTAAGAGCCTCTTGTTAAATCAAAAACCAAGAACTTGAGAAATAGATTAACCTGATGAACTGTTATTGGTACACCAAGCTCTTCGCTAGAGCCAATAAGCAGCACAGAAGCAGCAGAAGATGAACTCTTATGAGGATTAACAAACAAATTTGATATGACCAGAGGATGTATTGTTTCCAGATACACTTGCTTACCAACCCTCTTCCAAATCTCTTGCACAAATGAGTCTTGAAGAAGAGAAACCTTCAAATGAGAATAACCTGTTGTCTGCAATAAATGACTTGATAAGTAGGAATTTAAAATAATAGTCAACATACAGAAAAGAAATGTGAAAGAGTAAAGTTCATGACTAGCCTGCAAGATCTTCCGAATGGCAGGCAAGATCATTGTCTCTACAGCTTTTGATGTCAAACATTTTATGAATTCTTTCAGCAGTATGTAAGCCCATTCAGCTTCGTTATCTAATAAAGGAGTCACTAGAAGTGGTAAACAATAGGAAGCACAAATTTCAGCTGCAAATGACCCCATGCCTTTCAGGGCTCCTCGTTTTGCAAAATTTGCAGCATAACGAAGACGAGATCCATCTTTTGCTATAAGCTGAAGTGGGGCAATAAACAAGTAGGCCGACTTGACTGTTCTTGAAAAGTATGGAGATTCCAAAAGGCTTTTGGCAGATGGCCTCCTAATTAATTTGTTTTGAAGGAAATTAAATAAATTTCTGAAATATATTTTAAAAATGAAAGCATACAAGAAAAATATTTTGATAAAATAAAGGAGATATAACAGAACAATTGAAGCCTATTCATAAAACATCTAATATTCAAAAAAAATTAAATAACAAAAAAAGGTACCTTGTCCACTCCTTTTCAAGGCATGCTTCAACAAGTACTTTTGTGTGAGGTGGAAGTTCTTGCATTACCTCAGGTAAGACACCACTTTCAAAGAATATAGTCAACGAGGTTGGATCAAAAAGTGGCCTTTGCAAATGGAGTTCTGCAAAAAGACAACCAATAGAAAATATATCTTCTGCCATATCTTCAGAGAAAGTGCCTGAATAAGATGATTTCTGCCTCCAAAGAAGTAACTCTTGATGTTCCATGGAATCATCATCTTCCACTTCTAAATGCTCAAGAAGATAATCCAAATCAATATCAGATGGCACCACATGGGGATTGCCAATGTCGAATGGATTAGAAATACTTCCTTCACACCTGTCACCTAAAAACTCTTCTAAAGGGGATCTGTGCATTGCAGAGTCATCTTTATGGTGATAGTATAGAGGACTCAGATACCTAGCATGCTCAGAGAAGGCAGATGCTTCTTCCAATTCTTTCAAATAGGAAGCCTCAAGGAGAAGAGAATTATCATTATCCACTCCATTCACTTGGAACTTCGACCTAGCCGGTTCATTGTTCCTAGACTGTTTCTTCAAGGTAGCATTTTGACGCACAGGGTGTGGTCGAGTAAAAAGCTGTCTGCGTCCGACTGACTTTGGCTTTGTTGGCTCTGGTGAAGGTAGCATAACATTCTTGGCAGCCACAGCTGCCTGGCCTGACATTTTGTACCCAAAGGTGATATCAATCCAATGATGAATTTGGCTTGAGACCCGATAGCTTTCTAAGGCTTCTCGATGCAATTTTATAAATTCCTCAGGACTGCCAGCCCATGGCGGTACAGCCAAATCAGCCATCCCAGAGTGCAAAGAATAAAAAATTTGTGGATCACAGTAAAATTCTGGGATGCACTCATCAGGTGTCCACTGGTAAAGTCTTTGCATGGTAGACGGATACTCATTAGGTTCATAAACTGAACGCACAGCCATACGCAGAACACTCAGAGGTAGCCGCCTAGCTTTATAACTGCAGACAGCCAGTTCTGAGAGGCACTCATCTGATACATGATGTGGAATTTCAGATGTTGAATAGGTGAAGTCCAACTGTTCATCTCCTTTGGCTAATCGCCATTTACTCTTACTTAAATCTCGCCACCCTGAGTCAGAATTCTCATCAGGTTTCGTGCTGAAATCTATTACCCAGGGCAATACTGTATGAAATGTGTAGTCCCCCCACTGTCTCCCAGCTAATTTATTTAAGAAGAGTAGATACTCAAAATTACTCAGCTCCCCTCTCCACCATCGATCAAATTGAGTATTCCAGTCCATAGATGGGGAAAGCTTCAAATCAGCATAAAGTCCTTGAGAAGAACAACCCCCTATGCAGCAACCCATCATCGAGGAGGTGGGAACTGAGCAGCTGCCATTTCTGGAACTTGAATTGAATCCTAACAAAGGCTTATCATAAATACACAGCCAAGACCAGCATGACTCAGTCAACATTACATTGGATGGGCATATATTGCCATGGGCAACACCTAAACTATGTAAGTAAGCTAAGGCAGAAAGCAACTGATACATTAAGAACCTTATATGCCACTCAGATTTTAAAGCATGGGGGCTAAAATGAAGAATGTTTTCCAAAGTATATGGAGTTTTTGGAAGCACTAAGTTAATAGAACTAGAAGTTTTAAGCAAACCAAGAACTGGAGCTATGTTTGGATGCCTCAGGCAACCAGGGATGCTATTATCCTCAAATGATGGTATCCCGAGTAGTTGAATAAAATTTACACTATCTCTACCTGAAGCTTTCCCTTCAACAAGGAGACTGAGTGAGCACAATATGTGATCCTCAATATCCCCAGATAAGAAGTTAGAAGCAAGCTCTTCAAAGATAGAGTAAGAACAAAAACCAACAAGAGCAATCGGTAACAATGCATCAATTATTCTAAAGCAAGAGAATCTCCCAGAGTGTTTACAGGTTGAATTTCCACAGGCTACCCCATTCAGGGACGTCTTTCCACCACCATTCAACAAACAATAAGCTTCATTTGATAATGAATCCGGTGTAGTAGTTCCTTCACCAACAATCCTAAAACTTACCTCTCCCCCATCTCGATTATCACCACCACCAACATGTTCATTCCTACAAATGCAAAGGCAAATTTCCATCAGTTCATATCATTCTTTGATATATTACGTATTTTTAAGCACGCTAACAAGCAACAGCTAAATAAAATCTAGATATCATCTTTTCTAAACTTGTTTATGAAGTTAAGGTTAAGATTATAAAATAAAATATAGTTGAACTATTACTTGTTAGCAAACATTTGAAATAAGACTCATCTTACACGAAGTCAGTGAGACAATCGTGATCACGGCTGCGCAGATACACTAAAAGGAACTGGGAAGCAGAATAAGGCTCACCACTAGAATTTGACATCTGCAGCAGCAATCAATCACCACATTCATTTAAACCGTTGAATTAAACAGTAAATAATTAACAAGAGAAAGAGAAAGTTGTTAATATGAAGAGAGTAAGGAAATAAAGGAAACCTGCACAACAGCAGAGGAGGCAAAAGGGAGAGGAGAACGAGAGAAGCCATATGAAAATATGAGTTGATCAGAATAATCGGATTTTATTCGACGATGGAGACACTCCATACACAGCTCTTCTTCTTCCATTTCTTTCTCCTGCTTCTGTGGCGTCAATTCGTTCCCTCCATGTTCAACTCTGGTGTTTGTGAAATTGAGAATGTTGACATTTTTTAGCTCCCAGTTCAATGTTATTGTGGTTCTTTTGAATGATTAGGTGACAACCAGCCCTGTCTAGAAATGGAAAAGTAAAGACTGAATTAAAACGCAGCGTCTAGAATCTTTCAAGTTTCAACCCATACGCCTTTTATTTGGGCCTCAACTCATTAATTGACTCCATAAAGGGTGTTGTTATCCAAGGCCCACCAAATCCCCATTCAAGCCTCTTTTTAAAAATATTTTTATACATTATTAATATTACCCTTCTTAAAAATTTACTAACTTCATCTTCCTTCTTTCACCTTTTTTCTTTCTGCAGAATTTTTTTTTTAAATATGGAGTCTACTGTTTCATTATGAAGTTTTGGGATATCTGAACATGGGCTTCCTTAAATATCAATCTCTCTATTTTCTATGCATAGGTCTTAATATATAATATGTAAGGAGATAAAAATGAGATCTAATAGCTTTCTAAATGTCTAAAAATCAAACATAAATAATGAAATTACGTTTCATTCTCATTGTAAATAAAAAAGAAAAAGGAAAGCAAATATAGTTATAAAACTAAAACTAGATTAAATTTATGGGTTATGAATTTCTTATTTTGATGAATAGATGTACAAGTTGGAGTTTTTTTTTTTTTTTATTTTGAGAGAACTTGAGAAGAACATTAGAAACAAAGTAGTATGCAACAAAAAACTTAGTTTATTCAAATTGTTTAATGAATAACATACACAAAGAAAGAAGAAAGGTGATAAGTTTCACCATTCTTAGGTGATAAGTTTCACCATTCTTAGGTAAGTTTATTAAAAATGAAATATTTTGAAAAGGCCAATATTGATATTATCTAAAATAATTTAAAAAAGGCTAAGAAAGAGATTTTGAAAGGCTTGAATAACAACATTCATCGGTAAATTATTGGTTGCTCACTTGCTTAGTTGCTTTGTATTTGTGTTCCTTAAGGCTGCATTTGGATGTGACAACCTGCTTTTGGTGATCAAAAAAATATTGAATAACCATCATGGTGATGGACAAATTTCCATCAAAGTATTTAAAAAACTTAATTGAAAAAAAAAATATTGCAATGAACATATTTGTTATATAGATATAAACAACATGAAACATGCACGAGGACAAAGTTTTCTAGCATGGTTAGAATTTGATTTTGTGGTTAAGTGTCTAATCAATAAAATGAGAAATAGGAATATAAAATATTTCAATGACTGTTGCAAGATTATATAACAATTATTAATTATTATCATTTATTTCATAAATCTGTTTACATATATACATTTCATACAACTTGATGTAATATGATCTTATTAAATCGATGATTATCATATCATTCATATATTACCACTTTTTACCAATCAAAATCTATATTGCATGAAATTATTGTATAGATTAATTATATGTATAATATCACTCTTGTATTTTTTTCCCTTAATCTATGTTTGTTGGTTTTTTTTTTCCTAATTTTTTTTGCTTGAATGGCTTGTTCTTTGCTATCATTTGCATTCACTTTCAATTTTATTAGTTTTTACAATATTGATAGTTAACAATAACTTAACTGAAAACAATAAAGTCAAATGAAATAAAAGAATTTATGTGGTTTAGCTACAAACAAGCTTACATCCATAGGTAACAAGAGTTACAATTTACTATGTTATATGTATTTATACTCGACTTATGGCTCTTTGCAGTGATAGACATCCGCTCACTCACTAACCTAATATATGCAAACTTAATAAACCTTGATCACAATCATAATCCTTTATGCACCCCTGTATTGATGCACTTCACAGGTGTGACAAACTTAACTAACTCGGTTCAATCGATCATAACCAATGTAAATGTTATAAACTCATGCAATCCCTCAACTTTTTTAAGTTTACACCACTCTAATAACACTTACAAATCATATCTGTGCATACTCAACACACATAAGCTACACACAATCTTAACTAACTCAAAGCGCTAAGCTTTTACAAAAGAATAAAAAAGATTAACACATTCCAATATGCAATTTGCGGCTCTCTCTTGCATTGTCAATAGCTTGAATGTGTCATTTAGATAAGGTATATGAATAGCCATATAAAGCATGAAACAAATGATGGAATCTCAATCATAATCCTGGAATTATCTTCATAAATAGATTAGATGAGAATCAATTAAATAGGAAATTGTTAATCACTTAGATAATGTGCATACATATCCTAATCAAATAAGTGATTGTCCATCAAGATAAATGTTTCCCAAAAATATCTCAATCATTTATGCGATTATCAATCGAGATAAACATTTGACAAACATATCTTAATTATATATGTAATTGAACTTAAGATATGAAACTTCCTAAAATGCATTCCAATCAATTAATTAATCAAATATTTTCCTAAAATAAATGTTCCATAAATGCATTTAGAAAAAAAAATAACATACATGTTTTTTTCACAAGTTGACAAAATAAATTTTGATCATATGCATGGATTTTGCCATGTGTCCTGGTAATACCAACAAATTTTACACTCAAATAATAGGAAAATTGATTTGTTATTTTTTTTTGAGACAAAATAATTAAGATTTTATTTAATATAGTATATGGTAGATGTAAATTTATTGGGGTGTTTATGTCTCTTAATTTTGAGATGCAGATTTTTTTTTTGGTTGCAATTACTCTCTATAAATGTTGATAGTGAACATATATTTAAAGGGTGGGTTTTTTTTTTTTTTTTGAACTTCAAATAAATTCACAAGATGAGCAGTTGAAATTTTTATTAAAGATTTAAGTAAAAAAATTTATATTAAAAATCCCATCAATATCTCTAAACTCTTAAAATTATAAATGATAAATTATATCCCAGTTATTCAAAGTTAATCAATATTATTTTTGTAAAAAAGTGTTTTGAGTAGTTTTCTTAAATGAAAATACATAACAAATCAAGTCACTCTTAAAGAAATAATCTAGAATATGTGTTTATAAATTTTATATTTTTTAAAAGAATTTAGAAATCTGTGGTTGATTTTAAAGTATTTTAAATTTATGAAAATGGTATATAATTTATTAAAAAATTATGAATTATGAAAAATATGATCCGAGTTCAACGAACACAGCTCTAAAAAGAATAAATATCTTAAAAAATAGCTTAATAGGCCTGGGATGTTATTTTAGATCCAGGCAATCAGCCCAACAACGAAATAGATCGTCCTAGTAAGCCTTAAGCTGACCCATTGTTACTGCACAATCCACAAGTCATGCCAAAAAAAAAAAAAATGTTTTATTTTATTTTATTTATTTCCTCTAAAAAAAAAAAAAATAACTGCCCAGCTTTTGGCTCAACCCCAGTAAACTGAAGAACAACAAACGATCAAGGGTTTTATCAGGTGAGTTTCCCTTCCAAATCACTTCTCTTCAAAATTGTTGGTATTTGCAACTCCTTCCTTCCTTTTCTTTTCGAGGTTTTTTCCGGTGATATATCATGTAGACTTCCTCGATCTGTCTATTCATATAAATTTGCGAATTGGGAAGATGGGTGGGTTTATGTTGCTTATAAGATTGTATTCGGTTTCTTGATTTTCGTTTGGGTAGATTTGAACAGCAGAAATGGATGGGGACACGGCAAATATAAAGAAGTGGATTATAATGTATCCCGTTTACATAAACTCAAAGAAGACAATAGCTGAAGGGAGGCGCATAAGCACCAGCAAAGCATGTGAAAACCCTACTTGCGCTGAGATTGGTGATTGCTGTAACCATCTCAAACTCCCATATGCAATTGAGGTTTGTTAATTAATGACCCTCCATTTGATCTTTTATTTTTTTATTTACGTACTTACTTTTAGTGTTATTGTTTTGTAATCATTCTATGATATAAATTCCTGATCATTTGATGGGAGTCATTATACTCTTTTCCAATGGCCTACAAGGACCTGGCATCCTCCTATCATATGGTGGTAGAAAATACATATGATACGCTAGTTTATGCGGATCTTGTCTGACCCCGGATTGGTTTTTTCTTATTGAAGATTGATAAGGCGTATCCGCGGGATTTCATGCAAAGAGGGAGAGTGAGGGTAAACCTGAAAAGGGAAGATGGGACTTTTTACAATCCAGCCATTTCTTCCAGTAAGTGTAGTTTATGGTATCTTTGTTCTTGTTCTTGTTGTTGATGTTGATCTGCCCACGTTGTGGTTCAGTAATTTTTCTATTATATTTTTGTGCTTTTTTTTATCTTTTTGGTTATTTGCTTAAAATAGAGTTAGGTATGAGCGATTAGAGATGTGGATGTGTTTTTCATCTTGATTGGTTAGCAGCACAAGCCCATAGCTATAAACTATTTTCTTATATTTGTGGAAAAACCTAAGCTTATATTTTGACCCTTTAAATGCATCTAACAAAACTCTAGTTGACGGCACAGCATTTGCACCCCTTTATTCAGAACAACATTGTCCTGTTTAGTTCTTGTATCTTTTACATCATCAGACATCTTAGATGGGCATATGCTGGAAGGTTTTTGTGGAGAGGTCTACACTTTCATCTATATTCTCTTGGTAATCACATATTTCAAAGACACATCCATGCATTTATTTATTGCTTTTGTCTTCTCAAGGCCTGTTTCTAGTTTTGCTATCGTGGACACCTGGTCCACTTTTGTATCTGCTCTTCTTCAGTAATTCAATTCTTTTGTTCCCTATCAAAGAATGTAATAGAAAATCAGACAGTTAAAAAATTGATGCTACAAGGATCAGATTTAAAGAGTCTTCTGTATGCAGGTGTCAATGATTTATGTAGCACCACTGTTAGAGTGCCCTAAGTTACATATTGATAGAAGCTCATAGTTTGTTTATGAATTTGTGTTTTATTTCTCAAAATTAAGTAAGGATATGTGGTTGGTTTAATTATTTTTTTTTAATTTTGAAAATGATGTGTGGTTGATATTGATTTAAAATGCATTGATTCATGTGCATTTCTAAAAAATGTTTACAGGAAACAAAAACAAATATAGCTTGCCATAAACTTGATAATGCCTGTTGTCAGTTAATTGGAGAAAGGAGTCATGAAATTATGGTGGTATTTAAATTTAGAAACTGGCTTGTTGAGGGATTAATAACATCTAGATGAGGGGAGTTCATGGTGTTTAAAGTTCAAGGTTCTTAGCAAAATGAAACAAAATAGAAGTAATCGTGCGAGTGCATATAATCAGTTTTTTTGACAATGAAGTAGATGATAATGGTAAATATATTGCATTTTTTTTTTTGTTGGGTCTATTGCTTTTCATGTTCCTACTATTGCAAGTTGAGCATAATTTTACTAGGACATTTAATCACGATTTTGCTTTTACTGCTTCGCCATTATTGGGAAAGTCTCCATTATTGATTTGTTCCATTTATTAGCTGGAATTGAAACAGGCCTTGTTATGGTACATTATTGGCTTAGATTTTTTATTTTGTCTCTGGATTTATATAAGGCACACTACTACACTAGTATTGACATACATCTTCTGATCTGCACCTTTCAATTCGGGAAATTTCACTTTTGAGTTGCTGTGTTGAATCAATCTTGATTTTCTGTATCTGTTAATTGTAGCTCTTCATCCTCTTCTGAAAAAGCTTGGCTGCAGTTTTCTATGCACCTTTTATCTTCTTCTTAGGGCACCATGACAGAAACTTGAATTTTGTCAGTCACGTCCTGCAATAATTTGCCAGTCTTGTAACTGGTTTCCTATCTTTTCTTTTTTGATTCTACGGTTTATGCACTGTCATTTTTTCCAGATTCTGTCCTAGGTTTGACAGTTGAAGCTAACCTCTTGTAAGCACTTGTGTTTTGCTGACCTTGATAAACCACTTCTTACAAAAGTTCAAACTGACGTTTAAATAATTTCCTGTTGGAATTGCAATTTTAAATCTGAAGTTGCTTGATTATTGTGAAGTGGACTGCTGGCACATTTTAGCCTGAACAAAAGTGCCTTTGTTCCTTATGTGTCCATCTTGTATTGGGATGCTATTGTAGGAAATAAGCTGATGCTTCTTGTTGTCTCTATCCTGGACATATGTGTTTACTTTCTGATATGATTTGTTGCAGGAAAACAGTTGATGCTTCATGTTGCAGAATTGGTACCAAGACATCCTGGTAGGACTAAGAAACAGGAGCCCGCATCCACGTCCTCAACTGCTGGAACTTCCAAATCTGGGAAAGGTGGAAAAAAGAAGAGATAACTCTCAGCATATCAAATGTCTCTCAAAACAATTTATTTTGGATATCCAATTCTAGCAAGCCTTGGTTTTCTTCATATGTAACATTCTCGATGGTTTTACCTGTTAGTTTTGTTTAAAAAATTTTTGGTTCTTTTTTGGGGAAAACATTTAATCCCTGCTGACAACATTATACTCTTAACACCTTTTAATACCTTTGGGAACTTTCATTCTCTTTATTTAATCTCTGCCCCTTCAAGGATATGCCTCATATGTTTTTAGGGATTTTTATTTTTATTTTTATTTTTTTTGAAAGATGCTAAAGTATATGAACGGTCAAAATGCCTCCATAGCCATTTTTCTATTAGTACACTCGTTTTTTTTTAATAATTCAATTTTTATTCAACAATATAAATAATTACTAAACTAAGCCCACATGATTGATAGATATTTAATTGCTTAATGCCATATTTATAGAGAATTACTATAATGATTACAAAATTAACTTATAACCTTCATACTTTGTTCATAAAATAATATTTTATTATTAATAATTCTATATAATTTTTTCATCAAATTTTAATGAAAAATTTATATTTTAATTCTCTTTTCAATGTAAAAAGATTAATTTATAAAGACTATAAATTTTTTAAAGTAAGCATGCGTAAAACATGCGCTTCGAGTTCACATAAATAACTCGCTTATAAATCTTGAATCATGCTATATCTATAATTTATATATAATTAACTTTTTATACCATTTGAGTTAGTTAAAATACCATTATATGAGTAAGTAATTATTATGTCATTAAATTTAATATTTTTCATTTATTTCTATTTATTTACGTATTTTTATTCAATAATATTTTGATAACTCAAATTTTATAAGAGTTGGTTGTAAATGAGTTGTATGTGTAGAATAATTCTAACAACTCAAATCCCTTACAAATTTAATTAGCTTTTCTTCGTCATAGTCATTTTTCATTACCTCAAATCCCTAAATCCCCAAAATGTCTAATCTATCCCCTCTTTAATTCTAACAACTCTACAGCCATCAATTCCATTGTTTTGGTTGTAAAGATTTTATTTTTAATGATATCCATTTGATTGTTTTGCATTTATTTTTTGATAAATCTAACAAAGTGACATTATGCTAAATATCCACAGTTATGAGAGTCTCATAACTTAGCATTTCTCTCCTACAATATAAGATAACATGGATCAAAGAGGGGAGGGTAAAAATTAATTAAATAGATTATTTGACAATTATATGCAAGTGCAGCAATGATTAATTTTATAATTGTTTCAATATGTTTATCAAGGTTTAAATTTGCCACTTCTAGAGCAAATTTCTGGCTATGTCCATGTGTAGAACCACTCTTAAATCTTTAATCCTAATAATTGAGTCATATTTTTTTGCTAATAAATGCTGAACATAGATCAAATTAGATAAAGTTATAGAATAAAATTATAATTTGCCTGAAATTTCGGTGATTAAGAGGAATATTTAACTGCTGACCCTAGCATACTCCATCAACTACACGATCATTCCAGAAATAAGATTACTAGAATACCCATTTAGCTCCTGTCCTCCGAACTTGACACGAGTGCAGTGACTACTGTGTCTGCCTGCAACTCAAATCCAAACACGCATCAAAAGAGAACAAAAAACAAGACCAAACAGAAACTGAGATCCGGACGGAAATGACGATGGGAACTACAACGCAAGCTTACGGTGAGCCATGGTACTGGGACAACCGTTACTCGCACGAATCTGGACCCTTTGATTGGTACCAAAAGTACCCCGCCTTAGCTCCTCTCATCAACCTCTACGTTCCTCACCACCACCAGCGCATTCTCGTCGTCGGTTGCGGCAACTCCGGTGTGTATTATCAAATCAAATCACCTTCCCTCAGATCTTACATTGTATTTTAAAAATAATTGCGTAATTATAGGAACCTCAGATCTTCCTTTTTGAACGGTAATGTGTTTACAGCTTTCAGCGAAGGCATGGTGGACGACGGTTACGAGGATGTGGTGAACGTTGATATCTCATCTGTGGTGATTGAATCTATGCAGAGCAAGTATTCTAATCGTCCACAGCTTACATGTATCTAACAATTATGTTATGTTATGCGTGCTTTAAATGATATTTCGTGATCGTATCATTCATTTTCTGTTATACTTTAATATCTGTAAAGTGAAATAATTTTTTTTGCAGCTAAGATAGTGTTGTGTTTACGAAATTTTTGTTTTTGTTTTTGTTTCCAAAATGATTTGAATAATGTACGTGTTTTGAGAATTTTGATTTTAAATGAACAAAATAGGTTTGCTGAAAATGAACTCCTTAACTATTAAATCAGATATTAAGATGGATGTTCGACAAATGGATGATTTTCAAACGGGTTCCTTTGATGCCGTTATTGATAAAGGTAGGTTAATTATTTTATTGGTGTACAACATTTTGGTTGAAAGGTAATATACTTTGAGGCACTTGCTGATGTTTTCTTATGTGTTCAGGAACTCTAGACTCTATCTTGGTGAGTGCCTGTTTGTTGTATTATTTTTCTGAATTTTCTGGGACTAACTTCTAACAGTCAAAATATTGAATCTGTAGTGTGGAAGTAATTCCCGACAAAATGCTACTCAAATGCTTAGAGAGGTTTGGAGGTAAATAGAGACAACAAACCACAATATACAATCATTTTGTATATTTTGTATTTATCTTGTTTTTCTTGATCTGTTCACCATATATTGAAGCAGTTGATGACAACCTATAGGGTCCTCAAGGATAAAGGAGTCTATATTCTGGTAGCTTTACCATATCCTATTTCCTTAAATTTACATTCATATTGCTTTTTCTGCTTGGTGGACAACTGATTTAAGCAGTTGATATCTTTTTTTTTTTTTTTTTTATATATATAAATAACATAGGTCACATATGGAGCACCAATATATCGTCTAACCTTGTTGAGAGATTCCAGCTTGTGGAGGATAAAGCTTCATGTGATAGGTTGATGAAAGCCCTATTTTATAGTTTCACCATCTTTCTTTTCTTGCTTTTGCTTATGCAGGAGATATATATCTTTTAGGTTCTTACTTGAGCATGGTTTGCTGTTGCTGTTTCATAATTCATGATGGAGTTTAAGAAGTCCTAAATGATGGAAGTTATCACCATTCTTACATGCTTTCCTATTTATTACTATACTTCCCTTATTTTTATAAATTTGATGCCTAATGAAAAGCTAGGATTGCATTCACTCACAACTGCTACATACTAGCAACTTAGATGCTTAATTGACATTGTATGTTGTGGTGCTTTGACCAATTTCTAAAAAAATTTTCTTTTCAATGTCAAGCTATCTGCTATCTGCTATCTGCAGATCTGGATAAAAATAAAGGGAAATTATGTCGTGAGAGTGCATAAGGTGGAACCTAGTTTCTTAAGAAATTGAAAAATTTTTATGTCTTTTCCCCCCCGTTGTTTCCAAGATTTAAAACAAGTGTGGCTATTGTGTTTTTGATATTTATATGTAGATGATTAAACATCATGAATTCTCTAGGTCAAGCTTCCTAAGCATTGGCCTCCATATCAACCTATTCAACCACTCATTTGTGCGACGAAGAAGGTCCATGAGGCTACCATGTTAGATCATTTCAATATTTGACATTGTCTCGCACCTTTGTTTCTTGTTTGTGAGGTATTACTGTTAGGGCGGTACCACTTTAAGTTTTAAAACTTTTTTTTAGTTCTATCTAGTCTGATTTTGTATCAAGGTTTGGTTTGGTATACTTCACATTACTTGTGAAAGGGCTATTAGCGAACTTAATACTAATGTTGATCTGTACCTATTAGTTTAAGCATTTGGTATAAGGGTTACTTAACATTTATTTCATCCACTTATGATGCCCTGGTAGTTATATTCCTGTTTGATTGCTACGTCCATCTGATTTCCTTCTTTTTTCTCATAGAGTAATGGCTAAGGATTAAGCACGGCTGCTGATCTGGTTGTTTGTCATATGCAGAGAAACTTATGATAGAGGAGAAATCTGAGCATCCGATATGGGAGCTGACTAATCCTGTTCCGATGGATGATGATGGAAACTCTGTTGAAGCAGCGCTTGGAAAGAACCCTGATGTTCATTATATATATGTCTGTACTAAGGTTCGTAGCCTACTTACGATAACCTATGCACTTGCTTGTCTAATCATTCTTTAGAAAAATCTATCCGGAGTTATTGATACAGACCATATTGGAATAAGTTGGTGATCTATGAGTCACTCTGAAGGTGCTTTTCTTCTCTTTTTCTTTCTCTCTTGAAGTATGAATCTTTGAAGGCAGGACCTTAGCAGGAAGAGCAGTTCGTTGAGGATGAGAAGCATCTTACCCAGCCTGTTGCAGTGTGATTATTTTTGCAGTACTCGAGATTTTTGAAAATGTTTTGGTTGAGAATAATTATGGTAATTTAGTCTGTGGTGTCTGTATCATGAATGGCCCCTCACTGAATTTTAACTGTTCCAGGAATTTTGTTGAATCCGTAATTTGTTTACTTATGACTTGCAATCTATTGTAATTGAATTAAGTTATGGTCAAAATTCCAAGTTGATATTTGTATGTTTACATGTTTCCCAATCAGAGATTATAAATTTTGTCTTGCATCTTAAGACTATGCTATGATGGTGGAAGGGATGAAGCCTTTTTCGTCATTTTCCCAAAATGCACCACCCACATCATCTTTGCCTTCATTTCCCAGCACTTCACCGGAAAGGCTGCTACACTTTCACTGTGCTACGGTATAAAGCATTTTCAAAGCCTGCACAAACCCAAAACTCAACAAACCCTGGTTCCTTCTCGTGGTCAAAAATACGGAGAGGGTTTACGGCTGTTGTGAATCTCTGATAATTTTCTTGATGCTCGCGTAGCGTCGGTGAATCTCATTTTAACCAAAATGATTTTAACATTTTTGGTTAAAATCATCATCACTCTGCGTTCTCCTTTATTGTGAACACACGGTCTACGTTGGTTTCTTTCGTTTCCCAAAAAAGAAAAACACTGCCTTTCATTTCATGTGCTGACACTTTTCAGGATCAGGTAGCGCTGGAAAGCAGTCTCTGCCTCGTTAGTTTTCTGACAGCTGGGACGATTATCCTCCATGTAAATGGAATTGGATAGTTGATTTTGACTTCTTGGGATAAGTTTAAATTTAATTAACTGGTTTGTTAAAAAGTTACAGAGAGATACCGATCAAATCTCAACGGGGTAGGCAGGATAATCATCCACGATTGCTGCTTTCAAAATTTCTTTCAGCAGTTTAATGTGGAGCTTTCCAGATTTGAATGCGGAAAAAGACACTCAACAGTATGGTAACTTTTTAAGTGTAACGCGTTTACAATATCTATTTACTGTTGAAAAATTGTCAAATAACAACGATTTGTCGAGGGATTTCGAACGGTGAAATCGATAGGCAAGGGTCCAGCTCCGATGTACTCGTTTCAAGCCCATCAAATGTGATAGTGCTAATCACAATCACAAGCTTGACATTGCTAGCCGCGTAAAATTGTGATACATCACTCAATTCTCCTTCGCAATCCGTGACAATAATAGCGTTAGATTCCAAAAGACATTTGTTTTAATTTCTACCTATCATCATTTATTATTGTAGTTTTGAAATCTCAAATTCTCAATAATGTGCATATTTCATTTTATTTTAAAAAATTTTTACATTCAATATTATATTAAATTTTATGCTGAAATCAACAACACCGATTGCTATTTCATGGCCTAACAAACAAAATAAAATCATGACGACAACCACTGAGGAGAATGAACGCTGATGATCACGCACACACAGGAGCAAAGAGAGCACGTGAGGAGCAAGCAAAGAAGCTAACTAGGCTTTTGGCAGACGCCACGTCGGATGAAAGGAGATACGTGATTTTCTCTCTCCTTCCCTCTCTCCCTCCCGACCTCCCCTGTCTTAATGTGGACAGAAACCACAGAGACATTGACTTTTATTTTAATTAGCTCTTTTCTTTCTCTCTTTTTTACATCTTTTATTTTCAGTGGCTTTCACACGCTCTCATTTTCTCTCTTTAACCCGAAACTAATCCCAAATTATTTTCCTCTTCAACAAAGTCAAATCTTTGCGTGTACTATCTCTCTCTCTCTCTCTCTCTCTCTCTCTCTCTCTATTCTCGAATTCAGCTTTCATTCCGTTTTATTTAGCCAATTTTCCTGATTTCTGATCGATTATTAGTTCGTTCTAAAAATCTTTCTTGCCTTTTTCTTGGTGTTGTTCTGGTCGTTTTATGTTTGTTGCAGATTCTTGTTGGTTTGTGGATGCTATTATCAGAGTCTTGCTGATGAAATCTAGGGTTTATGGCACAAACTAGAAGATACGTTCCTAATCAACCGCTAGGTTTGTCTTTTTTATTTTCTTTGGCCTTATTTGATGTTTTCATGTTGGAATGTCTACCTGTTTATATGTTTTTCGGTGTTTTTAAACTTTGAATACGTTTTTCTTGAATTTTTGGATCCGTTTTACAGAATTTCTTTTTTTTTTTTTTGGTTCAAGTTTATGCATGCATGTTAAGTTCTCATTTTCTTTTATTGGTCCTTTCTTGTATTGTTTTTGGTGATTTTATTTTAGTTTTTTACACATATATTGCAATTTGATCTTGACGTGAAAAGCATGTAAACACAAGTTCCTGCCTATTGTTTAATTTAGTATTCGAAGCTTGTAAAGTTCAAAATCTTAACTTTTAATTTCCATATAGTATATGAATTTCCTTGTTCTATTTTTGTGGCTACATAGAGAGATTTCTGTTGCATGTAAATTTATTGCCTTTAAATGTACGTTAATTGGACTAGCTATGCGATTGGACATGCATTTTATTTTGCTTGTTGCCCTACATTTGACTATAAATTGCAGTATTTCTGATTTTGGATGATGAATATTTGGTTAAGCTTTTCAATATCTTTGAATGTCCTGGAAATTGGCAGATCTTGAGCAGATATTGCGAGAAGCACAATACCGTTGGCTTCGGCCAGCTGAAATTTGTGAGATACTTCGCAACTACCAAAGGTTTCACTTAACACCGGATCCACCCGTTAGGCCACCAGGTTGTTACTGGCGTCTTTTGGATTGATGTTCTATGCTTATAATCTTGACTTTCTCAGTAAATAATGTTATCAATGCTTCTTTTTTTCCATTTTTTATTCATATTTTTATGATTCGATAAATATGAGGTGAATGAGAATGATATTTAAAATTTATGCTTCCTTTGAACACGGAATAAAATGGTATCTTGCCTATAATTATTGATGTTCTTCTAGTATTCCATTCCATCTATAAAAAACTTAGATGGAATTCTAATAGTTACACCTTAACCAAGTTATGTAAAATTTGAAAATTATTCTCATTTGCACCATTGTAAGACAGTGAGATTATCGTCTAGCATAATCTTTTAGTGTTCTTCTTTTTGGATTTTTATTTGTTTTCCTTATTCCTCAATTATAGACTTATTTATTCATCCACTTGGGGTCTTTTGTGAAAAGAAGAAAAAAGAAAGTCTTGTTCTTCTTTTTTTAAGAAGGGAATAAATGAAATAACCATATGATAGGTATTGATCTAGAATTAAATATTTTAAAAGTTATTTAAATTGATTGATAAAACACAATTTTCAGGTAGTTATATTATGTAATGATTTAAAAAATGAAATTTATATTTGTAGCAGATTTTTATGCAAGAAAAAGAAAACCTGAGTGGTTGGCAAATTAAGATTTTGTACGATCTTTTTTCGCCTTTGCACATATACTCTCTGGTTACATGTCATTAGTTCACTGTTCTTTGCTAAGAGTTGTAGCATTGACCTCCCTAGTTGAAACATGCAAGCAGAAACTAATGTTGTTCATTTTTCAGCTGGTTCTCTGTTCCTGTTTGATCGGAAAGCGCTTCGATATTTCCGTAAAGACGGCCACAGATGGAGGAAGAAAAAAGATGGAAAAACTGTCAAAGAAGCTCATGAAAAGTTGAAGGTGTGCTGTTCAATTTATTATTTGTAAGTTCACAGTTTTTTGGTTGGTCGTGCAATTAGTCGAGGTGTCTCCTTGGCATTGCCTCTCTTTGGTGGACCTTCTATCTCTAGGTTGTCATTGTTGTCCCTTGTGATTGCATGAATTTGTTAATTTGTTGTGCTTCAACTAGATGCAGAATTTTATTGTCCCTTTCTCTTAGATTAGATAAATTTTGTCATAAATTTACTACTCTGGCTACTGATTGGCATTCCCTTTTCCAGACAAAGCTTCTCGTTTGTGAGCTATGAATTCCACTGGAACTTAGAGATGGTTTAGTTTCCCTGGTCTCTACAACATTTATATGTGCTATATTTTTATTTACTGGTGAAGGCTTTACTAGCTTGAATGAATTATACTTGTTAGTTCCCTTGGAATTGCCAAAAGAGACCTAACAATAATAACTATCTCTCAATCTCTATCAATTAAAATCTTGTTTCTTATTAAAATAAAACAAAAAAAGAAACAAAGAAAGGGTCACATGTATATTCTATGTGGAACATGAGGTTGAGGTTGAATCTCTCTAACAAATAATTTTCTTTAAAAATTTCAAGTATATTTGATTTCCATGTTTCCAGTGTCCAAATCCAATGTTTATTAGGATTTAGGGCTCTTGCAATGTTTGTTAATATTAAGGCTTTTTTCTTTTTGTTATTCTTTCAGCAAATGTCTGTGATCTTCACTGCAAATTCCTGTTCCTAGATCATTGTGGCATTGTGAGGCTTACATGGGTTGTTTCATTAATTTTCTTAATTATTTTACGTAGGCTGGTAGTGTGGATGTTCTCCACTGCTACTACGCCCATGGGGAGGACAACGAGCACTTTCAGCGACGAAGTTATTGGATGCTTGATGGGTGAGTTTACTGAAATATTGTTTATTTAATAATATCAAATTTCGGAAAACATGAATTGCTTATATTGCTGTTGATACAAGCCTGTGTGAACCTGCCTGGAAATGTTTAGTGGGTCATAAGGAGAGCTTGACTTAGTTAAAACTTAGGGCCTCTTTTGGTGGCATTTTTTATAATGACTTGGATGCATGAAATTTAGTGTACCCATTGTCTAATTGGACAATTATGCATGTTTTGTGGTCTTCTTCAATATGCTGTTACATTATTTTTGAGCTGATATAGCAGACTGGAATATAGAATGGTAACTATTGCATCTGATATCCCACTGAAGAGGTGGTTTTGCTTGCTCTTCAGACCTCTAGGTCTTTCTTCAACCATTTTTTTAATCCACTAATAGAATTTTTTTTTCATTTTTTGATATTTAAAAAAAAAAAAAGAGTGCACCCTTTGGCTACAGAGTCATGGCTCCCATTGGGTTAGGCTGCATCCAGCATATTAGAATATATACAATCCAACAGGCAGAGAAAAAATGAGCCTTTTGTGTTGCAGCAATGTAAAACAGATCACTGATTGTTAATGAAAGAAGTTTTATTAGTGAAATGTTTTTCATTAATTGTTCATATGATTCATAAATTTTCCCCTTTTCCTGTGTTTTTCAGGCAGTTGGAGCACATCGTTCTTGTGCATTACAGAGAAGTAAAAGAGGTACTAATAGGTGGCTTCAATTTCTATCCCCATCGTCGTTTTTTGATTTTCTTAGTGCATTCTGCATTTAGAGATTCAGTCCTTGGTGAACACTTCTATAAGAATATTGGCTTAACTTATGTTGTGGGATGCGTGTGAGGGAATGCGGGCTTATTTTCCTCACTAAAACTTGAAATAGATTGGTTATTATTTCTTGTAAAACTCATTTATTTTAATATAATTTTTACGGTTTCTTATATATTGGTGATCTGGAATAGATGATTGATTATATTCCAATGCATGCGATACAGGGATACAAGTCCGGTGTCTCCCGATTGGTAGCCGACAGAGGAGCACAGGTTGAAAACTCTCAAACTAGTTCAGCTCCCTCTTTTACACAAGCAAACTCCCCTGCCCTCACAGTTCAGACTTCTCATGCATCAAGCCCAAACAAAGTTGATTGGAATGGACAAGCATTATCTTCAGAGTTCGAGGATGTGGATTCTGTAAATGGTTCTGGAGCCCCTTCTCTTGCTCCACCTATATATGGTTCCATGCCGCAAAATGCTTCTTTAGTTGCTCCTGCCATTCCAGGTAAGGTGCATTGCCTATATATGTGTGATATATGTTATAAGCTTTATCAAGTCTAAAACATTTACGGCTTATACTAATAAATGTTGACGACATTAATGATTTAAGGAGTATCTTTGTTCATATTTCTCTTGCTGGGGGGCATCTGATATTTCTGTGTTAAGATGATGAGAATATCTTTTGTACTCAGCAATGGAGGGGCACAGTTTTTGATTGATTTCATAATTGTGTTTGGTCTGAGTTGCCAGGGTTTTTGTCTTTCAATAACTTGTATCTTGCATTCTAGTTTATGAAACCTGTTTTGCAAACTATATGTCATATGAACTTTTTCAAGCAATGTCTTATATTGTATAAAAAAAAATGCATTATCATTTCTTATCTTACCTCCTTTATAAAATCTTGTAGGTTCTCACCATAGATCTGAACTTGCATATCTCTCTTTTCAGGACTTCCTGAATTGTCAAGACCTGTTTCATGGTTTGCTGGATCTAAATTTAATCATGGTACTGGACTATCAATGTGGACTCAAATTCACAGCTCAGGCAAAAATGCGTTTAATGTTCTTGGCCAGAATGATAAGTTTTATGTTGAACAACCTGGTGGAACTGACTTCATAACTCATAAACTAACGGATGCTAGATTGGATAGTGATAGCACCATCCGAAATATTATAACCGGTGGAGATAGGTTATTTACTGATGTAGATGTCAATGCAGTCACAGCATCTTCTCAGGGAGTAACTCAGGTTTGTTTGCTGTCCATAGGCCTATAAATTGCTCCACTTATTTACACAATTTAATTTCACAATTAATTTGTACCATTCAAAAATTTCTTAATAAAATACTTGAGATGAATGAGTTGTTTTCTTTAGTTTGTGTGGTGATTGTGATAGTATTAAACTTTTGGTATTTTTTATCTTAATTCAATGACTCTGGAAAAAGATTGGTACATTCTCCGCGATTGTTTAGCTTTTTCTAGGATGAACCTGTTGCACCTAACAAAATTACAAGTAAATGTTTTTGTATTTGAAAATTCACCAGGTGCTCACTTGTATCACAGGTGTCGCAAGAGAATGATATCAGTTTGATTGATCGCCAGTATGAGAATTATTCTGTGGCTGAGACAACAATTGCTTCTGTCACTCAGGCTGAGAACAAATCCAAAGATGAATTAGGAGAGCTAAAGAAACAAGATAGTTTTGGCCGATGGATGGATCAAGAAATTGGTGGAGATTGTGATGATTCCTTGATGGCTTCAGACTCTGGAAATTATTGGAATACTCTCGATGCTGGGAATGACGACAAGGAAGTATCTAGTTTGTCGCACCATATGCAATTGGAGATCGATTCACTGGCCCCTTCTCTTTCCCAAGAACAGCTATTTAGTATCCGTGACTTCTCACCAGACTGGGCTTATTCAGGAATTGAGACAAAGGTAGACTGCTTAGCCTAATTATAAACAAATGCAACTTGCTTTAGATATGCTGAGAGTAATCGAGACATAAAAAGCATGATTTCTAATCGATGTTTTGACAGGTGTTAATCATAGGCACATTTTTGGGAAGCAAAAAGCTTTCAAGTGATACCAAGTGGGGTTGTATGTTTGGTGAAATTGAAGTTTCTGCTGAGGTTTTGACTGATAATGTCATCCGATGTCAAGCTCCTTCACATTCTCCGGGGCGTGTTCCATTTTATATAACCTGCAGTAACAGGCTGGCATGCAGTGAGGTGAGGGAGTTTGAATATCATGAAAAACCGGCCAAAATTGAATCTTCCACAGCTGTTAAAAGCACACCAGAGGAGCAGCTGAGTCTTCAAACACGTCTAGCAAAGTTGTTGTATTTAGACCCAGAGAGGAAGTGGTTGGATTGCACTATTGAAGAATGTGACAAATGTAAGCTGAAAAATACCATATATTCGATAAGAAGCACCAATGAAAAGGACTGGGGACAGGTTGAAGAGACTTCTATGGTCTTTGAGGGTGACTGGCCAAATTCTAGAGATAAGTTGATCCAAAATTTGATAAGGGACAGACTTTGTGAGTGGCTAGTATGGAAAGTTCATGAAGGAAGTAAAGGTCCTCATGTTATTGATGGTGATGGACAAGGAGTTATACACTTGGCAGCTGCTCTTGGTTATGAATGGGCTATGGGCCCCATAATTGCTGCTGGTGTCAATCCCAATTTCAGAGATGCAAGAGGAAGAACAGCACTTCACTGGGCATCATATTTTGGGAGGTCAGACAGATGCAGTGTAGCTATCATCTTGGATAGTTTTAAAATATAAGTAAAGCCTGCCAGGATACTATTTGAAGCTTAATAATCAAATATTTTCTCCACTGCAGAAATTTTTTATTAAGCGTCTGGTGATATGTTTTAATAAAGCTGTGGTTTCCAACGCTTCAAACATTCTTTCATATTAAGTTCTTTTGGTTTTTTTTTTTTTTCTTTCTGGTGGATGTTTGAGATGATCAATGGCTTAGATTTTTCTATTCAAATGCTTTGAAGTGTGTGCAAGGAATGGAAATCAATTTAACTTCTCTTTGGTACACTGCAACACTTTTTATTTATTTTTAAGCATGAATGAAGAAGTCGACGATACTGTTCTTTGTTATAAATTATTTGTTTATTTTGAACTGAGCTTGTAGGTTTGTATACTGACAATTATCTTGTTATTGATGGTTCTGCTCCCCTTCTCCAGAGAGGAAACAGTCATTGCTCTTGTTAAAATGGGTGCTGCTCCAGGAGCACTTGAGGATCCAACACCAGCATTTCCTGGAGGACAAACCGCTGCTGATTTAGCGTCAAGTAGGGGACATAAAGGTATCGCTGGATACCTGGCTGAAGCAGATTTAACCAGTCATCTTTCTTCACTGACTGTAAAAGAACATGGGATGGACAATGGTGCAGCCACTCTTGCAGCAGCAAAGGCTTCTGAGACTGCAGCTCAAGTTGGGGTAGAGTCAAATGGGGCAGTAGCTGAACAGCTTTCTTTGAGAGGGTCTCTTGCTGCTATCAGGAAATCTGCTCATGCTGCTGCTCTAATTCAGCAAGCCTTTCGAGCTCGTTCATTTCGTCAAAGACAAGCAACTAAAAGCAGTGATAATATTTCTGAAGTTTCAGTTGATCTGGTTGCTCTTGGTTCTTTGAACAAGGTTCAAAAGATGAGTCATTTTGATGATTATTTGCATTTTGCTGCTGTAAAGATCCAACAAAAGTATCGTGGCTGGAAAGGAAGAAAAGATTTTTTGAAAGTACGAAATCGTATAGTAAAACTTCAGGTATTTCTGCATGTAACAGTTCTGTTCTTATATTTGTTTGCTTCCAATACATACATATATTCTTTTTACTTACTATTTGGCCCTAAAGTGTTACCTGCATGCCCATTGTCTCATACTCATTGCTTTCAATATGGTAAAGTTCTTGTAGGTTCTGCTGTTTGGTTTTGAGAGTAGAAGATCATCATTTCTCATTTTGTTTATCTTCAGGCTCATGTCAGGGGACATCAAGTTCGCAAACAGTATAAAAAGGTTGTGTGGTCTGTCAGCATTGTGGAAAAGGCAATATTACGATGGAGGAGAAAAGGGACAGGTTTGCGAGGATTTCGGGTGGAAAACACCACAGCCAATGCGGCACCAGAGATTGAGAAAACTGATGAATATGAATTCCTTCGAATAGGCAGGAAGCAGAAATTTGCTGGAGTCGAAAAGGCTTTAGAAAGAGTTAAATCCATGGTTCGTAACCCAGAGGCACGTGATCAGTATATGAGACTAGTTACAAAATTTGAAAATTTTAAAGTAAGTTTTCTATTCTGATTTTTGCATCAACTTCTGATTTGGTTAAAGGTTTGATTCTTACTGTGAAAATTAGTTCACTGAAATAGATTAAGATGGTGGTGGTTTCTTCTTATGCACAAGGTAGTACAAAAAAGTTTCAGTACAATTATGGAAGTACTTTCTCGTGTTGTGAACTTGAACATAGAACATGACACTTACAATATGATAGACCTTATGAGGTTAATCTTTCTGCGACATATGATTTGATGATTATCTTCGAAACTTTCTGTTGATTATTATATTCCTTGGTGCTGAACAGATGTTTGATGAAGGAAGCGATGCACCACCGCATCGTGATGATTCTCTCAGCGGCACCAAAACAGAGGATAGCTTGCATGCATCTGTGGCCGATCAATGCTCCAGTTAGTCAGTGTACCAACCTCTTTGTGCTGTTAACTTGTCTTACTGGTTTGTCTAACTTAAAATACTTGTGGTTCCGTCGAATACAAACTGTAGGAGAAGAAAAGAAACGAGTGATGAGAGAGATTGTACATGTAACATGTCTTTTTCTTGTATTAACAGTAGTATTTTTTTTTTTTTTAAACGGATATAGGGCTATGGAAAATGTAGCAACCCAATTTGTTTAATGGTTGCGGTAGCAAGTCGTACTAGTTTCAACAATTGGCGGAAATTTCATTATTAGAAAGCGAAATCGCCCCTCCCAAGGATTTATATAACTTGACTCGTATCAGTTGCGGCGTTGTCAGTCAAGAAATATGTGATGATTAGTACACCTATTTTGGTGTACTCGAAATTTGAAACGTAGTCTATCTTTTGAATTCTATGCTTAGTAATTTGCATGGTCGAGGTCCTTCGCTAACATCTAAGATAATGACTATAGATCATTGTTAAATTCCGCTGTATTGTTCTTAGGTAATGCGCTGCTGCTGATTTGATTATTTTAAGTATTTCTTAACCAAATTGCTAAGTGCTTTAATGCTAAGTGCTTTATTAAAATTTACTATATTTATGCAAATGATTTTTGGAGAGGACATCTGAGTATCTTACACATGATGGAAGTTGGACACCGGCCAATTTTATCGTGGATATGATTACTTCCAAGGGTGCATAAGGAATATAACAGCATATGTAAACTTACATCATTTGTAACAAGCTATTACAAAAACGATTTAGATGCAAGACGATTCACAGCACCGACCACTCAAAAAAGCACGCGGCTTGTTGATATATAACGCTGAATGGCTATACAATCACTTGTGAGATCAACCCACCAATAAAATGAAAAATAACAATAATAAAGAGGGAGAGAGAGAGAGAGATGAACTATACAGAATAAAAGTCGAGATGAAGAAAACCAGCACCTTAAAAGCCTCTTAACGGTATCTGCCTTCTCCCAGAGAGCGTTTAGCTGAGAAGTAAGGAAATCATTTGAATACCTTGGCGTTGGCAGCATGTAATCGTATGTCTGCGGGATAAGGGCTGCAGGAGCTTTTCAACCAAACTAATGCTTTCTACTTCCTGTTACTTAATACAGATTATTAAACATAACCGAGTCACGTATTTGATTTGCGTATATAGCTTGGAAAGCAACACGTTTGTCTGTACTACAAATTACATACCTATATTTTGCTTCAAAGCCATGTGCCATAGTTTTGTCACGTCCATAATTGTTACTAACTCTGCGATATTGAGCAAGTTCACCTTGTACTCGAGAGAGAAGCTTTTCGGAGTGTGCCAACCTTTTTGTGAAATCAGTATCACCCGGTTTCAACAAACCACTCTCCTGCCAGATCACAATATAAACAATTTAGCCCATAGGAAGGAAGCAGTCGATTAAAAGGAAATGGTGTAGTATAGATACATACCTTCCTCGTTGATTTTTGTTGAACTTGTTCTTGGGTACTTTGTGCACCAAGGAGGGTTTTCACCATATCATCCAGCTCCGCGATCCTTCTCATTAAATTGGTCTTGTCCACCTACGCGAAAAATAAGCAGCAGCAAACTGTGTAACAAGACTCTAATATATCATGTTACAAATTTACAAAGTATTTGAAGTTAAGACACACCTTCAACACCTCGTTCTGAGCTGACAGCAACTGATCTCGCTCTTTAAGTTGCTCTACAGTCACCTGGGCCGTCAATATGTCTGCCTCTTTCTTATTTAACTCCGATGTACAACTGCAATGACAACGTATTTAATCATTGTATTGGGGTCTAGTATTTATCGCAATACATTGAATTTTTAAATTATTACAACTCAAAAACACTACTCAGTTTTGCTTATTTTAGATCTTTTATACACGTAAAATCTGATGAGAAAGCCTTTCTTAATTTTTCCCTCTTTTCAAAATCCCTCACTAATTTGCAATCGACTATACACGAGCAAGATACACATGCATGGCATGAACAGTGAACAGTGATAGTATTATATTATGGTGGAAAAGGTCTAACCTCTCTCTTTCCTCGATAAGATCATTGATTCGTTTCCTTAAATTGAGAATTACTTGCTCCTAAAATATCAAATAATTAAGTTACATTAGGACTAGAAGATAACCAGATAAATAATAAATCAAACTTGGGATTAATAACCTTTGCATGCAACTCTTCTGTCTGCTGATGAGCTGCCACCACTAATTTTTGAACATTTTGCTGGCCTATCAAGTTCTAGAGGAAACCAACAGCAGAGAAGATGTAGATGAGCTGTGCATCACATAACATTCATGCTTAAGATGATAGTATGAAACTTACTGCATAGTTAGTCATATCCAATTTAACACCGAGTAAATCACGAATGACATCATGTGTCATGCTTTCTGCTGCAGCCAGTCTAGTATTCAGCATGCAAACCTGAAGTGGTAAGATTGAGTCAGAGATTTACAAAATGACAATAGTTGTGTCAATACTATGAATTCTAAGCGCAATCTCCATTCATATCTGCATGTAGCTTTGTGTTAATACATATGAATGGAATAGACAGAGTGCAGTCGTGAAGATAACCGGAAGAAAGGCGACACTTTAAGACCGGAAGTTAAAAACCAAGTCCGTATATATTATCTTCATATTGATCATCAAATTCTTAATGTTGCATTATTCATAATTAAGTGAAAGCTCTTAACCTCTTTATGCCGACTAGCTGCCAATGCCTCTAGCTCTTCTATACGAAGCTTAGCCACTGACAACTCTTGATCCTTCTCCAAATTCATCTGCTGAACCAAACTTGCAATGCATCTGAATGGTGAGCTGGAACCCCTTGCTCTGGTTGAACTTTTCTCAGTTTTATCCAGGGCTGGCGGCATTGATGTTGGATTGGATAAGTTTGTTTTCATTTCACGAATCATTGCTTCTAGAGTCTTGTACTGTTCAAAGGATGTTGATGTAAGTCATAATTCATGATGATAAAACACTGAAAGTCTGCCAGAATCATACTCCAACATAGAAAACATATGGTAAACAAATGGGAGTTAAGGGCACCCCGAAGTTTCTAAGGCAACAGCGTAACTTAAGAACTTCTGTTGATTTTCCGTCTAAATATATATCAGATGATTGATTTGACACAAGGAATTACAAACGCAATTTGTAAAATGGTGGATTCTAACTTGATGTGCTGAAAGATAACAGGAAATTGTGTCATATGGCTTTCCAATTCACCAGTGTTCAAATAGAAGGGTGGATCCTGAGACCATATGCTGAAGATACGGATCAGATTACCAGGAAGTCTATATTATGTGGCTTCCTTTTCAAAGGTTAAAAAATAATACACGACAATATGATAAAAACTTGGACTGAATTCAAACTTGTACCTTCTCCTGGTACTGCAATGCCTGGGCTTCAGAATGCAAAACAACTTCGGATACATACTCTTTACATCGTTTGATCTTAAAATATGGCAAAAAAAAATGATATATATGTCATTTGAAAGTGATTGCAGATGATCCAGACAGGAACACCACATAATTCAAAAATCTTATATCAATAGAGACTAAATATGACTTATGATTGTACCTCTTTATTCTGCTCTTCTGTTTCTCTTTCTAGAAGCCTTATCCGATGATGTGCCTCATGAAGTTGCAGTGATCTTTCCTGCAGTAGTCTGCATCGAAACTAATTTTTCATTAAAAAAAGGAAGCAATAGCAGGAGCAAGAAAATCTCAATCGGAAAGCAAGCAGCACTACTGACCTAGACATCTGATCTTCAGCATGCTTAAAATCTGTGTTCTCAGAATCTACAATGTCAGAGAAGTTTTCAACTGTTAACAATCTCTGTCTCAGAGCCTCAATTTCTAGTTCCAACGAATCTCTCATCACTCGATGCCTTTCTACTTCCTCATCCATTTCACACACCTAAGAGAAGAAAACGTGCCATTTCAATTATTTGATAGAAGATAATTCAGGAACTGGTATCCTACAAAAATGAATTACAAAGAAAAACAGAAATACTAATGCTTTCTGCATGAAAAGACTTGAATTTCAGAGCAATCAAGAATTGGGACACTTTTCAAAACCCATTTATCAACCTACAGCATAAACTCTTGATATGAAGAAGACAATGCCTACGGAGCAAACCTTTTTCTCCAATACGTTTATGGTACATTCTAGCTCCTCTACAGAATGTTCTAGAATCTTTACTTCCTCTTCCTTCTGCTCAGCATACATTTTACTTGCCTCCGAATCCTAGGAGAAAATGAAATATGAGTACAATAAGAATGGATATCCAGCTGCACATACTGAGAAGAAATTTATCTCTCTCTATATACATATACCTGGCGAGCTTCGACTGCATGAGCTTCATTTTCATCAGCTAATGCATAGGCCATCTCAAGCTTATCTTTCAAGAAGCTGACTTCTTCGCAGAGTTTGTCTCTCTCGCCAGTGACTTTCCTCAGATCATCCTCAATGTTTTCAACTTCTTCGCGGAGTTTGTCTCTGTCACTAGTGACTTTCCTCAGATCTTCTGCAATGCATTCAACAGAACTCAGCAATTTTTTCTCCTCTGAAATTCGGCAAAGAATTTCTTTCTCCAACCCTTTGACCACCTCCTTCTGTTCTTCCAGTTGCTCTTCAGCTTCAGATTTTTTTAGATAAAGGTCTTTCACAAGCTCCCTCAAGTCAGCATTTTGGTCGGACAAAGTATCTAGAGTTTCTCTAGCCAGCTCAAGATTGGAATTTGATATGCGCAGAGCATTTTCAGTCTCTGTCAGACTAGTTTCAAATTTCTTATGCTGAAGCAACAGGTCATCAAGTTGACTTGTCTTCATATCCAGCTCGTGCCGGACTTGGCCCAATGCTAAGAAAAGGTTTTCGGTTTCATCTTTGAGGTCCTTTTTTTCAGAGGCGGATTCCTGCAGCAAGCTAAAATCAAAAAGCAAACCCTGCAGCAAAATTTCTTTTCTCTCCAATTCTTTCTTAAGAGACAAGTTCTCATAAAACATATTACTATCCAATTGGCACTCTTCCTCTTCCAAATTTCCAACCAGTTCTCTGACAAACCCTACCTCTGCACCTCTGTCATTAGCAATCAACATGTTACCTTGACCTCTCAAGCAAATTTGTTGTGGAATATCGTTCATCAATTGGCTTTCTTGCTGTCTGAAGGCATGAAAACAAGATTCAATTCTCACATTTGGGTTTTTGTGCATAAACTCTCCTACATGACATAGGTACATGACATATAAGGCAAATCCATTCTCCATTATCTCAGAAAGAAAATCTTCCACCGACGATCTAGAATTGGAAGTGAAGTAGCACGTCTCCTTCCACATTGATAAGACATCTGAATATAATTCCTTAAACCTGTAATCCACTTCTGTTCGTATTTGCTGAAAACACTCTTCAAACAAGGAGATCGAGTTTGTTATTTCTAACATACTATAATGGATATGATCCAATAATAATTCATTCTCTTCCTCTTTTAGACGTATTGAAGACTTAAGCTTCTCTACTTCGCCAATCAAGCTTGCTCTCTCTGCCATCAATTTCTCGCCAGTTTGTCTCCAAGCACTATTCTGTTGTTTTCCCTTTTCATTTGCTTTCAGTAATGCGTTTAGCATCGAATCAGCTTCTCTCATGGTTTCACGGGCCTCTTCAAATTTGTTTAAGAAGTTACTAGCATGGGTATGTTTCTCATTAACAACCACCTGCATGTCAGAAAATACCACATGACTTAGGGAGTATTATTGCTCACGTCTTATCAAATGATAAATTTAAAAAATACTAGGGCCACTGTTTAAACATGAAAATACCCATGAAGCGAAGAAAACCTGAGCCGTTTAAAAGAGAAGTCTACCTCTGTGCTATTAATGCACCGTGCTTCATCTACCTCCATTGTCAACCCAGAGGATGGAACCTCTTGTTTCATCCCTGCCACAATATATCAGCTAAGTAAGCCCTGTTCTAATACAGGTTTCTCGTAGTTATTTACAAATATAAAAGAGAAGAAGATGAAAGAAAGAAAAATACCATCCACAGAAGGATAATCTTTGATATTGTTCACATCGAGAAGTAGGATTAATCGAAAATGAAGTTTATTGAAAGCATCAAATGCCATCTTCAATTCCTCTCTTAAGCGGAATGCTGTTGCTTCAACATGAACTGAATTTTTCAATTGTTCCTCTTCCTTTGCATAGTCTTTAGGATCAAAATCAGGTGCCGAGCCTCCTTGAAATTTCAGGTCTGTTACCTCTTCTGTTGTCTTTTGATTATACTTAGAGAAGTCTGTACATGAGCTTTCCATATTGCTTTCTGAAGTAACACTTTCAGTTGAATAATCTGAATCTAATGTAGAACAGTCAGCACTCCATCCATACACTTGGATCAAATCTTCATCCTTGGTATGGCAGACAGAACTTGAATCTTTATTAATGCAATCTTCAATGATACTCAGTCTATAATTTGTTTCAGCAAGTTCATATTTTATCTGCCGCAGAATTGGAGTTTTATTTTTTAACTTCAGAGACTCGTGCTCTTTGAATGATTGCAGTTCACCAGCACAAAACAGAAAACTCTTGCATTTTTCTTTTAAGTCGAGTAATCTACTCCTTGTCTCATGGATTTCTTTTACCAAATCCTGAACTATCTTTCTATATGATACCGAAGCTTCAAAAATATCACTTTGGAGAGCTGCTCTATGAATCTCTGCATCACTGTAACATGCATTAATAGCATTTTCAGACTCTAACACTGCTAACCTTGCCAACTCAACTTGACCCTCAACACCTTCAGCTGCCGGAGCATTTGCATTATCCTCCATCTCAAACATCTTATAGTTTTCCATTTGGGTAGCCAGTTTTGATATTGAATTTGGAACATCTGTATCAGAGAGCCATTTTGCAACCACAAAAGCAGTTTCAGCACGTTTATCTGCTTCAATGATCTGGGCCTCCTTAGATTCGAGTTTACTCTCCAGAACCTTTACCATATTGATTTTTTCATTCAGCAGCATGCTTAACTGAATTGCCTCCTCTTTTCTTGTTTCATTATCTTGTGGTTGACATTCATTTAAAGCAATTGTCGCTCCCTTCAAAGAAGTTAACTTCTCCTCCATTTCCATTACCATCTTCTGCGCATCTTCTAAGCTTTTCTGCAGAAGTAGAATTTTATGTTCCTTCTCCATGCAAACTCTGGCAGCCTTCTCAATATTTTCACTAATCCCAACATTAAATTGAGGGAATAAACAGACAATACTTTCTATCTGGCCGGAGGCATCATTAAGGGATCTAGAACCATCTATAAGGAAGCTGGTCAGTTCCAAGGTTGCCTTTTCCCACTCCACACGAAGTGCCCTTATTTCCTCCTCTTTAGCTGCTATAGTGTTTCTCAGACTTGCATTTTGTTGAGTCATGCAACATAATCTTTCATCAAGTTCTATCTGAAGGACAGCAACCTCTTCCTGTAAATGAAGAATTGTTTTAGCTGTCTCCATCTCAACCTGTTCACAAACTAAATCAACTTGGTGCTGATGAGATAATTGTGATGCCTGATCCTCTTGATATTGATAATTAAGTAATCTTGCCTCCTCAAGGTCTTTAGTCAGTTTGTCTAACTTGGCTTGCAAAGATATTCTATCAATTTTTTCTTTGCCCTCATTTAGCAGTCCTTCGTTCTGCTTTTCTAAGTCATCTGATTCCAGAGAATGACTTTCAGCTTTAAGCACAGACTTGCTTTCAGCGTTGTCTTTCTTGCTTAAAATTTTCATGTATCTCTGATTCTGCCCCTGCATAAGCTGCAGCTTTCTGAATAGATGGACCTGCTCACATTCCAATGCCTTAATCGACATTCTAGCATCCACTAATTCTTTTTCAGTATCATTAGGATGTAAAACCGAAGCACTAATCTCGTCATTTTTGTTTTGTGGAGTCACAGCATCTTCCTGGGTATAGGATGCCACTTCATCTCCAGAGTCGCTTCTGATAGATATTGTTTCAAACTGTAAAAGTGGTCAGCAACCCAAGAGTATATAAAAGCTGAGATTTAAGAAATAACTTGACAAATAAACTATATGTCAGGCTTCATCTTAAATTCAAAAAAATCCAGTGGTCAAGGCAAATGCAACAGAAAGCAATTATGTGCCCTATGGCAATAAAATACCAGTTCAGTTTGACATATGCTTCCATAAAATATTTGAGTAACTAGCACTGAACAATTTCATATGTTTACTCACCAATGAATATTTATCTGCTTGCCTAAATTCCTCAGGATCCTTGAAGAATGAATCTGCATCCTGCAAGGCATGCACAAATGTAAACTACCTCACTACCAATGCTAAGCCATCTCAATAACTCTACTTCCAGAAGATCATTAACCATCCTTACAGAACTTAATGTCGCTTGCTCAGAGTTCAAGTACTTTTTTAGTTCTGTCCGCAGTTCATCTACTTCCCTGCCATCATAAACCATTAATAAGGATAAACAGAATAAGAAGCAAGAGTTGATCAACTAAGGACAATATAATGTTTGGTTCAATCATATTGATAGCATCGAGGGTGGAAGACAAATGAAAAGTACTATCTTTGTAACTACTAATTCATGTGAAAACAGATTGCAGAAGATATTGGTACAAAGTGGGATGGTCAGTCCACCCAATTAGTCCATCTAAAATGTGGCACTGGACCGATATGCTTGATCCCCATCAAGAGGAAAGACTCAAGTGATATGGGCATACAATACAAAGTGATACAATCATGGAAGTTGTTGCAAATAACCAAGGTCAAAAGATTATCTTTTGTATATGCAAAATTTGCAAAAGCTGAATCAGGCTAGAAATTAATAGGTCATGTCGTCAAAATGCTAGCTGAAAACCCTATTAGAATGGTCCCCATGGAAGCCAAAGAGGAATTTGGAGGTAGCATGAAGAGTGGGCATCGACAGCAATTGCCCAAAACAAATTAGTTGATTACAAAGATACCTCATCAGTTTGGAGTTCATACTCCTGCAATCTTCCAACTCTTTTACCATGTCCTTATCCTGCAAACCAGGTGAATGCACACATTAGACACTAGCAGATACTTAAAACATATGAACATAAAACGACAGAAAATTTATTATAACCTTATTTTCTTGTCTTGTGTGGAATCCACCCTTTCCTTCAATGATATCCAGAAGCTGCAAATCAATTAAGAAGTTCATTATGCCACCACATAATACCATCTGAGGATTGTAACAGAGAAGAAGTCTTATGATGATAAAACTATCCTCAAACCTGGTCACGTAATTCAGCTACTTCTGCCAGCAATGTTTCTCTCTCTCCCATCTCATAAAAGTTTTGGAGCCTGGCATAAAAGCGGTGCAAAGTGAGTCATTGACATCTGAAACAGATGGAATCTTTTTACTTGATGCATTAGCAAAATATTTATGGGAATTACAATTGAAGCTGCTCAAGCAGTCTAATATTCTCTACAGCAAAACGAGTCAATTCTGGATTTCTGTCAATCCTTCCTTTAAGCAGTTGAATCTCTTCCTTCAAAGCTTTATTTTCTTCCGTAAGATACTTATCAGCAGATATAGAACCATTTACCAACAATTCAAGCTGTTTGATTTTCTCCTCACGGAATTTTAACATCATTTTAGTACTTTGAGCATCCTCTTCCCTTTGGCTGGCCTGCAAAGGATGTCCAAACCACAAAATAACCACATAATTCTGCTAAACATAATTAAAGAGTACTTAGTAAATGGCTACTAGAATTGAGAGAAATACAATAGGACTTAGAAAATCAGGTAATTACTCACAACCAGACATACCAAGCGATTTGTGTGCTCAATTTCAGCCTCTAACTTTTGCACTGCAGCTTCTGCCATCTTTTCCCTCCTCAAAGCACCATGTAAAGTCACTTCCAAGCGTTTCACCTGATGCATGTACATTAGCACTGATAGTTTATGACATGTAATACCATTCTTATAAAACAAATTTTGATATAGAAATGGAAGTTACTTTCTTGTACTGTACCTTACTATCCGTTATTCCTTCTCCTGCCAAACTATATTTCTTAAAAATATACCCTGGTCTAGATTCTTCAAATCTTGATCCACCACAAGATGGAGATCTTGAAAGCTTATAATGCTTCATTAGAGATGACAACTGCTCCTGTTTGAGTACGACAAAAGCTTCAGCTCTGGTATCTGGGATAATACTAGCAGAAATCTGCAGTTGACCATACCTTTAATTGCTGAATCTGACGCTGAAGTGCAGTAACATCACCAGAAGCATTTTCGTTCACTTTAGCCTAGAAAAACAAGGGAAAAACTTAAAAATACCCTCATTTTCATTGCAACAGATGCAGATAGAAGTTCAAAGTAAGTACATCATTCTGGATAAGTTTGGCCCGCTGTGCAAACTTAAGAGTGCTCAGTGTTTCATTTGCAGAGCTGCATGGAAAGAAAAATCCTTTATAGATAAACAAACACACACAATCCTGAGTCCTACAAGGTAAAATAGAAAAAAACCTATAGAATAGAGATATGTAGTTTTCACAAACAAAAATTTATGTTTAATACAAACCAATTAGATGGGCTGACATTCGCAATTATAGTTGTTTTTGAGTTTCCACCCAGTGAATCCTGTAACCAAAAATCTAGATATAATAATCTATTTATGTTGAGTGTCAAATTTACGGACATGTTTATAATTAGACAGAACTGTCTTCAGTCAGAGCTGTCAGAGACTAACCTGAAGTAGGAAGGTGAGCCGTGAATCTCGGTAGGGAACATGTCTATGTTTCCCATGAGCTAAATCCACAAGAGACATTATCACCAAGCTAAAGATAAATAACAAACAAAATAAGTAAATTATGTAATCAAATGAATAACTTCTAAGCAATTTCACAGAAAAGCTTTCAAACTGGATTCAGTTATAAAGTATATGTTTATCAAACTCAGTAAATCATGCACAGATCAGCTAGTCCTTCAATATATACTTTGATTACTAACAAATAAGGTCACTCTTTGAAGGATCTCCTAAAAACACCCGTTGACTAACCATATGTATGTCAACACTCTGCAAGTACCTCAACTTCGGGTAAAAAATATATGGCACCGCTCTTCTGAGTTTATGGCTAAAATGAGAAGGCACAAGCAAAATGAGGTAATGTTGTCATTTGTGATAAACGATCAGTGTGGAATTATTATAGCACACAGATTACAGAACAAGAACAGCTTAATTTCCGTCGGAAATCCAAAATGTTACAATTAAAAGAAAACTTAAACCTAGAGCACCTGTATAATGTGCATGTATTTATTAAACTATTTTTAATCAACCTAGAGAGGCCCAAATCAGGCTTGTAAAATCCAAAGTATCCTTTGTGGACAATAAGATGTAATAAATTATACTAGATGAACTTGGTACATTTGACAGGTTGCATCAAGAGATAGTGTCTCATATTGGAGCATTAACACATGCATGATGCAAGAAAGAATATGTGTGACACCAAAGATACAAGATGTCACATAACAGAAAGGAATTGTAGCAAGAACTACAGTGTCCTTGAAGCAGCCTATCTGAGCAAGAATTCTTCGAAGCTATTTACCCAAGAGTTGATAAGGATTTGTTTATGTTTGCTGCTTCTTTCAGACGATCTCCTTCTGCCCCAGAGCTCTTCTGCCTGAATTTATGATCTGATTAGTTTGATGTTGATCAAATAGGAGCTCATAGTCTCAAGGTTGATACAAAGCAATAATTACCTTTCAGAACCAGCTAAATCTACTAAATTTAACCTTGCAAATCTATAGTGGGTCATTGAATCTTTCTCCCACTGGCTTTCAATGATACAGGTGAAAACACTGTGGGATCTGCTGCTCTCACTGTTCATATTGGTTGCTGCCATTTTTCTGTTTGCAGCGCCCTGTGTAAAGAGAAACCATATTAATTATATTCATATATCAGATGATAAATGGCAGAAGCACAAAATCATACCATAAAATCCCACCTGTAACAGAAGTGTGACTACATCATTAACCGTTGTCACATTATATCCTGTAAGGTTTTCTACGTATACTCCTTTCTTCAAGTCTTCTCTGAGCTACAGCAGGAAAATTAGCTTTGAGAGCCACTATAATAATGCAATATAGAACATCACCCATGAAACATGCAGGAAATTTAAAATTACTTGTAGATTAGTTGATGAAGGCTCCAAGAGATCTGTTATCTGCTCATTGTATATCTCCAGAAATGAACACTTACAACTGAACTTTAGCCGCTCGTCCCACCTACTTTCTTCTTCCTGAACATGCAAATTTTAGAATAATTCCACACCCCTACCCCAACAGAAAAACGAAATGAACTAATTAAGCAACACTGGAAATATAAAACGCACCATTCTAATCCTTGAAAATAAGTATTCAAATATTCGAGGGGTTATGCCACAATCTTCATTGAGTTTTCCACCCACCTCGTTTATCTCACCCATCATAGTATATGTTTTGCCACTACCAGTCTGCAAAAAAACAACCAATGCTTCAAAATTTACTCTAGAATTCACTACTACAACGAAGATGAATCCTCAGATGACCTACCTGACCATAAGCAAACATACAGCTATTATACCCCGACAAGCAATTTTCCACCATGGGCAGTCCAGCAACCCCAAACAACTTTTCCTACACCAAATTCATTCAGTCAACCATGTAAATATTCTAGCAAACAATTTCTTAAGCAAGTTAATTCAGGAAAGAAAATAAATAAAACCCTTGATGGAAAGAACTAACTTCAACTTAATTAATACCTAATACGACTCTTTCTCTAAACCTCCCTTCTATTTGGAAAAATAAACATAAAATTCAACAAAACTTAGACTCGCTCACTTCCTTAGTTGCCTATACTGCATTGTAAATAGGAACAATAGGAGAAAACGATCCTGCAACTAAATAGTATATAGAACCTGTGAGATTGTCTCGCAAGCTACATGATCAAAGGTAAATCTGGTTTCAGGATGACCAAGCCACAGCAATGTCTGTGAACTCTCCTGCCTCAAACATCGTGCGTACCCTTGTGAAACCCTCTCCATCGTACTCAACGGCCGAATTCGTATTAACACCTTCACCCAACAAAACAAACTGCATCAAATTTGTGAAAGTATTACCCGCACACTCACGATAGTTGAATATAAGCTATCAGCCAATAAAAATCAACCCGCGAACCTGAACGTTATGATCTTTCCAAAACAATGGGTCGTCAACGAGCTCGAATTGCGCGACTTCAGTCGAAAACTCAGGATTCACAATCGCAATGCCTCTGGAAACCCTAGAGAAACAAGAAGAGTTGACTCCTCTTCCACCAAGCGAAACTCTCGAGCCAGTACTCCTCGCCGGCGTGCTCTGCGTGGAGCTCGGCTCGAAGTTAACCTTCCCGTGGTGGCGAGCCGAAACCCTAGGAGTAACATGAGCAGGACCAACACTCGCAGGATTTTCTAACAATATTTTACTCTTATCCGACGATCGAGTGGCTCGAACGAATTCAGATTCTTGAACCTCTTTCTGGTACTGAGATGGATCGGGAATCGAGTTCAGCGGCGTTCTCGGAGGCGGAAAATGGAGCGGATTGAATGAAGCTCCGAATTCGTTCTCATTTGGTTCGTGCTGTGAAGCTTTCGAAGTTAATTGAGAATTCAAAGCCTCTTTAGACATGTTATTGAATCTGAGATTTGCGGAACGGAAACTGTTACTTGACGCCTCCCTTGCTGTCCATGAAGAAAATGAATGAAAGAGAAGGGGAAAGGAGCCCTTCGATGAAAACTAGGATTGTTCTGGCGGTGATGGATGTGGTGATTGTATTTTAAGGGGATAACGGAAAGTGCTTCGAGATTTGAAACTTGAAAGCTCAATGTCAGTCAGCGTCAGCGCCTCTGCCTCCGTGGTTTAGTTAAGATATAACAGAGAATAGTGGGATAAAAAGCAAAGCCCGCCCGTTTTCAAATTGAATTTCTTTCCTGACGAGTCCCTGGATATATTACAATTACATGGTGACCCCAAATTGGATTTTTGAAGTTTGTGGTTGCTCTCTCTGCTTCTCTACTTATTGGGCTGATTTGGCAGCCTGGCATTGGCCAGTTGTAGAGAAAAGAACATAGTAGATAAGGAATAAATAAACAAGAGAGTTATGAGCAAGTGAGATGGACATATAACATATTTTATTTCAAAAACAGTCAATGATGTTAGTAATTAGGTAAAGAAAATGAAAGAGGACAACTTTCCTTTAACTTTTATTTATTTAATGTGATATGTATGTCATACTTAAAATTATTTTAAGATTGTGATACATATGAATAAAACTATAAATTGGATTGAGTGGCATGAAAATTTGAAGTTTGAAATCTGGGTACAAGGAGGAATGATTTCAAGAAAAGAAAGTGAGCAAATCCGCTGATGAAAGTTAAGGATCCTATGCTACAAATGAATTGATAGCGGGAGGGAAGGACATCAGGTTTAAACATTGTTAATGGGTCCGGATAAAATAAAAAGGAGAATTGATATCTACTAAATGGGCCATGGAATTTAGGAAGGGTAATCATAAATAATTAAAGATTGTGGTAAAGCAAATAGCAGCTTGACCCATGCATATAGGGACAACAAGAGTCATCCTAATTGCAGCATAAAGAGACGACGAACTCTAGCTTAGGGTGTTTAATCAACTTTCAAATTCCAATAATGTTATGAGAGTACTATGGCAACATTTAGGTTTGAAATTTAGTAGCACAAGTTTTAAAAAGATAATGAAACATTAATGTTATTTACCCTCTGTACTTCACTGATTATTAGAGTTAAAAAGAATAATCAATCAGAATATTGAAGCATGTGTTTGATCAAGAGAATATTGTGAACATGCACTTAAACATTTTATGGAACATGACACAAATATAACTAAGAGATTTGTTCAATATCAGGAAAAAAAAAATTGTCCGCTTTCTATTATTTATATTATTCCGCCCCATCCAATCAATTAATTAATTTTAATTTTATTCCTTCTCTTCGCCCGTCCTCAAGGGATCAAAATGATACTAAAAAAGAATATAAGGCATTGCTACAGCAATGATACATAATAGAAATAGATTTTTTGATGCAAATATTTTGATAGAAAGCTATATATAAATTTTTAGTCATTGATCCACAAATTCTAATAGTTAAGATGATTAATGAGTTGGTAACATTAAATGAAACTTTTTTACTTTCAATCTCAACCATTGAAGTTGGTGATATCAAGGCTCATAAATTTATGTTAACAAATTGTGTTAAGAATGTGTTAAAATATATATTTCCAACTCATAATAATACATGTTGTAGAAATAAATAAATAAATACATAAAAAATAAATATGGGAAAGAATATTTTGACACAATTTATTAACATAAATTTATGACCATTGATCTCACCATATCCAATAGTTAAAATTAAAATTCAAAAAGTTACATTTAATGTTGATAACTCATTTACTATCTAAACCATTGAATTTTGTAGATAAATAACTAAAATTTTGTATACAGATTTATGTCAAAAAGATTTATGTCAAATATATATTTGTGATCTATTAATGAGTTGTTAAAAGTCATACTTTTTAACACATAAGCTAAAAGTTTAGAATAATTCTACACCTACAATCCATTTACAGTCAATTCTCTCTGTAACCTATGTTGGCAAAATGAGATATAATTATCGTACAAAATGAGATATAATTACCGTATCATGTACTGTAATTTCCTTTATTCATTTTTTGTTTTATTTAGTTGTAAATAATTGATTCTGGAATTTGGTTGTAGATGTAGCATTGCTCAAAAGTTTGATCTTTTTATTTAAATGGTTTTTCTACACGGTGTCACCAGAGAAGTTATTAAGTTTGAACCCTCATATATGCATATTTGTTATTTATCACTTTTTTATATGAATTGGGGAACCTAAACCCAAGATTATCTTGATTTGGGAAAAAAAATTTCAAAACCTAGAAGTTTAATTAAAAGCATATATAGTAAAACCTTGATAAATGAATATTATTAGGACCATAAAAAATTATTTTTTTATAGAAGTTATTTAATTATCGATAAATGGCATTCATAAATTACATAAAACTATTTTTGCTCTATGCTATAGAAATTCAATGGATGTCGAGCACATTTTAAATTATTATAACGAGGATGATATAGTGATGATTTTGTAATTTACTGATGAAGATATTATTAAAGGGATAATAGACATTTCTGCTAAAGAAGATCATGATCCAGAGGATAGTTTTATTTCATCAAATGTTCTCTAATAGAGGTCATTCAAGCCATAGTAACCTTACATAACTTCTTGCTACAACATAATATATATATATATATATTCTAAATATGGTGTATGTTTTGCAAAAAATAAAGGATGAGGTTGAATTTAGTTAGATAGAAAGAAAAAAAAAAGAAACTTTAGATGCTATTTTGAAAAAAGAACAGAATTAAAAAATTATAAGTTGTCAAGAAAAAATCACATTGATATTATAAAGTTTACATGCTATATATTTTATGTATTGGATCAATTATTAGTTTATATTTTTCTAGACTTTAAAGGATTTTAAAAAATTTATTATCCTATATATTTAACGAGCTTATTTATTTATTATTAATTTATCGAAGATTCATTTATCAAGATTTTATTTTACTTTTTATGGTACTACCAATTGGATTTTAGCGTGGCTCTTAATTCAAAGCGATTGCTTTCAAAATTCAAAGAAGCTCCTCAGTTCTACAACTCACCTCACTGTCCTTCCATCGTTGATTTGGATGAAATCGTCATAATTAGAAGATGAATCTAGGGGTGCACATGGGTTGGGTCGGGTCAGGTCCGACTCAACCCGATCACTCATTGGGTTAGGAAATTTAAAACCGACATAGAGGTTTTTGAATAATAAATCTGATGTGACCCGCCACCCTTCGGGTCAGATTGGGTTGGTCGGGTTCATCGGGTTGGCATGTTCCACCTCAATTTCCTTTCTTTGATTCTTATCCAAACAAAATGCATCTCCAACCTCATTCAAAATGGTCAGATTCATCCTTCAATAACCTTACACAAGCACACACTTCGTCGATTCATCCAAAAAATCGGACAAATTCATGTGACCAAAAAAAAAAGAAGAAAAGATAACTACAATCAAATGCTAGATATTTGCTGTTTCAGTCACAGCTATCAAGTGGCTTTTGGTTGTTGAAGTCACGCCTAGACTACTACTTGCTACAAACAGTAGTTGATGATGATCTTATGGAGGTTACGGTTGTGATAGAGGTTTTATGGAATCATTTTAGGCATTGGGCATGGCGAGAGGAGGCTGCTCAAGCCCTAGTGTACAAAAGCAATCGAAGGAAGAGGACACAAAGAGAGATGGCGTGTGTGGTGAAGAGTTCAAAGGGATGAAGGGTGGTTTGAAAAATGAGAACGCGATGTGAATGTGACAGAGAGTGAGAGAGATCAGGAGTGAAGGAAGTTAGCAAGCGGTGGCTTGGGTTTTTAGAATGATAAAAAAGTTTTTGTATTTATTATCATGTGTTGGAATGTGTAAAATAACATTTGAGGGTGTCCAACAAAATAAAGACATGTGGCATTCTGAAATTTTTAAAATAATTTCATCAGGTCGGGTTGGTGATCAGGTTATATATATAAACCCGTTGTAAACCCGATACATGTCGGGTTATTCATTTTTTATCTGAAATCGGGTTAAAAAAAGAGAAGACCCGATCAACACCTGCATGGGTTGGATTAACCCGATCGGGTCTAATCGGGTCGCGTATTTTTGCACACCCCTAGATGAATCCACCATTTTCTGCTCCGAGCAAGTTGTCCATGTAGCAAAGACCTTTGACACCGCCTACATCTGTGGTTCCATGGTAGCTATTCTCTCAGTCATCCAACACTCTCTTGGCCCTAAAAATTTGCCTTGCATTTCTTGGCATCCTCCTACGCCGAAGCCTCACTTTACGCGCCACCATTTCCACCTCCTTCCCCTATTTGAAATTCCAGTTTCTCCCTTGATGGCTCAGCTGTAATGCTCATTGGGCTTAAGTAAAGAAAGCCCAGCCCAACCCAAAAATATTTTACAAAAACAAGAGAGGTGGAAAGAAGAGGAGATAGAAATGGGAAAGAGAGAGGGAGGAGTATTTTTCACTGTTCACTGTCGCCTTTGACCAGCAATTTCGATTGATTGCCGGCGAATCTCCGACCTCACGATATGTCTTTTTGAAGCTTATAACATCCTCTTTCCAACCATATATGTCTTGTCTTTGGGTTCTTCACGGTTTTTGAGGATCGAAGCGTGGAAGCCAACGGCTTTCTATGCATTTTTTCGGTCAAAATTTGGTGAGTTATCGGTAAATCTATACATCAAATTAAATCTTGTTCCATGCTTTTTCTAATCATACCATTTTTGTTGCATGTTGATATACGAGTTTATCGGAGAGAAATGAAATTTGGTTACTATTCACTCATCGACGACAACTTGCGGTGACACTTTCAGTGCTGTTTTTCGGTCATCCAACAATTCCTAATGTTACTCACCCAAAAAAGAGCTTAAATACAGTGAGTGGATTAGGTTTTGAAAATTTCTATTATATTAAAGTGTATTAAATTTATGGTTTTTCATATGATTTAAGTTATTAGTTTAATTAATTGAGTTATATTAAATGTTTTTAGAATAGACAATGATGATTTATGCATTTTGGAAATAAGTGTGTGTAAAGTATTAAATTTTGGATAAAAGAGATGGTTATGGGTGGTGCTAGTAAATTAGTTTTTGAATATGTAGTAAGCGTTGTTTTGATAAGTTTGAGTACAAGAGAAAAATGAATTTAAAGTAAAAGTTGTAGAATGAATGTATGTTATATTTATTTGGAAAGTAGAAAGTTTTTTTTTTTTATGATTGGAAAAGAGACATTTATAATTATATGAATTTGTATAGTAAATTGAGGTATTTAGTTATTTTCTTTAAATAAATACACATGTTGAAGAAATGGTGTTTTTGATTTACAAAATGATGAGTGATTTTATATTCAAAATAATAGTAACTTATTTTAGAAAAAAAAGTTTTGAAAATTAAAATTTAATTCTGCAGGGGTGACAATGCCAAATTCTGAAACTGTCTAGCAGCAGGGGTTAAACTGTAAATTCAGAAAACTGTTTCAGAAATTGCAGGGGCCTGGATGCAGAATTCTGGATATTTATGATATTCAAATAATTTTCAGTTAAATCATGATTTTAATATTTTGAAAATCTTTGAAATTCTGAATTGGAGGTTTGGGGAATTAATTAAGCTTTGAAGTATAATATGTGAAAGGCTATTATAAAATAATGTTAAATGGGAAGTATAAGATTTTTTAGTATAAGATTTTGAGACAAAATAAGAATAAAATAAAATAAAACTATGGTCTCTAGTAAGTTGAAAAAGTATTTTATTTGTTGGTGATAATGATTTACAAATGTAATTTTTAAGAAAGGTCCGAGAAATCTCAAAGAGATTTAGAAGATTTATGTTCTAGATCAACTAAGAAGAATATTCAGTGATGTATTCGATATTTTATGAATATGTTTATAAGGGTATTTTAGCAAAGTTAGAGGTATTTAAGTTAGGTCATAAAAATTCTTGAATGTAAATTTAGCATTATTTATTATGTTGTCTTCAGTAAATCGAATATTTCAGAGTTAGTTTTAAAATAGTTCTAGACGTTACTTTTAGTTTTAGAATTTGTTCTAAGCAAAGATATAGTACTTTAAAGAAATATTCATATTTTATATATGAATTATTTTCTATATTATTATAGATGCATATTTTACCATTTTATAGAAAGTGTAAAAGCAGAATAATTACGATCATTTTTTTATATATAGTAATTTGTTTCGAGGATTTTTTAAAGTATTTGCAATTACTCTTTTAAATATTTATCATGGATTTTCAAGGATTCAGATATTATCAATTTCAGCTTACATAAGTTTTACAAATTTTGATAAATCTGCTTGAGAAGCAATGGTTTAGCATATGAAGCAAATTTTGAAAAGAAATCAGTTTTAGCAAAAATAAGAAAGTTTAGTAATATTATCCTAAGCTAGTACCCATCTTACTTAGACAATGAGACAGCAGATTTGAGACATAAAGTTATATAGATAAAGGCCTTTGAGACCCGTTCAGACATACAGAGAGGCTTTGGGCAGTATGATATGGGTGCTTTAACCCTTTGGGGGTAGCTCTACGCATGCGTATGACGAGATAGCAGGCCTGTGCGATGTCAGATCTCGCCAGGTACAGATACCTCTGCTTGCGTGATATAGATCTTACCAGGTATGAGAAAATTCAAATAGTTCTGCCTGTGCGATGTTAGATCTCGCCAGACAGGATTAGACAGCTTCAAGGGTACTTGTTTAGTATAATGAAAAGAGTTTTAAATATGTTTATATGAGTTAGTTTGAGAAAGAAGCATTATTCATAAAAGTTTCTTTTGAAAGAATATTTTTAAGGAAATTATGTTTTGTATATTAAATAATTGAAGCGATGATTTTAGCAATATCATCATGAGCTTTATTTTATAAGATTGAGAAAATATGCATTCTTTTAACTGTTTTTAAAGAGTATAGAATCAAGCACTTGTATATTGAAGATTTTTAATCAAAAGTTATTTGTTTTGAAAATTCTACAAGAGATTTAATGACATTTTAACAAATACGATATATTTTTCTTAAGTATAATATGAGATGAGATTTTCTAGTCAGAAATGTGTTATATGATTTTTTTTTTATGAGATAGTCATAGTCATATAATTTATAATTGGTTTAGAAAATAAAATCAATAAGTGACTGAGTATATGATGAGAAGAATGCTATTTAAAAGTTCTATATTATTTGACTCCTTTTGACGTCTACTTATACATTAATTTTATAGAAGAGAAGAGGATATAGTGATACATTTTGCACTGTGTACGAGATTAAATAAGGGTTCAAAATAAAAGTACGTAAGTGATTTGCTTATATAATTTAAGAATATTAAGCTATTTTGGTAAGTAAGTTAAAGAATTATATAAAGTATTTTCTTTACAAAGGATTAATAAATTTTTACAGTTGTTTTACAAGAATGAAGTTTATAAAGAAAGTTGGGAAGAAATGGTCGTTTATACGTTATTTTGGAAAGAAAAGTTTACTGATTTCCTTTTAAAAGTGATTAAATGTTATATTTTGTTTTAAGCAAATGAGATTTTAGAATATGAAGCTTTATTCAAGAAATGAGTTGTATAAAAGAAAGAAAGTAATATTTTATATAATAAATTTTTTCTACTCTCTGAGCTTTCAGCTCACCTTTTCATATTCTTTTTTTCCAACCAGGTGTTATAGGTTTGGTATTAAGCTGTCTCTGATGCTAAGGAAGACAACACGATGTATAACAGATTTTCATGCATTAAAAACATTTCATTTTTATGTATCTTGTATAAATTTTTAAATATTAAGTATGTTGAGTATGAAATATTTATCTTTTAGCATGTTGTGGTTGATGAGAACGAAAGTCTCAAAAGAAGTTGGGATGAGAAATATTTTTAGAAGTGTAAAAATATGTGTTTTTGCAGGGGGTTTTGTTCAAATTATAAGAAAAACTATGCTGGTTTTTTATTGAAATTTTTTTTTGGTATTTTACATAAAAGATATAAAGTAGAAATAATTTTTTTTATGAATATTTTTATAGAGTGGTGGAGCAAAAGTGTAGGGAGATATCTAATTGAAAGATCGTTCTCTTAGTGAATAGTTTTAGGTACGATTTATCCGTATAGTTAGGGGTGGGTCATGTCATCAGCCATGTTTGAAGTCATTTCTTAATCTACCCATGCAGCTTTAGATTTAACTCTACGGGCCTAAACTCGCAAATTACTTATCCAGTCTTATACCTTCATGAGTAAGACGAGTTTTTTACCTTCACTCAAATTCAATCATGGTGGATGATATTAACAAACTTAATTTTGGCAACTTTATCTTCATAAAATTTTCTGGCCAGTAAACATTGTAAGCATTGCCCGAAAATTTCTTTACAATTTCTATGCTGTTGCAACTTACAATTAAACCTAGAGAATACAAAAAAGAAAAAAAAAATCCAAGTAATGCAATAGTTCAAACTTCGCTCAAAAAATTTTCTGCACGAGTTTGGGTAGGGCATAAGGCACGAACACTGCATAGAAAATTTTCTGGGTAGCTTTCCAGCAATGCACAACCCGGAAACTGCCCAGGAAATTTTCCAGCAGCAACAATGCAGCCACTTAGAAAACTGCCCATAAATCATTTATGTAGTTATTGAGCTAGGCACAGTTTGCAGAACCCATAAATTGTGTGCAAGTTAACGCTGGCTCACATATCTTCTGTGCAGCGCAACCACTTAAAAGGAGCTCATGATCTAGAAGAGCCAAAGAAGATTGAAAAAAAAAAATTTAATTAATTTAGGACCTACCAAATTTTCATGTAATTAATTATTTTTATAAATTCAAAATGCTAAATTTTTTGAATCCTTAACTTCTTATTTGATTTTTGTTTCTAACTAAATGTAATTATCTTTTAATTATAAATTTCAAATACTTTTTCTATCATCTTCAGCTACTATCTTTCAATTCTTTGAGTCCTAAATTCTTTTATGCAATGATTTAGTCGTGCCTTTAATTAGCTGTAAAGAGGAATAAATAAGAGGGGTTCCCCTCCAGTAAAGGAATTGTGCTTTTATCCAGTTCACAAATATTCGTGTTCAAACATGGTGTCCACCACTTATAATTAACCGAAGTAAAATAATAATGATTTCAGCTTAAAGTTAATAGTGGTAACTAAGGTAATTAATCTCAACCCTTAGTCAAGTTGTGTTAAACTAAAAATTAATATCAGGCCATCTAAAGTCTAATGCACGTGGTCGATAATAACATTATCAATAACCACATAAGCAGTGAATCAACTAATTAACTTTTACCACTTATACTTAAGACCCGTATACAATTTTTAGTATTTTCAACCCTGGAAAAATAGTTCGTGTTGATGCACGGTTTTCGGACGGCCGAGAAGCGGGTCGGAGCTCGGGTCGTACGTCGGATCCAGTCCTGCGAGCACAAAAAAAATCGTCAGGGGTGCCGGCGAGAACCCTCCGACGCTCAAGTCAGTTTCCGGCACTCCGGAATTTTCTGGGAGAATTTCCTAGAGAGAGAAGCTCTCAAAAGTGAAGGAAATTTAGAGAGAGAATAGGTTCAGAAAAGTGTGCATACCTTGAGCGATAATCCAGAGGGTTTATATAAGAGTCAGGATGGGCCATTGTGGGACCTAGATAACAGGCCCAGATAATGGGCTACAGTAATGGGCTTACTGTATTAGAAATAATTGAGCCAGGATGGGTCATTGTGGAACCCAGATAACGGGTCCAGATAATGGGCTACAGTAATGGGCTTACTGTATTAGAAATAATTGAGCCAGGATTGGTCATTGTGGGACCCAGATAACGGGCCCAGATAATGGGCTACAGTAATGGGCTTACTGTATTAGAAATAATTGAGGCCCAATATTGTTATGGCCATAACAGTAGTCCCCCCAGGCCCAAGTTGACCAATGGGTCGGCGTAGGACTATTTAGTTGTTCTGGGCTATAAATTAAATGTGTTAGGGGGCCAGCCCAAAGATGTGATTCATTAAACCCTAAGTTGGTGCTCTATATAAGACACAAGTGTTGGGGAGTAGGGTTTACTCAAAAATAGGAGGGAGCACCCTAGAGGCAAGCAGTGCAAGTGATCCCAGCAACCAGGAGCCCTCAATCTGATCCAGAAGTTTTCAACCGTCACAAGTAAGTACTTTTTTTTTTTTTTTTTGCGTATATACTTTAGAATGCATGGATTAGGTTTAATTTTTCAATGCAAAAATTCTTGTATGGATTATGCCCTGCGTGTGCGTGTACGTGATTTGTGTGAGAATATGAAAACGTTTGCATGTGTTTTCCCTCGCGGGTTTGTGTGTGAAAGAAGAAGAAACATGAGTGTGTGTTCGGGTGTGAAGGAGGGAAGAAATTCATGGGTGTGTAACGTGCACAGCAAGCCCGCGTGGGCGAGCTGCTACGCACGCAGGGGAGAGCAGGCCACAGCGTGCGGGCGAGCAGGCCACAGTGTGCGGGCGAGCAGGCCACAACGCGTGGGCTAGCATGCCACAGCGCGCGGGCGAGCAAGCCCCAGCGCGCGGGCTAGCATGCCACAGCGCGTAGGCGAGCAAGCCCTAGCGCGCGGGCTAGCAGGCCACAGCGCAATCCTGGGCGCGCGAGCGAGGCTTCATGCATGCGGGGCGACCTTGCGTCCTGGGCGCGCGGAATCGATCCCGCGAGGCCTTGCGCGTGCAAGGGCGAGCAGGCAAGGGCCTAGGCAAGCCGCGAGGCCTTGTGTGCGCAAGGGCGAGCAGGCGAGGTCTCGTGTGCGCAAGGGCGAGCAGGCGAGGGCCTGGGCACACGGGCACGTTCTTGCGAGACCCTGGGCGCGCGGGAGCAATCCTGCGAAGTCCTGGGCGTGCAAGAGAAGGCCTGGGCGTGCGGGCGCAGTCTTGCAAGGTCCTGGGCGCGCATGTGAGGCGTGCTGCGCGCAGGGAGAGGCCAGCTGCGTGCGGGGCGAGAGGCAGGTGAGCGCTGGGCGCGCTGGGGAGAGGTAGGCGAGCGCTGGGCGCGCAGGGGCGAGCTCAAGGCGCTGGGCCTGCTGCCTGCAGCATGCAGGTTACGTGAGTTTGCAGGGACTGCCTCCGGGAAATTTGAATAAGCGCGGGGGCATGTCAGCAAATTTTCGAAATTTCATTTAATAACCGTGGGGGTGCTTCTGCAAGATTTTAAACCTTAATTTTAATTCGCGGGGGTATTTCTACGAAATTTCAAACTTCAATATTTATTTCGCAGGGGTGTTTCTGTGAAATTTCAAAACTTGATTTTAATTCGCGGGGGTGATTCCGCGAAATTTCAAACCTTCATTTTTTATTCGCGGGGGTGTTTCCGCGAATTTTCAAACCTTTATTTTTTCTCCGCGGGGGTGTTTCCGTGAATTTTTAAACTTTAATTTTTTCTCCGCGGGGGTGTTTCCGCGAAATTTCAGACTTCAATTTTTATTTCGCGGGGGTGTTTTCGTGAAATTTCAAAGTATTTTTTAAAACTTTCAATACAGTCCCCCAGCATTTTTTTTTTCACCTCTTCCCTCCTTCAGTAGACTTGGTTTGATGACTAACGACCCCTCTTTGACTGTGCAGATGGCTAGAGTAAAAACCACTGTGAAAGTGCTACGGGGGGAATCGAGTCATCAAACCCAGTCTTCCAAGGACAAGAATCCGGTGACCAACCGTAAAGAAGTTAATGAGTTTTATCAAAACTTCTTCGGTCCGGATCGGGAGCCGAGACAGAATTCTGTCAACGACAAGGTGGTAGATACTGAGGGGGATAGCGACTGGTCGTCCTCTGCTTCCTCAGATAGTGAACCAGAGGTTGAAAAGCGGTGGGAGGCCGACCACATTGATAACCAACTCCCGGGCGATCGATTAAAAATATATAGAGCCCATTTCCTTATCCCGGCCTCAGTCATCCTGTTCCTTCCAAGGAAAGGCGACCGGTGGAGTAGGCCACCACGAGGTGTCATTGGTTTAAGCCTAGAGCTATTAAGAGCTGGTCTCCGGGTGCCTTTTGATAACTATGTTCGTCGTATGCTTGATGCCATGGGCATCGCCCCTACCCAACTGTCGGCCAATGGGTGGAGGCTTCTGATAGCTTTTCAAAGTTTATTCAGAAGCGCAGGCCTTGGTGACCCTACCACCAACCATGTTAAGCACATTTTTGCCATTCACCCACCGAATGGTGAGAAAACGGGTTACTATTATATATCCCAGCCAGGGAAGACGGATGACCCCAACCGCCTTTTTGGCATCCCCTCCCACGTGAAAGAATGGAAGTACAAACAATTCTGGTGTGGTGGCGGTTGGAAGTATCAGGAAGGTGCTCGTCCAGAGGGGGAGAAGTTGAGGATCAGGAGGCGTTTTGGTTTTTGTGGTACCTTATTATAATGACTCCCTATCCGCCTTTGTTATGAAAACTCTTGATCAACTGACATTCTTTTCTGTTTTTATTGCAGCCCCTTGGACCAAACGTCCGCTGTTATCTCAGAAAGAGAGAGACGATTTGCAAGTGGTACTCAAGCTACCCGTGGACTCAAAGAACGTGCATAACCTCACTGATCGGGAGCAATTGGTCCGCCTTGGCTTATCACCTCCTATTCCTCCGGAAGGTAAGCTTGATCATTACTTTCTGATCTTACTTCATCAAACATGTGCTTGTCGTCTTACCGATTTTATTTTTGCGCAGGCCTAGTTCTTCCCAGAAGAAGGCCTAGTTCTTCCCAGAAGAAACGGAGTGGAAGTCCTCCAACACTTGGACCCCCGAAGAGGAGAGCTAGTGGTCACAAGGAGATTCCTGTATGGAAGCCAGTTCCTGATAGGTCTGCTTCCGTTCAACTTGCGGATAAAGTGGCAGCTTCGAAGCCTACTGGGAGCAGGTTACCTTCGGCCTCTCAACTACCTAAGCGTTTTACCTTTGACAGTACGGGCTTTCAGAGTGGCTCAACATGTGGAGACTACCTTCGGGAATTGTCTCAAAATGCTGCACGCCTCATGCCTACCAATGTCTTTCCAGAAAATGTAAAACTTACATACTTTGATGCAATCGCTGTCGGGATGGGTATCATCCTTCAGGTTAGGTTTTACTGAGATCCTTTCTTCCCCTTTTTTTTTTATACTTTTGAAAGTCATGCCTTAACTCCTTCCCTCTCTTTGCCTTTCTTTCTGTAGGCGACAGGACCCTTAGCTCAAGGAGAGTCTACCAACACCAACCTCCTCAAGGAGGTTAACCATCTCACTTCTGAGGTTGACGACTGGAAGGCGAAGCATCTAGTCTGCCTCGACAACTTAACCAAAACGGAAAGAAAAATGGCAGAGATGAAGGAACATATGGGCAGAATGAAGGCAGACTTGTCCGAAGCCAAGAAGGAGACAGCTATCCAACATAAGAGGGCCAATGATTTTGGCCGAGAGCTTGGAGAGAGAGCTGCTGCTGAGCAAAGTAGGATTGACAAAGCAGTCGCTCGCTTCCGTAGGGGTCGTATCTACCAGCAAGCTATGGAACCTTCCTATATTGAGGGAGTCAATGGGGTGCGTAGATGGTTCCATGACCGCCACCCAGAGATTGATCAGTCACCCATAGCCGAGGAGTTAAACTTGGTGGAAGAGTCTATCCCTACAGCAGACTCCGATCCCGAGCAATTCCGCCGCCTCCTCCTTAAAGATGAGGATTATGAGTCGACATTGGACACAGCAGCTTGGGAGGCCAAGCAAGGCGACTCTACCTCATCGTCTTCAGACGAAGAAGGGATGATGAGGCCACTTTTTAGAGTTAATTGGAATTCTTCCAACTAGGTAGATGCTCATTCATAGGGAATAATCATATCAAGGCTGTTCTCCAGGCCTTGACTTTACCTTTTACTGTCTTTACTTTCAGTTCAATGTACTAGGTGAGGATGTGTGGCATCCCTCAACCAATTTTGAAATAATAAGAACACTAAGAAATTTTTTTCTTTCTGGTGTTGTATTCTTTTACTCTTTTCATCTTATTGCAATTTGATCATACATGTGCTTTAAGGATGTATAATCACAAAAATTCTGAATAAACTGAACACTTTATTGATAATCTCTTTATTGGTCTCCCTATGGGAGTTGTTACACATGCATAAGCTCCTGGGCGGAGTTACTGCACATATAGAGAGATTGCGGGTAGTACTTCTTCAAGTGCTCAATATTCCATGGATGACGGAGCGACCTCCCATCCATGGTGACCAGTCTGTAGGTGCCTGGTCGGATGACTGCTTTGACTTGGTATGGACCTTCCCAGTTGGGCCCCAATGCTCCATCGGTGGGATCTCGGGTACTTCGTAGTACTTGCCCACTTAGCTTATGCCCACGGAAGGTTCTCCTCGAATTATCATCAGCTTATGTGCCTTCTCTTTAAAGGCCATGTTGTAGCACTCTCGAGAAGTTCGTTGTTCACCTCTAACTTCTCTTATCCCGGCGGGTGTTGGAAATTTCAGGACATGATGATAGACACCCATAACGGCCTTAAAGTCGTAAAGTGACGGCCGACCAAGGATGGCGTTATAAACTCCTGGATGATCTACCACGAGAAAATTCACCATCCTGGTTGTCTGTAGGGATCCTTCTCCCAAGGTTACAGGTAACGAGATTACTCCTTCGGGAATAACCTTCCCTCCAGCGAATCCCATCAGAGAAGTTTGGATGCCTCTCATATCTCTACGGTTGAGACCTAATCGATCAAATGCATCCAATAACATTATGTCAGCCGAGCTCCCGTTGTCAATCAACACTCTTCGTAGCCTTTTATTGGCCACTATTACTGTGAAGACCAAGGCATCACAATGTGGATGATGGATACCCTGCACATCTTGTGATGAAAAGGAGATAACATCATGATCTCCTACATTGGTGGAAGAGGCTGTCAAGTTGACTTTGTAGCGAGGGAGGTCATATCTCGCTTGCCTGGCTAGGTGCCTCCGGGCTTGGGAACTCGAACCAGCCACCACTCCCCCAAAAATTGTGGCTACTTCTTCTAATGGTTCCTTCCCTTTGTCATTCTTGTTAGATGGTTCAGGGGGCTGATAAATGTATTCTTGTAGTTGACCATCCTTGATGAGACCCTCGATTTGTCTCCTCAGTTCAAAGCAATCTGCAGTTTTATGACCATGAGCCTGGTGGAAATGACAAAACTTTCTTTTGTCTCTTGTTTTTGGATTTGACCGTAAGGGGGCAGGTTCTTTCAGTAGACCTTTATCCTTGATTTCCTTCAGGATATCCTGCTGTGGCATACTAAGCAACGTGAATGTACGGTGCTCCTCCTAAGGTCGATCGTGATGCTCTTGGCGGGGTCAGGTGGATGACCCTTGTAACAGAAAGCGATCATTTCTGACTGTGTCTCGCACAGAGCGTCGATCCGGAACTGATCTACGATTTCTATCATGAGGTTCCCCTCTATTGTCATACGGACGTCTATCTGTACGCGAGGAATTAGGTACCACCGGAGTCTGTCCAGGGTAATTTGCTTGAAAAATTTCCTCTGCATCAGTGTGATTAGATACCCTTGCTAATGCTTCTTGATACGTACGTGGGAGGTTGACGGAGAATTCCCATGCTAGAGGGAGCTCCCCTCTGATTCCTTGAACCAAGCCTTGCATAGCGTAACCATCATGAAATAGATCCACTCGGGCAACCTCCCGCTGATATCTGTCTAAAAATGCACGGAGGAATTCATTACGACCCTGCTTGATTGAAAGAAGGCTCTGCGCTGGTCGACTTCTCGTTTTCATGTTGCTAAAATGTGTGAGGAAATTATGGGCAAGATCCTCAAAGCTGTAAATGGATGCAGCTGGTAGCCTTCTATACCATTGCTTAGCTGATCCTCCAAGGGTAAGAGAAAAGGTTCTGCACATGATTCCCCCTGAGACCCCTTGTATCTCCATATGAGAAATAAAAGAGTCTAAATGCTCTCGAGGGTCCGTTGTCCCTTGGTAAAGTTCAAGTTGCGGCATCCGGAATCCGTATGGGTATCTTTCCCTTAGAATATCTTCAGCAAAGGGTGATTCCCATTGTGGACGACTATCTTCTTCTCCTCCTGAACGCTTAATCAACCTTTCCAGTTTATGGATTTTTTCATCCATTTCTCGCTTGAACTCCGCATAATGATTGTCTGATGTCCCCTCCTCCGAGACATCCACTGGGGCAACATCTGAGCGATGATTCTTAACTCTAGGTGGTGAGTTAGGGCGATTTCTTTTGGACTGATAATTACGTCCTGGAGCGTAAGGACCATGATAGGAATAGGTGGGCCGATCAACATTACTTCCCCCCGGTATCTGCTCAACGCTTGTATGACGCTTCTTGTTCAGAGAGTGTCGAAGGTCTACTGCTGCTAACTGTTGTTCGGATATGATATGCGAGGGAGAGGGAATCTGTGGACGCCCATCCCCTCCTTGGACAATAGGATGGGAAAGATTTGGTTGAATGACCTGATGGCGAGGTAATCCAGTAGTCCGGGCGACTAAATCAGGACGTCCACCAACATCCGTCTGGACATTTGGTACTACCATGGCACTCATTGGGTTATTCCCAGTAGTGTTGGGAGCCTGCTGAGCGCTTTGTCCAAATGCTTGGTTGAACACAGTCACCATACGATTCATCTGTTCACTGAAATTTCGCATGGTGTGTTCCATGGTAGTTAATCGATTCGTCTTGCCCTTCTTCGGTCTTCTAAGTGGGAGTCGGGGTTGCCTGAGGTTAGGCCCTACCCCAGAGGATATCACTAATGCTCTCCCTGTATCAACTACCCTTCGGCGTCGGGGAGGTGCTTCGACCTCGATTTCTCTCGTCAACCTCTAGGGAGGTTGAGTGTTGGGATTCGTGACTCATGATGTGTTTGAGTACATTTGGATGGGAGCAACAACTAAAGAGGCTTGAATTGTCATTCCCACAGACGGCGCCAACTGTTGATGCACGGTTTCCGAACGGCCGGGAAGCGGGTCGGAGCTCGGGTCGTACGTCGGATCCAGTCCTGCGAGCACAAAAAAAATCTCAGGGGTGCCGGCGAGAACCCTCCGACGCTCAAGTCAGTTTCCAGCACTCCGAAATTTTCTGGGAGAATTTCCTAGAGAGAGAAGCTCTCAAAAGTGAAGGAAATTTAGAGAGAGAATAGGTTCAGAAAAGTGTGCATACCTTGAGCGATAATCCAGAGGGTTTATATAGGAGTCAGGATGGGCCATTGTGGGACTCAGATAACGAGCCCAGATAATGGGCTACAGTAATGGGCTTACTGTATTAGAAATAATTGAGCCAGGATAGGTCATTGTGGGATCCAGATAACGGACCCAGATAATGGGCTAACTGTATTAGAAATAATTGAGCCAGGATGGGTCATTATGAGACCCAGATAACGGACGCAGATAATAGACTACAATAATAAACTTACTGTATTAGAAATAATTGAGGCCCAATATTGTTATGGCCACAACAGTTCGCATAGTAATTATTAATTTTCTACCACATGAATAAATTGTATGGTGTTTATTACAAAACTTGTGTGGTGATTGATTATTTCTGTTGAAGTACTTAAGCACAACTCATCATATTTCTGTGATAGAATTATTTGTTTTTATTTTTAAAATTTATTTTTAAAAACGTATATTTATAAATAAAATTTGAATTAACATTAACCTCCTATTATTTTGAAAATTCAAAAAAAAATCTAAAACTAACCATATATTTTTATAAAATTTTATAAATAAAAATTCAAAATTCACAAATAGATGGTACACTCCTTAGTAATTGGCAGTTTGGGCACTTCCTCTGGAGCAATCCAAATCCGCTAAATGCGGATATGTAGAGTTAATTTAGTCCGGCGTGTGCGTGTATTGTTGACTTGATAGCCATATGATTTCCCATTGTGTTGTCATCTGAATTCAGATCTTTCAGTCGAATTAATATATCTCCTAATTAATACCATTAGGCCCACAGCACCGAATGGTGCTTGCCTTCAATATACTTGTGAAGACACTAATTGCATTTCCCATCCACCATATATATATATATATATATATATAGAGAGAGAGAGAGAGAGAGAGAGAGACAACTGGAAGGAGCTATTTCAATTATATACGCGCGGAAACCACGATCCTTGGAATTAGTCAGATAGTCAAATATACCGAAAGTTTAAATATAACATACCAGATTACAAGCTGACATACATATGCTTCAAGATCAACCCCGGCCCTTTGCCCAAACGGAAAAATAAAAAAAATAAAAAGTTATCATGAAATTATGAAGGTAAACAATGCTGCCATTATCAAAAGAACTGTATGAAAAAATGTCCATGAAACAAGCATTACACCTTCATCCATGTAACTACCTGCAGCTGAAACACAAAGTAAGTTCAAAATCAGCGAGCAAAAAATACATAATACTGCATATTGCTACGCCGAACTTTAAGTTTTATATATGTTGAGGACAAATTAAAGAAACCATAATATATAGTTCTTACCGCATTCTCTCGTGGCATTCATGGTACTCGAGCAGAGGCACATCATCCCTTCAGTCTCAGTGTCGAACCCACATGTCCCACCGGACTGTGAGCAGCGTTCACATCCAGTATCGGGAAGAGAGTAAGACAGTTTGATACCATAAACCCAATCCAGAGGTCCTATACCCTTCAAGTTATCCGTATTGATCATACTAGTATAGTGCGAGCAGTCCAAAATGTTCATGCTCATGTACTTCACCGTATCATAAGTAGTGAAGCAACATGGTGGAGAACTATTAGTCAGCAAGTGGAACACCCTAAACGCATTACATGCCCCATAAAGTTCATCACACGAGTGACCAGAGAAGTTGAAGCAAAGATTCTTGTAATGGTTCAGTACAGGAGAATCAATTGAGCAATTCACAAGAGCGAAAACTGTGTCCGGTGATGGAGGCATCATAGCAGATTGAATTTCTGTCATGATAAAGTCATGGTGGGGTTGTAGTATGGAGCATGTGGACATTGCAGGATCGTAGACAACCATTGTTTTCTTGTTGTAGTCGATGGACTGGACTTTGTAGTTGCCAGAAGGTGTTATAAAGAACAAATCACTGCTGCAGTTTAGCATGTGCCTGTACTGCGGCGCGCCGCATCCATCGTCGACGGCAAAAGGGTAGCGTATAGGAATGTTGCCACAGGAACTCCTGCAAGTGGAGAAAGCGAAGGTGTGAAGTGGTTCAACTGCGAGACGGGTTAAGATGATGAAGTTGAAAACAGAGAAGAGTGTGAATGGGAACGGCATTTTGATATTATTTGCATCTCATAACATTTGAGAGTGTAAAGCGGAAATATGTGAAGAATGTGCAAAGATTTTACAGAGAAAAGTGTAAGCGTAAAGGGCTCTCCGGAATTTTCTCCTCGAGAGTCAGGAACACTTTTTGACCGTTAAGATGAAGACAGGCTGGTAATGGGATCCACTAGTGGAAAAATGAGTGAAAGATGAGAAAAAGGCATTAGAGTTCCTGTTCTTACTGCAGGTCTGTATCTTGCTTTTCCAGCACCTCGTCCTAGAGGCCATGAGTAGTGATGGATAGCTGTTAAGTACCCTAGATCGAATTAATCACTTGGCCACCGTTATGACATATACTGAGCCTTAAAAAAGTAATTTATGAGAATCTTGTCTACAAAGCAAATCAACTGGTCAAGTGACCTCAATTGTCCAATGCCTGATGATGATCAAGTGAGTAATGTAACTCATATGTTGAAGTGTGTCATTTTAACTTTTTATTAACTGTTAGTGTCAATTGCTAATTACATTCTAAGTAATTATACGTACCAACATAAAAGAGAAATAAACTATAACCTCCCATTTGGCTCGTGCTAACTGGTATTTGATGATAGTCTACAAGGTGCTAGAGAGAAGAAATGTATCGACCAACGACGATCTCTTCTAATAGCCACGATATTTTCACAAATTAATTGGCTGATTAGGCAGTGGGTATGTCCCCTACCTTGACAAAGATTATCAAATTAAAGTACGATTATTGGCCTTGTCGAGGATGAAAGGAATTGAGAGATAAAAGAGTATATTATTTTATACAAGAGTCAATACATGTGAAATGTGGAGAGCTACACGTGAACTATGCTGCTCTATTTTCCTAAAATTACTCCTAGAATTACAAAATAGAAATTGTAAGTTCTGAAAGTATGCAATTATAAGTAATATAACAGTAAACTGTAAAGTAAATTGGCACAGGAGGATTTTACGTGGTTCGGTTATAAAACCTACATCCACGAACAGCTATAGAGCTGCAATTCATTAAGTTCTTATTTGTACAATCTTTAGAATCGTTTACAGTGCTGACTCACTCTCACACACTGACCTAATCTTTGTAAAACAAAATCCTGCTAAGATCTTAAAATCTAGTGACACTGCTCACTCTCTGTCGCAGAAAACTTAACAACACACTGTTAAGCATATCATGACCACGATATCTAATAATGAATTACATAAATACTTAACTTGCAAGTTCTCTCAAGTGTCGACTAACTCACATAGACATAATCAACAATTCATGTACGATTACAGCCTCTCATACATGAATAAAACACTCATAAATTCAAATCAATGAAGCATTTCAATTTGCGTTGAAGCTCTCCTTTCAATTCTGGAATGCCGTGACATAGACTTCACACAACCGACATACTATATGTTATGTAAACATAACAATATATACAGTGGGAAGTCTGAACGGTATCTCTTTAGATTCTGTAAAAATACTAATCAAACTCTCATTAGGATAAAGACAAATATAATAGGAAGTGATATAATTAACTCCTAAAGGAATTAGGACACAAATAAATATTATCCCATTTTCACTAGGATACATTAAATAATGTCATATTCTAAGAAGATATTTCTTATAAATCAAATACTTCCTAAAATATACTTCTAGAAACAGTAAAATAAGAAACAATATAATATTCTTATTTTATCACAAGTTGTACAAAAATATCATGTGCATGGCACATACACGTTGACACCAACAATCTCCTCCTTTTTGGCAACTTATGATGAAAACACTACACTGTTTCTTATCAAAGAAAAATTCACTCAGAGTTAAGTTAGACATAACTATAAGCAATCATGATCGATCAAACATAAACATCATGCTTAGAGAAACATCAATAGTATGCAGTTACAAAACACATAATAGAACAATGTCTGATTATGTAGATCCTGCAAAACAACACAAAGTGAGGTTGACAATCTTGTCAAACAACAATGCAACCATTGTCATGATCAGAGCAAATAAAAAACATACATCAAATGAAATAGACAAATAAAAACACATAACACATAAGTTAGAAACAAAAGGCAGAAAATAGTTCAAATGCATACATAGTAGAATGTCTTACTCCCCCTTACTTCTTACATACTGCCCTGGAGGAGATCATAAAAGATATCAGACATAATTAACAAACAGTTCAAACAAAACAGAACATAAAACAGTTATATTAGAAACTCCTTCTCCCCATTGATTTCAGAACAAGTTCCAAAAACTATCGAAGTCGTGTAGACTTGCGAACAGGTGGGAAAGAGGAACTGCCAGAGCGTTTCTTAATCCTGCCAACCTTCATTTTGTACTGTTTGCTTGTAGTAGTGGGTGTAGGATGCTCAGTGGGCACAGAAGCAGGCTGTGCTTTAGTTGTCTCAAAAGAAGTGGCAGTAACTGCAGTCATAATCTTGCGAATCTCTTTATCAAGACGTTCAGCACTGATTTCTGTTGTCTGTAACTTAACAGCAAGTTGTTGAAAAGGTACCAGTGAATCTTCTGCAAGGGTAGATGGTGGAGGTGCGGCTGGTGCAGTTGTGTCTGCTACAGGAGGAGGTTCCTAAATGTGTTCTGCAGGTGGTGTGGTTCTGTCTTCATGTGGTGGTGACTTTGTTAATGGTGGAGAATCATGATGCTCTGCTTCAGGGACTACAGAAACATGAGGTTCTGATAGGTATCTATTTATGTATTACTTTCATATCAATTTGTCCATGTTTCTTTGCTATATTCCTTGGTATTTTTATGGTTTTGTGTGGTTTTGATGTTTGTAGGAGTTTTGGAGCAACTTGCACAAAAATGGAGTAAAACCCTTCATTTTCACCTCTGCTAGTCAACCATCTTCTCGGATTTAATTGTATTGATATACAATGAACCCGATGACATATTATATACCGTTAGAAAGCTCTCGAAGTCTATTTTCTGGAAAAATTTACGGTTTATAAATCCATTCAGTGTACCAAAAGTTGTAATCAAAATAGTGTGAGAAGTATAGAATTGTAATTCCACAAATCACTGTAGCATGTATAATACGGGACACTGTAGCAGGTTACTGTAGCAGAGTATTTAAACACATTTTAGGGTTTTAATTTCATAACTTGAAGAGGGGAAAACGTGGGAGGAGGCTGCATTTCTGGATTTCTCTCATCCCTTGGAGTTCTTGAAGGAGAAAGAAGATTTTGAAAGAGGAAGAACTACAATTCCAAGAAGATTCATCTACAAAGAAGATTTTCAAAGAATTTGCTAAGTTCTTTCTTTCCTTTTCATTTCTGGAATTTCTCTGTATTGTATTTGTTATTCTGATTGAATATGTGTAACTAAATCTGAATTGGTTGAGGGTGATTTCAAAGCCCTTGATATGGTTTTTATGAATTGATTGTGCAAGAATTGTTATCCAATTCTCTAATTGAAGTTGCTTGTATTTTCCCATGTTTAATGCTTATGATTGCTTACTGGATTGTATTTAGGTGGCCAACTGAATATAATTTGGATATTGTCTATTGCTAGACTAGAAATCTTGATCCGTAAATTGTCTTGAATTTCTAATCATTAGTAGCAAAATTGTGATCAGAGATTGCAATTGGAGAATATAACCTAAGTTAAATAATCCGAGCTTGTGTGTTTATTGCTTAGATCAACCTATCTTTCTTATCATCATGCATCCCTTGAATTAAACTCAGAGAGCTTGTTCTAGGTTGTTTAATGGATAGAGATTAAATAAAGAGCCTGTTTTATTTAACAACAAATTAAGGAAAGATTGGGATAACAGAGCTTGTTGTTATCTACGGTTGATAATTTCAATGGTGTAATTGGATGACAATTCTACAATTAATTTACAAATCCATATCTTGTGGCAGAGAAGGATCACTTAACCAGGTTTCTCTCATTGATTTTTCAATCTGTTTAAATTTGCATTGTGTTATTCTTTACTTGCATTAATATTTCATCTAGTTAATCAATCACAAAACCCCCCTCATTTAGTTTATTGTTGCTTTCGAATAACAAATTCAATTAGAATCAATCCTCGTGGGAACGATATCTTACTTATCACTTTATTCCTTGTGCGACTAGTATACTTGCTAGTTTCGAACGCATCAAGTTTTTGGCGCCGTTGCCGGGGATTGATTTTCTAATTGATTTGTTATTTTGTTTTCATTGTTGATTCATACTTTTGTTTGTTTTTCTTTTTTTGATTGTTTGTGTTTAGACGACATGGCAGTAAACTTCCATCAATTCAGTAGCCGATTTGAGCCACAACTACCATGGAGAGTAAATGAGGTAAGCACTTCGAACATTGAACAACAACTTTATGAGCTAACCTCTCTTGTGAAAAACATGGCTGTAGGAGATATGCAAAAATCTTATGAATGTGGGGTATATTCTACGATGGAGCATCCAATCGACATGTATCCAACTTTACAAGAAGGATATATGGAACAAGCCAATGCCATGGGTGGATTTCCAGGACAAACGAGGCAATGGTATGATCCTTTCTCTAGCACTTACAATGCTGGATGGGAAGATCAACATAATTTCAGTTACTTGAATCATCAACCAATCACTCCAAATGTGATACCAAATCGGCCACAAGGTTTCAATCAACCTAGAGTGCAGCAACCTTTTCAAATGCAACCACCACCAATGCCACATCCAGCACCGCAACCAGCTTCACAAAACTCAGGTATGTCTCTCCAGGACATTGTTAATGCACTTACCACTAACACAATGCAATTCCAGCAGGAAACTGGGGCAAGTATCCAAAACCTGACAAATCAAATGGGACAATTGGCTACTAGCATGAGCAAATTCGAGGGCCAAGGCTCAGAAGAATTATCTTGTCAAATGGTGATCAATCCAAGAGAGAATTCTTGTGCGATAACTTTGCAAAATGAGAGCAATTAGATGTCCTGCCAAAGAAATCACAAACTGATGAAGAAGATGACACCACTCCCACCATGAACAAGACATCATCCTCTAAGGTAAGTCTTAAAACTGCTATTCCTTCTTATGTTACTCCTCCACTTTTTCCTAGAAGATTGACAAAATTGAATAAGGAGGAACAAGAACAAGAAATCCTGGAAACTTCTCGTAAAATCGAGATAAATATACCACTTTTGGATGTTACCGAGCAAGTACCTTGTTATACAAAATGTGTCAAGGAGTTATGCGCCAGCAAGAGAAAGTTAAAAGGGAATGAGAAAGTAAGTGTGGGGGAAAATGTTTCAGCTGTACTACAAAGAAAAATTCCTCCGAAATGCAATAATCCAGGTACGATCACCATTCCATGCACCATTGGTAAAACCAAGTTTGAAAGAGCTATGTTAGATTTAGAAGCATCTATTAATGTCATGCCATATTCTATTTATGCTTCTTTAAATCTTGGACCTTTTGCGAAAACTGTATTACCATTCAACTTGCTGATCATTTTAATGCATATCCCAAAAGAGTTGTGGAAGATGTGCTTGTGCAGGTGAATCAATTGGTTTTCCCAGCAAACTTCTATGTCCTTGAAATAGAGGATGAGACATCTCCTAATCCAACTCCGATTCTTTTAGGGAGACCATTCTCGAAAACTGTTAGAACCAAGATTGATGTTCATGATGGCACTCTCATCATAGAGTTTGATGGCAAGGTGATATGTTTCAATATTTTTGAGGCAATGAGGTACTCTAGTGACTTACATTCTGTTTTTGCAGTTGACGTTGTTGATTCTTTGCCACAACAATATTTTGAGTTAACTCGCAAGAATGGATTGGATGTAGCTATTAGTGAGCATATAGGGACAGAAAATTCCAGTGAGTCAGGAATTTTGATACAAGTGTCCAAAGAAATGGAGGAAGTTGTGGCAAACTTAGATGAGACCATAGCAATAACCACAAATAGGTATGATGTTTCGTACATTCAATTTACTTTATCTAATGAGAAACTTCTTCCTTCTGTGACGAAAGCCAATACCTTGGAGCTTAAGTCACTGCCTATATCATTTTGAATCATGGATTCTTGAGTGAGAAATGATCCTTTGCCAAATTATAATAGAAATGGGCCTTGCACGAATACAAGAAGAGAAACTCGTCCGAATACTTACAGACCACAAAACAGCTATTGGGTGGACATTTGCTAACATCCAAGGCCCAGCCATATGCATGCACCAATTCTTGTTGGAAAAAGGATCCAAGCCCACTAGGGAAGCACAGCGGAGATTGGACCCTGCCATGATGGAACCAACGTCGGGCTGAGGACGTTAAACCAAGCGCTTATTGGGAGGCAACCCAATCGTTTTGAAAAATAAAAAAAAAGAAGAAAAGAAAAATAAAAAGAGGTAACAATGATCGATTTTTTGTGTCTCGAGGAGATTCCTTTCGTAGACCATCAAATTGATCAGGTTTTATCTCTCTTTGCCATCTGTCTTATTTGTTTTTATATTTTTTTATTTGTTCTTGACTTTTTTTTGTTATTGTGTTGTTTTCTCTTTTATGTGTCTTTAGTTTCGTTTCTGCTCTTTTCTTTTCCTTCCTTTTGTTTAATTTGATTATTTCGTACTTCGAATTCATTTGTGCAGCAGCTTGAGGAAACATCCAAACGGGAGCTGAAGTCATTGCTCGAAGGTTTGAATCATGCATATCTGGGAGAAGAACAAACTCAATAGCATTATCGGTAATATCTCTCCTTTTCTCCTCTTCAATGGATGCCGATATCTTTCTATCAAACCTTCGTAAATATTTTCCTTCACTTCCTCAAAATGCTGTTTTTAAAATTTATAAAGTACGGATGACTAGATTTTGGGCATTGATGCTCCTAAATGTGCCTGCGGATATCCGGTGGCTTATTGAAGCCAAGATTGTCAGGTGAGCCTGACATTAATCTCGCAAAATACATGCCTGGTCTAGGAAAGAGCTACTACGTCAAGAGGCGAAGAGCGAAAAGGTTACAAGTATGTTATAAATGTGCTAGATGGAATTGTAACCAGACTTGTCGTTCATTAGGGTTTGTGTCTAGGAACAGAGAAGATAAACTTTCGTTTATTAAGAATGGTTTGAGTAATGAGTCGCTGGATAATGTTTTGTTAACTCTCGAGTCACATTCTTGTGGACTTGTTCCAGCGTGAATTTACTTGTTTACCCAGGTATGGCAACCCAAGAGGGGGGGTGAATTGGGTTTTTATTTATCAAAACGGATTTAGAAAACTTTTCTTGAAAATCAAAATTATTTAAGTCTTTCTTTAAGAATAAAGGTGAAGAAGATGAAAATAGAATGCAATCAAGAGAATAGAAATGAAGAACAATCACAAGTGCAAGTTAATGTAAAGAGATAGGGATCGAGAGAGTGCAAACTCAATTTACGTGGTTCGGCAAACCTTGCCTACGTCTACGGGCTCCTAGCTCCACGAGCTAAGCTTTCCACTAAGTTGTAGAAATCTTTACAACTTACTTGATGAGCAACCTCACCAAGACTTTTTCTTCCAACTCTTGATAACACCACACAAAGAGTTCTTCTTGATGAACAACCTCACCAAGGCAACTTCCTTCAACTCTTGATAACACCACACCAAGAGTTCTTCTTGATGAACAACCTCACAAAGGCAACTTCCTTCAACTCTTGATAACACCACACCAAGAGTTCTTCTTGATGAACAACCTCACCAAGGCAACTTTCCTCAACCCTTGATAACACCACACCAAGAGTTCTTCTTGATGAACAACCTCACCAAGGAAATATTTCTCTCAAGGATAACTTTTATCCTTTACAATAAGATCTCACTCTCACTACAATACAAGAACAAAGATAATTGTTTATAATAAAATACAACTCTCCTCAAAGAGTAGATAAAAAATATAAAAGCTCTCTAAAAATGATATTTCCCTTATTTGTGGCTTGATGGATGTTCTTGAATGAATGGGAGAAGGGCTCATTTTATAGGCAAATGAGATGAACTTGATCAAGTGAAGACACCAATTCCAAAGTTTCTGCCTACCATAAAAACCGTAATATTGTCTGCCATTTTTGTCAATGTTTTGTTTGAAATTTGAAAATCTTCAAAACAGAAAAGATCTGCACATTTGAATAAGATTTCCAACTCATCAATAATCAAGTCATTTGAATATCTGTAGCTCAAGATATGGCCAAAAAACCATTCGGTGCTCATGTGACTTGATTTTTCTTTCTTGTGTCAGTCCACCAAATTGAATGATAATTCTGTCAGCCTTCCGTTTGGAATTTGAATTTCTTCAAAACATAAAAGATCTGAATATTTGAATAATTTTTCCAAAACATTAAGAATCAAAGCATTTGGATATCTCTATCTTAAGATATGGCCAAAACACCATTCGGTGCTCATGTGAGTTGATTTTTCTTCTCTGTGTCAGTCCACCGAATTGCATGTCAATTATTTCGGCCTTCCATTTGAAAATTGAATTTCTTCAAAACATATGAAATGTGCCCCATTAAGTTATCTCGAATTCACAAGAATCAAGTATTTGATTTTTCTAGCTCAAATTATGTCCAAAAGAGTATTCGGTGCTCATGTCAGTGCTCCATTTGTCTTTCAAACGCATGATGATTTGGACGATCTACCTTAAAATTTGAATTTCTTAAAACATATGAAAGGTATAATTGAGTAAGTTTCCAAAGTCAAGAATCAGTAATGGGGCATTTGTAGAGAAATTATGACCAATTGATACAACATCTATGTGTCACATTCCTTGCATTAAAGACCTTGTACTTAACTTTGGTGTCTTTAACATGTAGTCTTCTTCTTAACTTCAACACTTCATTTTAATAAGCCTCTTCTTGATTTTACAATTATTTCAATGATATTACTCTTGCACATAAATAAACATGTTAGTAAATCACAATTAATCAATGTGTATTGTTATCATCAAAATTATCATGTAGCCTTAGGGCTAACAACCTAATGGTCTCCCATCATGCCATAAAATGGCTCTTGGTTTGGAATTAGACATGGGTTCGAATCTCTTGCATTACATTTCTTTAAAACTTATTTAATTTCTTTAAAAAGTAATATTTAAACTTTGTATATTGCACTTACAATTGCAAACTAGAGTCCAGCCTAGTGGTCTCTTGCCTCAGATTCTCTTATGGTTTACAAACGATGGGCTAAGTTCGACTCTTTTCCATTACTGTTTTTTGAAACTCAATTAATTAGTCATTCTAATTTAGGTGGGATGGGTTGGGACTAGTGACTGGGCTTCGGGTGAGTTATTAGGCTTTTATGAGTTAGTTTAGTAAAATAGATTATGGGATTAAAGGGGTTATATATAAGAATTGAAAATTGATGGATTGTATCTATATAGTTTCTAATTTAATTACATAGTCGAGTCTAATTCCGGGGCTCGGTGTTGTATTTAAGTATCAATTTACATACATATCCTATGATCTATGTTACCCAAATTTGATCAGGAAATTTAGATCGATTTAGCAATTTTAGTCTAACATCTATAATAAGCAATGAATAGGTTTCAGGAGTGTTTATATTCTCCCACTTACCACTTGAGACTTATAAAGTATTAAGATTTAGGATTTTTTTAATTAAATTAAGAATTTAATTTAAGTGGGATCCCACTTTTTCTTAAAAGTGAAAATTTTTCACTTAGGTCCAAATTACAAAATATGTAAATATTATATTAAAAATTGATTGCCAAAATACATTTTACAGTTATATTGTTGGGTTCAATTAAGAGCATGACTTTATTTTCATGTCTTTTGTATGGTGAATTGGCTTGTAATTTATATGAGCATACTCCTCTTCACCAATGAAGGCTCTTTTCAGGATAAAATCATGTGACCTTTAACTCAAAGTCCATAATACCTCGTGAGAACATGAAGCCTAAAATCTATGCATCAAAAGTTAGTACCATCCAATTCAAGCTTTGACTCAAAGCAACCAATACCTTGTGGACACACATGGCTCAATTTTAATAAATCAAAAAATTAATTAATAGAAATAGAATAATGATACTTTTTTCAAATTGTATCCCAAGTGATATATATTTAATATAGATATGCCAAGTGGATGGTATGATAATGTAATGTGATGTAGTACTTTTAGTTTTACGTCATGTTATCTGGGATGTATTATTTTAAAATAAATTTTAAGATATGTATTACTACTGATAAAAATATATCATTAAATAAATAATAAATACCTATATCAAAATTCTTATTTATTTAAAAAAATAGTAAAAATGATGCCAACACGTTGCCAAACGGTCCATCATTAGCACGTTTTTAGTCAGCACCACCAATATCAGAATGTTTCTCTCCAGAAGATTCTAAATATTTTCTACCCTCTTGCAACCAAACCAAGCATTAATCACCATTAGAATTATACTTTTCAATAGATCATCGAAAGAACAATTAGTTTGATTTCAAAGTCATTGTTAGAAGTGCAACTCTACTAGCAACATATGGCAACATCAATTATAGGTCAATGACGACCAATGTCAAAAATATTTTATATATTATCTAATTTTTGTAGTAAATTAATTTTGTTTGTGTATGTGTGTACATATAAAGTAAGGGTAAATAGGTAAAAGAATTAATAACGATTTCAAAGGTTTTGTCTTTCTATATTTTTCTAAAATCATTTTCTGTTATGCACATTCTCCAATATACTTGAAATTAAAAACCAGCAATATATCAATTCCAAAATCCAAAATAATTCAAAATCAACCAAATATTTCTAAAAAAAATGAAAACAAAAAGAAAAAAATTCATAAACAAATGTAGTTGAATTTTTTCCACCCTACTACAACCAAACCATACATTAATTATTATCAGAAATAATACATTTGAATACATCATCGAATGACAATTAGTTTGCAAACAATTAAAAAAATGGAATGAAAATTAAAAAAATACCAAACCATGCATTAATCATTGACAGAAGTTATACGTTGAAATACATCATCGAATGAAAATTAGTTTGTAAATAATTAAAAAAATTCATAAAAATTGGAATGACAACTAAAAAATGGATTTTAGTTTGTAAATCAATGAAAAAAATTTGGATTTCGACAACTGTGGAGTTTCAACCCACACCCTTCCGGGCCAAAGCCTAAATCTGGCACCTTAGACCACTCAACCGAACTGTTCGATGCTTTCAACTACCATGTAGATAAACACCTAACGCTTTGGCACAGATGTCCGACCCTTCGGCAACCAAGCGTCTAACCCCTGTGTAGTTAATCGTTCAACCTTTTGACACTGAAGCGTCCAATACCTTAATATCTGACCCTGGGGTCATCAAGCGTCTGACCCCTGTGCAGTTAGGTGCTCGACCCAATGAAAGCTTTATAACTTATATGAGAATGGTCCGCTCTTCTCCCCCACTAAAGTCTTTTTCAAGATAAAACCATGTAAGTATAAATTCAAAACCCATAATACTAGAGCATAAGACCTAAAATCTATGTACCAAAAGTTGATACCACCTCAAGCTTTGACTCAAAGTAAACAATACCTCATGAGCACACAAGGCTCAAAATTCATACATCAACAACTTAATTAATTAAAATAGAATAATGACTCTTTTCAAATTGTATCCCAAACAATGTACATTTAATATAAGCTTACTAAGTAGATAGTATGATGATGTAATGAGTGATATAGTGTGATGAAATGGTTTTAATTTTATATTATATTATTTGGGATGTATGATTTTGGGATAAGTTTTAAGATGTCTATGACTACTCGTAAATATAATAGTATTAAATAAATAATATATATCAATATCAAAATTCTTATTTATTTTAAAAAAATTAAGAAAAATGATGTCAATAAGTTGTCAAACAATCCATCACCACGTTTTTAGTTGCACTACCAATATCAAAATGTTCCTATCTAGAAGGTTCTAAATCTTTTCTACCCTCTTGCGACCGAACCATGCGTTAATCACCATTAGAATTATACTTTTCAATATATCATCGAAAGAACAATTAGTTTGATTTCAACATCATTGTCAAAAGTTCAACTCTACTAGCATCAGAAAGCAACATTGGTGATTGGTCAATGACGACCAATGTCAAAATTATTTTTATATATTATTTAATTTTTTTGTAGTAAATTAATTTTGTGTGTGTATGTTGTATATAAAGTGAGACTAAATATGTAAAAGAATTAAGAACGATTTCAATTCTAAAATCATTTTTTGTTCTACACGTTAACTTAAAATTCAATATTAACAACATAGCTTAATCTTTTCCACCCTACTATAGCCAAACCATGCATTAATCATTGCCAATTAAAAAAAAGAGGATAAAATAAGAATTTGACAGCTGTGGGATTTGAACCCACGCCCTTTCGGACCAGAGCCTAAATCTGGCGCCTTAGACCACTCGGCCAAACTGTCAATTGGTTTCAGAGGGCCCTGAATAAATATTTATGTTATTAAATTCATAGCTGATTAAATCATTGCACCTATTAATTCAAGAAAGCTCTAATGTCAAAGCAAAACTCATTGACTAGCACCATTATACAAAGATATTTACATTATGGCAATTTGTTGTTGCCAATAAACAATAACAATTGAGGAATAAACTGATTATACCATTATCTATTCTTTCTTCACGCGACTTTTGGGGTGGATTGAGCGGAGATTCAAGTTTCAACTTGATACTACACTACTCTTTTTCCACCGACATTACAGCCCAAGTCTGGTCGTCTTTTTTAGTTTTTTAATGGCTGGTCATGTGATTGGTTTATCTGATGCATGTGATTATCTGAATTCATGATTGTATATCACTAATTTCACAATATGTATATAACAAGTACACCACTTGTATCAAATGGGTTTAGCAATCTGCCGCTAACTACACATCTTCTTCCTGCAAATCCAAATTGAAAATCAAGAATATGGCAAGGGAATGGTCAATAGCCAAGTTACATTTTTTTAAGTATATTGTCAGAGTCACAGCGTCACCTAATCTTACTTTTTTAAGTAGTGTATTTGGGCTTTTACTGAACTAAGAAAGTAGACAGAAGATGTGATTTCATAAATCCTATATGTCTAGTTTAAATCTTAATGTCCAAAAACAACATATCAAAGGGTGCATAGTGAGGTAGGGGAGACATTCCATGTTGAATTGCCACCATCCTCCATGTTGCAAGGAGCGAGAATACCTACAAAGAGACATTGAGGAAGTGGAAATCTACAATCCTACCGTTCGTATTAATAACATGTACAACCAAAAATAACAAAGCATAACTTTTAATAGAAGAGTTTGCATTTTACCACTTAGTTTCCTTTTTCAATTTTGTTGGATCATATTGCTGGACTTCACTGATAGTAGTAAGTTCTTTACTTCACTACAGCGACCTTAGCAAGTGGCAATCACGAATGTCTCATTCTCTCCATCAATAAGCTCCTTAATAATTCAATTGGCGGGACCTCTTTATATCTATCTCCTTGTTCAGCCATCTGACCTTACTGGCATGACATGGCATGCATGTGACTTTCTAAATTCCAGTTTGTCAATGCTTCATGCATTAACTCGATCAAACGGTCATAGAACTTCGATGCATAGTCCTTGTCGTGAGTGACTGGCATGTTTTTTTTTTTTTTTTTTTTTACTGCCAACAAAAGCAAGCTCTCATTTTGCACTGCTTTCAGTAAAGCTTTTTGTTTAATATAAATAACCATTGTATTTGCTCCATAAAAGCAAAACAAACAAACAGAGAAAGACAAAGAAATTGGGGAAAACAATTGCACACCGTTTTGATAAAGTACTTTAATTCCTTTCGAGGACTAAAGCTAAACTGCTGCCGTGATCTAGATTAGTTTAAAACTTGTTTTGTTGCTCGCAGTGACCAATAAGCTTACATGAACAAAGTTTGTTCCCGATCGCCAAATCCAGTTGTCAATCCAAGGAACTTTCTGATTATTACATGACCAATCAAAATCACTCCCGTTCATACAGGCAACAAAGGGTCCCCACCTCCATTTTTATTCTGCTAAAACCAATTGGAGGGCAGCCTGGCTGAAGCTAGCTTTCTCCTTCCAATCTTTTATTTATGCAGATATATAAACATAGACCACGTTAACTGCATTCCCAAAATGCCCATGTCGGCTTTTGTGAATAGTAACTGCATTATTGACCTTGATGCATCAAATTTGTTTAAAATTGATGAGTCTTGTATTACTTATATGGGTAAGACTTAAGAGAATTGCAGCAAACTATAAATCAGGGAATAATTATTAGATGTCAAATTGGTTTCCAGTTATACCCTTCATGTGAACTATCCTTTTCCCAATACTATGAGGCACTTAATGTACATAATCTTCACAGAGATCTAGCTGAGAAAAAGCTCATTCCTTTGCTTTTCCCCTTCACCAAAAATTGGAGAGGATGGTCTCTTCATTGGCTAATCTTCTCTTCATTGCAGCACTAATGGCTGCTTGTTATTCTTCATCTAAAGCAGCTGACTCAAAAGGATCTTTTGAAGATAACTTCAGTATAATGTGGTCTGAAGATCATTTTAAAACTTCTGAAGATGGGCAGATCTGGTATCTCTCTTTAGACAAAGATACAGGTATGCATAAGCAATATTCATGAGCAACACATATTTTCATCTGTTTTTCTTCATATACATATATATTTATTTCTTGAAGAAATTTTGAATAGGCTGTGGATTTCAAACGAAGCAGAGATACAGATTCGGATGGTTCAGCATGAAATTGAAGTTGGTTGGAGGTGATTCAGCTGGTGTAGTCACAGCTTATTATGTAAGTAAGCTGTTGTTTCTGTTAGGAGTAAAAAATCAATGAGGCTACAATAATGTTATAATGTCTTGAGAAACTGTTTCATTTGATCGCCATTCGCAATGAAGTTGCTAAATTAAGCTGAATTTGTTGCAGATGTGTACAGAGAATGGGGCAGGGCCAACAAGAGATGAGCTGGATTTTGAGTTCTTGGGGAACAGGACTGGACAGCCATACCTAATACAAACAAACGTTTACAAGAATGGAACTGGTGGGCGTGAGATGAGGCACGTGCTCTGGTTTGACCCCACCGAGGAATTCCATACCTATTCTATCCTCTGGAACAACCACCAGATTGTGTAACTATTCTCTCACCGATCATTTCCGTAACTTAAAAATCTCTCATTTAATTTTCACAAACACATTCTGAAACACCAAATTGCAGGTTCTTCGTGGACAGAGTCGCCGTAAGAGTATTCAAAAACAATGGGGAAGAAAACAACTTCTTCCCCGACGAGAAGCCAATGTACTTGTTCTCCAGCATATGGAATGCAGATGAATGGGCAACAAGAGGTGGGTTGGAAAAGACAGATTGGAAAAAGGCGCCATTTGTGTCCTCATACAAGGACTTCAATGTTGATGGTTGCCAATGGGAAGATCCATACCCGGCATGTGTGTCAACTACGACCAAGAATTGGTGGGATCAGTACAATGCTTGGCACCTCTCCGATTCTCAGAAAATGGACTATGCTTGGGTTCAGAGAAACCTTGTTATCTATGACTACTGCAAGGACACGGAAAGGTACCCAATATTGCCTGTGGAGTGTTCTTTGAGCCCTTGGGATTGAATTCACATCAGCTAGAGATGATTTGTTAAATCTTTTATTGATGTATAATTTCTAGCTATTGTTTCAATTTTGCCATGAGTGTAAAAATCTGTACTATTTGATTCTCTTTTCATTATTGGATATCTATTTAATTTTTTATTCGAAGTTTTTATGTTCAATTCAACCATTGCCATGTGACATAACTCATAATACAAGCAACTTTTCCCCCGTTTTCCTTTATTTTGGTTTAAAAGTTTAAGAAGGTAACGAACAATAAAATTGAACCAAAAAATAGTTCAAAACCATTTTTCCTTCTATTTTCTCATTTTAAACATATTTTTCTCATCTTTAATAAAAAATTTCTCAATGTTGAACCTAATTATATAACTTATTAGATAAACTATGTTATTTTCTTTTTTTTTTCTTTAAATCTTGAACATCTTTATTGTTATTTGAAAATCTATGTATTTAATAGATTTAAAAATTTTTGAAAAACGACTAAAATTAAGGGAGCGAGTTTAAAAAAATAACCATATTTTAAAAAGAAATTAGATGTGAAGACCACTATTCAACATACCTACATATAACTTTTTTGCTATCATGTGCTAAGACCTTTCTTCCTCTTGACTAAATCTATAACCTGTATTCGTGGATTCGTTTTCTATGGTCTCCTTGATCAAATTAGAGGTTACCAAGTAACCATGCATAGCATTGAATAAGGAGCTGCCAAAAGCACCGGCTACGCTTAACATGTGAATTGGGTGTGTAAGGATGTTATGCTCAGCCTAGAATATAATCATGAAGTTGAAAATACTAGAAATTCTTAAAGGCATATGCCATCGGAAAAACTTCCTTGAGCAATTGGATAGATCAAGAAACTAGCAGGAACAATTGTAATAGGTGCTAAATATGCAACAATAATCAGAAGGATGCATACCTAGAGGTGGACTAAGTTCCCACTCATAATCCATGTAACAAGATACACTAAGAAAGAAGTGTAGAATAATTAGCTCATAAGGATCACCAGCTTATGTGCCTAAAACGAGTTGTCAAGCATTAGAGACTAAACGCTAAAGGGATCTATTGGCTTTGTTAGTTTACATTTCCAAAATTTTGTTTTCTGAAAACGTGTATTTTTTAATGTATTTAAATCAATATCAACTACATATCATTTTCATAATTCAAAAAAATTTAAAACCAATCATACATTCTTAAAAGTTTTAAAAACAAAAACTCCAAAAATATAAATAAATACAAAATTTTTTAAAATTATCCTAATAATATTTCATATGACGTTATGTAATGATCAATAAAATTGGATAAACGTAAAATTATATTAAAAAAAATTGTCAATACATTGAGCAAAACATAATGACTCCATGTATATATTTGTATGTTATGAGTACATAACGTTTTCAAAACATAAATTTTATTAAAAAAAAATTGTCAATATATATTAAGTAAACGTGTTACTTTGTATTAATTAACTTCTACTATTACTAAAAGTTGCCTGCTCCATCACTTATCTTCCTTACGTGAGATTTAAACAATTATAAGTTAAAAAGGGAGTAATAAATTAAAAGAAAAAGTGATTGTAAAGTATGATATTGAGTAAACAATAGCATTAAACTAGTAAAATTGTGATTAGTAGTTACAATTAATTATTTTCTAGTAACAGTGAATAACATGTTAATTACCCATATTAAAAGAATAGTTACAAGTCAAAATGGAAGCAGTCAAAACAATGTGAGAGCATTAATTATAACATTGATGATATCAGGTACCATAAAATTAGTGATTTAATAATAAGTATCACCTCTTGTCTCATTATTACCCTTTTTTTTATAAAAAGGTAATTGATGGTTATAGAAAATAAATTAACGAAAAGAGAGAATAAGTACATATCTCACTTATTCATCAATATAAAAATTTACTTATCAATGGATCCTCAAAAGCTGAGACAAAATTAAGTGAATAGAGAATCTTAATTATTTAACAAGACTAGACTTACAAAGTATATACAAAATTAGTAAGACATCACTCATTCAATATCACATTACTCATCAGCATTTATTGCATTGACTTTGTTAGTCATCCTCCAACTTTGTGTAAAGACTTTGTAAAACATAACATTATTGATTAATTATTTTTAACAAATCTTTTAGTTGTGATGAATTTAGCAATCTTTTAATATATAACAATGAATGATATATTAGTTACATATATGGAAGTTAAAAGTTAAAGATGGAAATGGTTGAAATGAAAATGATAACTTGAAGTCGTTACTAGTTAAAAAGGAATCCCTAACTTAAAACTCAAAGTGATCATAATGTAGATGATCATAATATATTTCAAAAGTAGATGATAAAGAAACTAGTAAAATGTTAATAACTAATTTTAGTCAAGTATTTTTTTTAGTAACCATAAATGATATATCAGCTAGAGTATTTATATAACGTAATAATACACATGTAAAAATATGATTTAAATAGATTAATATTTATTTTATTTTGCCTTTAGCATCGCCTTGCTTAAGGTAGTGCTAGGGACAGCAAGATGGTGTATCTTGACAAGGGGAAGTGAAAAATCTCATACCCAAGCCTATAGGAAATGAACTAACTCACATGGGCTATAGTTATTTCACAATAAGCTTGGCAACTTTATATATTTATTATTTTACACGGTAATACTTTTTTAAGTTAAAAATGGTTAATTAATTTTCCTTTTTTAGTTATTTATTTTAATAGGAGAAGGGAGAGTTAATAGCTGAATTGATCATTAATACTTGTGATACAATAATAGTGTAGTTATTAATTTGAAGATATAAGATAATATAAGCATGTTAAAATTTTGATATTGCGATTTTAATTTGATAATAATTTAAATTTTTAAGAATTTTTTATTTGGTGTTTGTTAATTAATTATTACATTCTTTATATAATTTTTTCATTGGGCCCATCTGAAGGTGTAAGAGCCTTGGGCCGAACCTAAGTTCAGATGTACTCTTTAAACCAGACTGCCAGACTGGTTCGGAGTTTGGCCATTTTTCTAAACTGGTACGACCCGTAAGAACTTAGTCAATTCGGGAATTACCCAAACCCTGAAAAAGGGCTACAATTGGGGATTGGAATTTGGAGAGAGGAAAGCAGCTGCGATGGTGTGCGAAAAGTGTAAGATTCTGATCTTCGCCTAAAATTCACTCGTAATGGTTTCAGTTAGTGATTAGAAGTTTGATCGATTATTCAATTGTGTAGGTGAAAAGAAGTTATCGAAAGTAATAGTTCCAGATAAATGGAAGGAAGGTGCCAGCAACACCACCGAAGCAGGTGGCCGTAAACTCAACGAGAATAAACTCCTCTCCAAGAAAAAACGGTTGTTTTTTTTCTTTTAGTTTCATTCCTTTTAATTATTTACTTTATTCCTTAAATTCTCAGTCTTGGTTTTGGTGAAATTTAAAAAAAAAAAAAACCTAATTTATTGAAGGAATTGATTCTTGATTTAGAAATTTAGATTAGCCTTCTGTAAGGGATTTCCTGTAAATTTTAACATTTTAAGCTAATGATTTACTGCTACATCCGGGCTGCGTTTAATGAAGCTTCTATGATAGTGCGCAAATTTTGCGAAGCTTTGTAATGCATAAGTATTCTCAACAATGTGTGGTTGAGTAAAATTGCGTAGTGGTTGTTGCTGTTATCGTGATGTTTGGTGTAGTGATGGTTGAAGTTTGTATGTGTTGGTGATTGTGTTAGTTTTCTTCTTGAGATATTTGATTATCTAATATCCTATGATGGTTTGCTTCGTTATGTATTACTAAATTTATTTTGTTTTTCTATGTGCATGATCCTGGTTTTGTGATTTTTGCACAACCTTTTACTTTCAATCAGTGTATTGATTTTTTCTCCTACATAAGCCTGAGTCTCCAATTCCTAGTGTCAGTGAGTTTTATCCCAAGAAACTTTACTAGTGATTAGTACTTATGAAATCTTTTATGTTGTTTGCAGATGGACGCCTTATGGAAATACCAAGTGCATCATTTGCAAGCAGCAAGTACACCAAGATGCAAAGTACTGTCACACCTGTGCTTATAGCAAAGGTGCTGTTTTTTTTTTCTGCTTCTGGTCGTGTAATTTTTGCAGTTTTTCCTGTCTTTTATTGTTTTGAGTAACTAGTCTTATAGTGTTGTTTCTTATGTTCTGTACAGGAGTATGTGCAATGTGTGGTAAGCAAGTACTTGACACAAAATTTTACAAACAAAGCAATGTATAATGCATACTGGACGCTAGTTGGTGCCACCTGTTGGATTTTGCATGTCATTTAGAACTCATCAGAATTGTTGCTAGGGCTTCAGATATATTTTGTAAAAAATTGATAACAATGATGTTATGTAGTAGGTCGGTTCTCTTCACTGCTATGTATTGCACTTGCAACATTCTCTTTTATCTTTCTTGTAGAATTGGATTTTTTCTTGGGTTCTAATTTATGCACTAAGCTTGCTTTATGGCTGTCAAATATGGTTTATTTTCTAAACTTGCCGGGCTATGTTAGCCAATTTAATTTAAATTTTACAGTAAACGTCTGAGGAGTGGATAGTTTTGTTGAAGGTTTGGGCATTTACTCTTATTAATTTTTTGGTTGTCCTGTGATGGAGGGTTTAAGCCGGGAGGACTTTGGCTACAAAACTTAAAAGGATACTTAAGAGTACTGAAGTTTGACAAAATTTTACCAGGAGTTAGTGAACGAAGCCAAGGCAACTTCTAATTTCGTAGGTAGATCTTGTTGAAAAAAAGGAAGATAGTTATCTAAACTCTAAAATCAACTAGACGTATATATTCTTTCAACACGATGAAGAAGTGAGAACAAACTTTTAAGTAACCTCCATGGTCTACATCAATCACCAGAATTTAGGTGCCTGGAGTATAAAGCGCCATCAATATTTGTGTGTATCATTCGCTTGTTGAGTATCTGGTATACCTCTGCTTCTCAATATCCATCTGCCATGGTCTTCTTCTTGGGATTCTCCCAGCAATAAGAGCCCAAGTGACGAAAAACTTAAATTTATTCAAGTTTGAGTTCAAATCATTGGAGGAAGTATGCGTCCGTGTTCAGGAAACAACTTAGTAGTTGTTTTATTCCATCCATTTGGCTATTGAAGTCGCTTCCGCGGTATCCTTTTATTCCAAAGATCAAGTGATTAATCAACGAGAGTAGAATGAGCCAGGTAATTGGGTATCCCGCTACAATCGGCTGATTCAATTTAGATCAGGTGGGAGGTGCCTTATAGTTCCTCCGGAAATCCTTCGGTGAAAATTTGAGATCAATGACTCTGGAGCAAGATGGAATGGAACCAGCCCCTGCTTTTTGTGGTTCCATCATATACATGAGTGGCATCGGCAGCACGGCTTGGAGCGTGTTTGGCAGCCGGCATAGCATTGTATAAAGTGTCCTATTTGCATAACTTTTTTTTTTTTTTTTTTTTCTTTTTTCCCGTGTTTGACGCAATAGGAAGCATGGGGAAAAGATAGCATAACAACCGCATGTCAGTCACATAAAACAAGCAAAATAATTATGTCCCCCAATGCGTTGAGGCCGGATACGTTGTATATAATTTTTTAATTGCTAGGTTTTATATTATATTATATTATATTAAATAATTAAAATATTTAAATTATACAACTTGATTTTTTATTTCTAGTTTTTGACAATAAATATCACAAACATATATAAAAAAATAAATATTTAAAATATTAGTTTATTAAATATTTAAATTTATTATTTTAATAAATAAATCAATTTACTAAATTTTAAATAAAAATTTTTAATTATTGTAACGAATTTAATGTAATCCAATACAATTTTTTATCAAACACAATATTATATAACATTTATATAATATAATGAGAAACCAAATATAACATAAAGTTTACTCAGTCTCAGAAGCGGACCTAAGAAGGGACCTAGGGGAGCCTCGGCCCCTTCTGAAACTTTAAAAATTTATTGTAGTCCCTCATTACTCACAGTTTACAATTACACCCTTTTTGAAAAATAGTTTTTAAATTGTTTTCCTTACTTTCTTTTTTATTTAAACTAGTACCATATTAAACTTATATTTCTATAACTATATTATATATCATATTAGTATTATTTCTTTCTCTTTTTAATTTATATGTGTTAATTAGTGTAAAAATTAGTGAACTTCTTTTAAAATTAAAAATTATGATCGAGTCTTCTTATTATTTTTATGCATTTACAGCATTTTTGAGTAAAATTTAATAGTTATTATAAATTAATGATTTTTGAGAAAAAATCTGAAGAGATATTTAAAAAAAATCTTCTTTAAGTTGACATCATCATATCTAAGAAAAATGTTAACAATTAAATATAAAGTTATTTTGAAATCAATGTAAAGGTTTGTTTGCAAATTTCAAATGTATAACTCAAATTTTGAATTATAATGCTAATATAGGATTATAAATAAAAAAAATTTTCATACATGATAATGAAGTAATTATGCAACAGTTTTTAAATATAAATGCTTGTCAATGACAACTAATATGTATTTCTAAAATAAATTATAAAGTATTAGTATTTTATAATTTGATTCTTTATATTATGATTTTTTAATTTTGAAAGATAAAATTTATTATGTCTCTTATATATCTATATAAGAGTATTTTATAATTTGATTCTTTATATTAGGATTTTTTAATTTTGAAAGATAAAATTTATTATGTCTCTTATATATCTATATGTATTCTTTATTTTAAACAATTTTTTGTACTATTGAGGTTTTTTTAACACTAATTTTAAAATAGTAAATGTGCCCCCTCTAAGATAAAATTCTAGGTCCGCCACTACTCAGTCCTATGCTATACACTTCAATACAATGCTATCCACTATAATAATAATTATGCAATCTTATGTGACGCACCAAATGCTGTCTTATTGTCCCAACAGCTAACGTGGGTAGCAGCTCTAATTGTGTTTTAATATTTAGTTTAGAAGTTGATAAAAAGTGAATATTAGGAAAATACGGTGATGCTTGCCTTTTTATTTGAAGTCTTGATTTGATTAATTCTCTGTCTTTAGATATTTTTAGGTGGTGTTTGTTTTCTTCCATTTATCACTTAACACTAAAAGCGTTTAGATTTTAATCTTAAAATTTTTATTTGTTTTTCCATTTAGCACTTTTTTTAAGTGATAAATCACTTAATTGAAAAAGTGAAAATTTATCACTTTTCTAATCACTATTGTCTAAATGAGGTGTTAAAAATTTTATTCCATAAATATCCCTATATATTAAAATAATATAATTTTTGTCAAACTTTCTAATCATTATTGTCCAAATGAGGTGTTAAAAATTTTATTCCATAAATATCCCTACTTATTAAAATAATATAAATTTTATCTAATTTTTATTTATGAATATTATTTTAATTTATTAAAAGGTATAATTTTTGGTATATTTGTGATTGTTTTAGTATTTATTATCAAATTATTATATTATTTATTACTATATTTATAATTACCATATTAAAATATGATAAATATTTTTTTATAATTAGTAAACTTTCATTTATTTCTATTAATATTTCAAATTAATTAGTTAATAATATGTTGAGTAATAACTATTGAAAAATTTGATATCATTATAAATAGCGAGTTTTAAAATAGACAATATATGTGATAAAATTTTATTACATATTATAGGGACAGTTTTATTGAACTTTAAAAGTTATTAATTAGATTGCTAAGGATATTTTATTTTATTTAATAGTGTAAATTTAAAATAAAAAACTAATATTTAATATTATCAGTTAAAAGATCATATTAGCTTTTTTTTTTTAAGTTTATGAAAGGGAAAACACTTTAATTAATAGAGTTATTCTTTTATGGTTCAAAATATGGTCCTCAAAATGTAATGGATAAAATACCACTCTTATAATTTTTTTAATACAAATTGATATGGCTTAAACTTGATCTAATTGGAGAAATGAATTTTAAAAATTTATAATATTAATGATATAGTAGTTATACAATAATATTATATGAGTTTATATAATAAAATATTAACTATTTAAATGAAAAAGAATTTTTATTTAATTTTAGTTAATAATTATTTTTTAAAGGTTGTAAGAAATATAATATTAATTATTTAAATAAAAAAGAATTTTAATTTAATTTTATTAACTATTTAATTTTTAAAAGATTATATATATATATATAAACATTTTATATTTTAACAAGGGTAAAAAAAGTCACATTAAAGATAAAATATTCTCTTACTACTTTTTTTAAGTGGTATCTAAAAAAGCAAACAAACATCCTATTAAGTAGTATAAATTAAATTCTAAAAAGTGTTTAGATCTAAAAAGTATTAATTGATTGAAACAAACACCACCTTAGTGTTTTCTTTTCTTTTGTCACTTACAACTAATTCTCAATAATTTTATCTTAATATAAAAAATTAATTTTTTTTAAATGCAAAGGTCTGGATTCTCAATATCTCTCCTAATTCTCTATATTTTTTTATTTAAAAATTGTATGGGATAATTACTATAGGTAAATATCATATACCACCCCTATGTTTTGACTTTATTACGTCCAGAGTCGCTGTTTGCATTTTTTGTCTTAGACTACCCCTACATTTTCAAAAAAAATCATGGACCACCCTTCCGTTAGAAATTCCGTTAAATTTTAGTAAATAAGTTGAAATAACATGACTAAAATGATAAATATACAATAACAAGTCAACACTATATAACGTAAGACTTCACTTTCTCTTTCTTCTCGATCCCCACTTGATCAACTTTTCCATTTCTTTATTCACTTCTTCTTCTGGTTCGTGCGCTGGTTCACCAACCCGACTTCATGCAAAGCCGAACTAAAGCTTCGTCTTCCGCAACCGTGAAAAATCCTTGAAAAGTTTCTTTGAACGTCAACTGGTAAGTTATGCTTCTTATGATTCGCTTCTTGGACGCTATGCATGTAAGTTGGAATAAAAAACTCCACGTTGCATCTGTTGTATGTTTTATTTTGTGCTTTTTCATACAACTTGAAACTTTCTTTTTCTTCTGTTGTTGATATATGTAGTGCTATATGCATTGCATTTGTCTGAAAATATTTAAGTCAAAACCCTAATAATTTGGTTAAAATTGCGGGTTTTTTAAATTGAGGTGAAATTCGTATAATTTATATGTTATTTTTGCTAGTTGGACCGCTATACTAACATGCATGTATCCGTGATGTTGATTTTATATTAGTTTCATGATCTTGTTCTTGTGTAATATATAACCATTGATGCGTAAACATGGGGGTTTTCAAAATTGAGGTTATTATTATATTATTTATGTGTCTTTTTAAGTGGTTTTAATGTTATTGATTGAAATGCATGTAAATTTATGCTGCAGTATATGTTATAGTAGTTCTGAATATCTCTTCCCTGTCTAATCTGTTGACTCATGATTTTGTCTCTACATGTTCAAAACAATTGGTAATCATATATACTACAATATTTGTGAGTTTATTTGTAAAAAGCATATTGATGTGTTTTTATTGTGTGTTTAATGTTATTGATGCATATGGTAGTGAGATGGATGTGTTTTTCTTAACATTGAGATGTAATGGTACCGAGATACCATTTGGTTTCGTTGACCCTGATAAAGTGTCCAGAATAGGTCTTTTTCAGGTTGCTAATGAGGTTTTTGGTCTGGGGGTTGTTAATTTTAGTGATGTTAAATTTAGTTGTGAGTTGCCTTGGAATGGTGAGACCATAATAATTGACAATGACTCTCAATTCTTAGAATTATTGAAAATGTTTGAAAAAAACAATGCTTTCGAAATTACAATTGATGTTGAGGTTACCCCTATAGAAACTGAGCCTTTGAACTGTCAGTTACCTATAAGTGACAAAGAACAAGAGAATGATGTTAGGTTAGGTTGTAATATAGGTGAAAGTGAGACTGAACCTGGGGTAGGGTGTAATTTAGGTGAAAATGAAGAGGGGAGTGCTGAGTTAGGTTGTGATTTAGGAGAAAATTCACCTGTAGGTGACAATGGAGCTGTACATAAGGTGACCAATTTACAAGAAACTATAGGAAAAGAAGCTGAACCTAAGAATTCCAATGTAGAACCATGTACTGAACCTGAATTGCCCAATGCTGAACAAAGTGCAGACAGAGAAGTATCTTCTGAGTTGCCTAACATGGAAGATGTAGAAAAGTCAATAGGGCATAGTGGGTTTTCAATAGAATCTGATTCAGATGCTGATTACAGGCCTGATTCTAATGTTGAGGTTGATGATGATGATAGTGTTGTAGACAGTGGCAGTGAAAATGTCTCATCACTTGACAAGTCACATTATCAAAGTGATGGGGAGAATTTTGAGAGATTAATTAGTTGTTCTGAAGATGAAGTAGGGAGTGCTACAATGGCCAGGGTGCATAGAAGGAATTTGTATAGGGTTGGCTTAGATGGAGAGGTAGTATTTAGGGTAGGGCAAACATTTGAGAATGCCCAACATTTTAGACAAACTTTGAGAGAGTATTCAGTGAGGACTGGAACAGTGCTGCATAGGGTGAAAAATGAGAAAGTAAGGATTACATGTAAGTGTGCAAAACCTAGCTGCCCATGGAGGATTCATGCCTCAAAAACCCAAGATCTAGTGACTTTTAAAATAAAGACTTACTATCCAGACCATTCTTGTATAAAAGATCCAAACACCCCTAAGTGCACATATTTGTGAATAGCCAAAACCTATGAGGATCAATTTAGGGACAATACGAACCTAACAATAGACTGGTTAGAAAAAGATTTGAAAAGGAGATATGGCCTTAAACCATCCAAGCAGAAGCTATATAGAGCTAGGATGAGAGCTTTGCAAGTCATAGGTGAACACCATGCAAAAGCCCTTAGCCTGTTGCATAAATATGCCAACATTGTGAGGTTAACAAACCCTGCTTCCACTGTATATGTGAAGGCAGATGTTGATTTGATTTCTGCAAACCCCAAATTTCAAGGTTTTTTCATTAGATTTCCATCACAAAGGGCAGGGTTTATAGAGGGCTGTAGACCTTTTATTGGTCTTGATGGATGTCATCTTAAGGGTCCAATGGGAGGGGTACTATTAGCTGCTGTTGGTATCGATGCAAATAATGGGATGTATCCTGTAGCAATAGGAATTTGTGAAGTAGAATGCAACTATACATGGAATTGGTTTCTTGAGTTACTAGGTCAACATATAGGAAGAGTTGATGGTTTAGGCCTGCCTATGACTTTCATGAGTGATAGGCAGAAAGGTATTCTCAATGCTGTGAATGCACAATGGCCATATGCATCTAATAGGTTCTATGGGAAGCACTTATATGACAATTTCAAGAAGGCTCACCCAGGACCAGGCCTCCAACAGCTGTTTTGGAGGGCATGTAAGGCTGCCAATATCAATACCTTTCATTCTGCAATGGAAGAGTTGAAGGGAGTGAATGCTGCAGCTTATGAGTACCTAGCAAAGTTGGCACCTGATGCCTGGAGCAGGCATGCTTTTGATGCTAGGGTAAAGGTTGACCATGTAACCAATAACATCTCAGAGTGTTTTAACTCATGGATCAACAACCATCGTAGCCAAACCTATCTAAGCATGGTGGAGGATATAAGAAGAAAGATAATGAAAAGGATGCAGAAGAAGTGATATTTCATTTGATTTTTTTATAACCTGTTTTATTTATCTTTCTTACATACTTACATTTGATTTTTGCAATTCAGATTTTACAATTTATTCATTCCATACAGTTCAATTCAATATTTGCAGTTTCTTTATTACTTTCACTAACATTTTGTAAGTTCAATTACAGGTTTTCAGAATGTATACATTGGCATGGTGATTTAGGACCTAGAATTAGGGCAGTTATTTAAGAAACAGGAGAGACAAGTAGGTTAATGGAGGTGAAGTGGTGTGGAGGATTAGAGTTTGAAGTTGTTTACAAGGGAAGAGTAAGCATTGTGAGGCTTAATGAAGGTTTTTGTTCATGTGGGATGTTTAAGATTTCTGGTTTGCCATGTGCCCATGCAATGGCTTGTGCACATGAGAGGAGGTGGATGTACACCAATTTGGTCCATGATTTGTTTTGAAAAGGTAGGGATAGTCTAAAACAAAAAATGCAAACGGCGACTCTAGACATAATTAAGCCAAAACATAGGGGTGATATATGATATTTACCCTAATTACAATTTATCCCTTACGTTTGGCTTAAAAAAAATTCCCTTTAGAGAGATAAAAATTGCAAATTACCCCTTAATTTTAAGTATGATTGTTAATTTAAACGGTGAAACAACCTACAACTAGAAGAGAAAATATAAAATATACAATATAACTAAAAAACCCTTATAAAATTATCAATTACCACATTTGTAATTTTCCCTTTAAAAATTAATTTTAATAACTTGATACATCATCGAAACTATATTTGAAAATTAAATCTAATATTAATTATCTCCTTGTCCCTAAATCATGCAACCTCCTTCCTTCACTGCACCTCCATCAAACGCAGAACCTCTATCACACACAGCACGAATCTCTGCCGACGTTCACCACAATCCATCATCACGCCGACTTCCTCCGCCACGACGCATCACCTCCTTCACTCCACACGCTGATGTCGTCCACCACCATGGACCAGCTCTTTCAATCCACCACCATCGATCATCGCACTGCCAGTGTGCTGCAAACCTCACCGAGTTTGATTACTTGGGGGCAATCCCTACTAGTGTGCTGTAATCCTCCACTTTGCCATCACTGTTTTTAGTGAATAAGGTTCAATATGCCCTTTTTTATTTTTAATTTTTTAAATGTGGGCTCTCAAATAACAAGTCTTGTTCATCCAAAATGAAAATCAAAACGAAAGGCTAAACAACGTTTCTTGATTTTTGTTGTGTATTGGAAAAAAAAAGTGGATTTCATTCCTTCACTCCTGTACTTGCTGCATTCTCTGGAGATTTTGCATTTTTCTCTTCTTTTGCTGTGAAATCTCACCGTTTTATCTGCCTTGATTTTGGTGTCGTTTCATTGATTTTGGTTTCATAAGTTTTTGGGTTTCTATTAATGTCATGAACAGTGATGTTGCTAGGTTTTCTGTGGTGAAGGTACAGTGGTGGTGACGATGGTGGGGCTATGGTGTGATCGTAAAATGTTGGGAGGCTGCATGAGTGGTGTCGTGCGGTTGAAATTAATTATTGTAAATATTATTTGATTATTTCTATTATTTTAAATTATTATTATTATTGTCTTCCAGCTTAGTTTCTATATGTTATATTTATGCATTCAATTTTTATTTTGATTATAACCCTGCAGCGTTTAAGTTAACAGCAGAAATCAGATTTCAGGGGATAATTTGCAATTTCTAGTCTCTTAGGGGAATGTTTTTTAAGCCTAAACTCAAGGATAAATGGTTATTTTCCCAAATTATAAACATTTAATAAATCTAACTAATTATGAAATTTATTAATATTTTAAATTTTAGAATAATATAATTAAGATTATAAATTTTGTAATGTTTAAATATTTCAACAATAATTTAGTCAAATATTGAGATATAAATATTTCTAATTTATAAAAAAAATCATAAGTAAAAATAATATATACTAATGAGGATATATGAATTTAAAAAAAATCAACTTTTAGACATTTGAATTCAAATGCCAAAATATAAAAATAAAATATATCATTCTAGTTTTTATATTTAAACATATTCAGTAATTTAGACATACTAGATTTCATATTAAAAAAAAACACCGATTTAGTAATTTCTTATGAATTATTTTAAATATTATATATATCATTCATGAGGTTTACCATAATTTATAAATGTACAATAACATTTAACCTTGAAGTTAACACATCAATATAGATATGCCCTTTATAAGAATCAAGCAACCTCACTTCTCCCATTTTTAAGATATTAATATTTGATCCAAAAATTCTCAAAATTTATAGAAGTCATGTAGATATACATTTTATATGATAAAATTTCATACAAATTTGAGTTCAAAACCACCTTAAAATATTTATGATTTCAAGTTTAGTCTATAATACATTATTTCCAATAACCTAGAGTTGTCTAAAAATAATAATTTTTGTTATGATTATTTGTCTATATGTTTTCCATTAAACTAAAAACTTTTATAATTTTATAACTTGTAGACTAAATGATATGATTTTTTTAGAGATAAGCTGTTCAATATTGAAAAACCCTAGAAAGATAGGCATTTAACACATAGTAGCAAAAACCTAGAAAATAACATAATTTTACATGCTTACCTTACCCAAAAAAAAATCATTGACAAGATATAAGAAAATAAATAGAAGATGATGAATTAAAAAAGAAAACTTATGATTTTTGGATAAGAAGAAGAGTGAAACTCTTGATAGCATTGAAATATATTTTGGAAATAAAGATGAGTTTTTTTTTTTAAGAAAAACCAACCAATTATATATATATATATATAAGAAAGAGCATCTTGGATATTATATAAAATGTACTTATAAATTTTGATTTTTAAATATATGTAAATTAAAGTGGACTTTGGGAGAGAGATTTAAAAGGGTTCAAATAACAATATTATTGTATTTAATGAGCAAACCTAATGATGATATTGTTATTATTGGATAAGGATTTTTAAGGCTCATAAGCCCAAAAGGAAGGCCCAAAAGATATGATATAGTCTAAACGAGATCCTCATCAAAAAGGCCTAATGAACCGAAGAGGTTGTTGGCCTGAAAAAGGAACTTAGCCTAGCTAGTTTCACAAATCCAACATTGACTCAATCAAGGTCATGTGCCCGCTACACCACTTGGCAGCACAATGTGGTCCATGAACCACAATCCCCATTAAGGGGGAAAACAATCGAATACATCAAACATCTCGACTGAACCTTAGTCAGGAGAGTTGCCAACTCAACTAAGGTTAAATGGCAGTTATCAGCTTAACTAAGCTAAATTTTATTCAATTACATTCCAAGCAATATTGACTTAAGCATTGGAGTTGGCACGTTGGCCAGCACACTCATCAATAGCTACTTCTTGCAGGAAGCTGCCACAACTTCAATATTGATTGTAGGATGGAAGGCCTAAACTAGCATTTACTGTCCTTTTTTGTAAGAACTTTGAGCTTACAAATCTCATTTCAAACAGAAAAGATATAACTTTATAAACGTTGTGCTAACAAACCTTTTACTTATAGATTACATATTTAAGATAAGATAATTGTTAATGGTAACTCGAGAGTTGACAGAAGAAATCATATTTATAACTGAAGGAGATAAAATGTTAATTAAGGAATGGAGAGTGATGAAGCAACGAAGAATAGTACTAGTTGCATAGCATGGATATTGATAAAGCAACAAAGATTGGTAGTTGAATGTGTTGATGAAGTTACAATGCAAGATAATCAAGCTAAGCTGGATTGATGAGATCACTGATTAAGATGTTGCTGTATCGTTAGTTTTATACTGATGCAATTTATTGAATAATTTTTATTAGGCAGGTTTTATTTTGTTAGTTTAAGTCAGCACAAGTTAGTTAGATGTGCTGTTAGCTTATAAGAATGATTGTAACGCACATGTAAACTGTTCAATTTTAGTTGAATAAAAAATTCTCTCTTTAGATTCCTTTATATATATATATATATATATATATATATAAGAATAGGATAGCGATGAAGCTTTTTTTTTTTTTTTTTGTTTTGTTACGTTTTGTTGGTAGTCGAAAATTAAACACTACCAACATGACCTGGCCTGTGCTAAAGTGTCTCTACATTGTCATGAGCTATAATATGGACAAACTGATAAATTATTGCAGAGAAAAAGTGAGTCAATTAGCCTATACTATTAAAAATAATTGAATTTGAGAAGTGATCCTGACCCACTTAACAACTAAATTTTAAATTTTTAAATTTTGAAAAAGAACGAAATGTAGCACACATCTAGACCAAATATCTCACATGACGACGCCAATGAATCAAGTTCAATATCTTTATTTGTAAGCCATTCTGTAACTCAGAAATTGACAATTTTTAACGGAGACGCAAATAACCACCTCGGTAATAAAATAAAGTAGCATGATCCAAAATCCAAATCCAACCTTATATTTATATCCCGCTGCTTCTGAAACGAATGAATGTGCATGAAGAAGAAATTTTGGAACACCAACCACAAAGCATAGATAACAATCCGTACCAATATTACCTATGTTTTCTAATTCCAGCGGCTCTAATCATACTTTCTTACCTTTAGTTCGCAGTACAAATCTGCCTAATTACTGAAATATTAATTGATATGCATGCATGTCAACCATAATGAATCAATAAATTTCTGAATGAATAACAGAGATAAGTAATCATTAAATTAAATTAAGTTAATAACATAAATAGATGAAATCGAAAAATAATTCTTTTTTCTGTCAAAAAAAAATTACGAGTAACCTTCTTCGGTTTATAGCTTATTTAAAACAGACAATCTAATAACTACTGTTCCATGATTTGTCAATGCATCGCTAACACCTCTATAATTGTTGATCATGTGCTGGCTAATTAAGATGATACATGCCTAATTACTCATCATCACCTGGCTTGTAACATAAGGAGGAATTAACCATTTATAATAAAAATTGGTTTACTAGTGATACTAATCAGATGGCTCAAAATGATAATGACTGTCAACAGAAGTCGTAGAATGAAGCTGTAATCAATCTTGTACGAATTGAAGTATATGTTTGCGTAGCAGCCTTCCTAGTATTGTTACTAGTTGTCTTGGGTTAGATAAAGCGTCGATGTTGCAACCCTATTGTTACGGCCCGTCCAATTTGCTTGCTAGAGTGGCCCAACTATGCCTAGAGGCTTGGCCTAGCTTCTAGAAAGCTTGCAAGCCCAAGCCCATTTTCTAGAATTCTCTAGCAAGATAAGTTTCTAGAATACTCTCTTATATTTATCTAGATAATTTAGTAGATTGTAAATATCTAGATAATTTAGTAGATAATACTCTCTTGTACATCTAGATAATTTAGTAGATAATACTCTCTTGTACATCTAGATAATTTAGTAGATGAGAGTGAATTAGGACCCTTAGATGCATTAGATCTTAGTCATTTATTTGAGAGGTAGTTCACTATAAAAACCCCTCCAATGCTCATTTGTAAATCGTCCAAGCAAATTCAAGCAAATACAAAGCAAAGCCATTGTAAAGAGCTCTTGAGTAATATAAAGCTTTCTTGCTTAGCAATACTTGTCTCCATCTTCCATCTCTTTTATTCTTGCCTACAAAGCTCTTTGGCTCAACGATCCTCTCTTCTCCTTGAGCGAGAAGGCAAATCACTTGGCTTACTTAGCAACTTTCGATCAAGTTGCCTAAATGCCGCACGAGCGTGCTGCGCAAACCTTTAAGCTCGTGACAGTTGGTATCAGAGCACAGTTCGAGCATAAGAGCATAGCATCTGACCTTGAAGTGACCATGGAGGAGCAAGTTCGTGGACGAGAGGAGCAACCTCAACCATGCCCATAAGGAAAACGAGGTAAGTCCAAAGCTCCACCCTCGGAGTCTTTAGAGCCTCGTGTTGCTAGAGCAAGCTATCTCGGGGATGGACAATGCAATTGAGGGCCTCTCCGACCGTCTCAAAGGCCTAGGGACGGATTATGGAGAGATCACCCAAGCAACAAAGTCCAACATCCTTGAGTTCAGCAATGCCTATGAAAAGGAGCTACACAACCTTACACAAGAGCTCGTGGGCTTACGAACCTTTGTGGAGCATGAGTTGCGAGCAATTCATGTGGAAGTGGAGGAAACTCGCGCGGAATGGGAGAAGCATCAATGTGATCGTACTAACCCGTCTTACACAAGTCGTCTAAGCACCATACACGTGCCTACTCCCGCCACATACAATGGCACTCGCAACGCCACAGAAGTTGAAAACTTCCTATTCGGCTTGGAGCAATACTTCAAAGCCAAATGTGTCCATGATGATGCTTCGAGGATCGGCATTGCACCCACATTCTTACAAGATGCAGCCCAATTGTGGTGGCGTCGTAAGCATCGCGACGCGGACAGAGGCATCTTCTCCCTTCACACATGGGAGGACTTCAAGAGAGAACTTCGGAAGCACTTCTCTCCTAGCAATGCTGAAAATGAGGTAAGGGGCCGCCTCTGCCGATTGAAGCAAAGTGGCACGATTCGGAAGTATATCAAGGAGTTCACCACCATCATTCTAGAGATCGAGGACATGTCCGAGAAGGACTCTATCTTCTACTTCCTTGACGGTCTCAAGGATTGGGCGAGGGTCGAACTTGAAAGGCCCGATGTGCAAAATCTTGATGATGCCATAGCCGTAACCCAATCCCTTATAGACTACACCTCCCAATCCAAGGATAGGAAGTCCAACAATGGAAAAGGTGGGGGAGAGCGGAACACCAAGAAGGATCATGCTCGAAAGGAAGGTGGTGCACGTAAACCATCCGGGGGAGACAAGCGCGACACACCTAAAGGTAAGTCCGAAGCCCCTAAACCAAAAGGACCTTGCTTCATTTGTGATGGTCCTCATTGGGTGCATGATTGCCCAAAGAGGAAGACCCTCAACGCTGTAGCCGCTCAACATGAGAGCGTACAAAATAAGGAGTCACAAGCAGGAATGGGTTCTCTCCGCACCATTGGCACACTTAAAAGATCCACCTATGTTCAAAAGGGTCTAATGTATGTGAGCGCCACAATCAATGGCAAGGATGTGCGAGCTACGCACAACTGCATTTCTGAAGAAGAGGCCAAACAGTTAGGCAGGCCTCAAATATGTCAATGGAGGAGGCACCATCAAGGCGGTAAACTCACCCACCAAGGCAATGTTGGGAGTGTCCAAGGCAACGTCGGTGCAACTTGGCACATGGAATGGTAAGCTTGATTTCTCCATCGTCCCCATGGATGACTTTCAAGTAGTGCTAGGTATGGAGTTCTTCAACCAAGTCCATGCTTTCCCCATACCAGCCTCTAACTCCCTTAGCATCCTTGACAGGAGTTAATCATTCATGGTTATGGTGGAATGTGTAGCAAAGGTTGAGAACAAGATGCTATCTGCGCTACAATTCAAACAGGGGATGAAGAAGGATTTAAGTTTCCTTGCCACCGTTCGAGAACTAAATGATGGGGAGGACATCACCATTTCCAAGGACCCATTGCCAACATGAGTCCAAGCGTCCTTGAGGAATACAAGGACATCATGCCCCAAGAACTTCCAAAGAAGTTGCCTCCACAACGGGAAGTGGATCACCAAATCGAGTTAGAGCCCGATGCCAAACCTCCAACCATGGCGCCTTATCACATGGCGCCTCCTGAACTTGCGGAGTTGAAGAAACAACTCCAAGACTTGCTCGATGCATGTTACATCCAGCCCTCGAAAGCTCCATATGGTGCACCCGTCCTCTTCCAAAAGAAGAAGGATGTATCTCTCCGCATGTGCATCGATTATCGGGCGCTTAACAAGGTAACAATAAAAAACAAGTACCCGATACCTTTGATTGCAAATTATTATCCGGTAAGACGGGTGCCTAGCTCCCTGGCCCGAAAATATCTGGGGAATTGCCCGAAATTCCGGAGATTTAAGCCGGGGACGGGTAGAACTTTTTCGGGGTTTGCTTGGGGCAGAGCTGGGGGCCGAGGATCATACTTCTCAGCCCCGGCCCCGGCCCAAAATTAATTAAATAAATAATCATTTTTTAATTTCTACTCAATCTACATATAATTTAGGCCCACATCCAAAAATTATTATTTACTCAAAAAATGAGAGATAGTGCGGACCAAGTGGCTTGAACCTGGGTGCTTAAAAGATAGCAGCATGCCAAGACACCACTAGGCTAAGCCTAACAATTGAAAAATGAGCCCAACCTAATTATTCTATCAATTACTGTCTAATTCATTATCTTAAAAAACATGAAAGCAAGCAAATGTAGCCATAAAGGTTTAAACTTGAGTGCTCAAGGGAGGCAACGCGTGAAGACACCACCAAGCTACATATGACTATTGAACAAAACTTGGAAATTAAATATAAAATACTATGATTACATGCAGAAAAAAAAAAAGAAACTGGGTACATATCCAGGGAATTAAATTCCCCAGCCCCGAGATTACATTCCCCTGCCCGGCCCTGACACAGGAATTTTCGGGGAATTTTTTAGGGACAGGGATCAAAAAGCCATCTCGGGGCCGGGGCCAGGGATTGAGGTCCCCGACCCGGCCCGGCCCGGGGTTTTTGACATCCCTAGTTGGAGTTGTATACTTCAAATCCGACACTCATGAAATGGGCAGAAGCTAGCATATTTGCAACATCACCTTATAATTGGAATTATCGCAAAGATAATTATTGTGGTGAACTTGTTAACACTGCACATCTGTCTCCATTTATAGTCGGTGGAGTGTTTATAAAAAGGCACCCCGCTCGTGCAAAATTGTTGCGTATGATACTGTGTTTCAAAATTAACTCTCTTGGTTTTCTTTTTTAAGTTAAAAATAGATTCATGTATTTCAAAAGGGTAAAATTATTTAGCTAACTTTATGAATTTGGTAAATAATTATATGAATCTCGGAATTCTAAAAGGGTTTGATACGTGAATAACGTATATTTAATTATAAAAATTTGTTGATTATTCGTCTTATTTAAGGTAATACAAAAAATTTGTATTTATAGAAATGAATTTGAGAAATTTATGTAAGGGGGTATTTGGTTTGTCAAAATACACAGTGAATTATAAGAATACACAAGAGAGAAAGTCCTTCAATCCATGATTTCCTAAAGGGTATTTAGGAAGGAGATTTAATGTTGCAGCAAGTGTATCATGCAAGTACACCTTGGTTGAAATTGAGTTCGGACTTCATTGAATCCTGGAGTTAGTGTAGCCGTGTGTCCCTTGAACCTTGTAGGAGGTTTCGACTATCTTCAAGAAGTGAATTTATGCACCTCTAAGCCATGGACCGATTTTATTTTAAGCAATATTTTTGTGTAAGGTACTTATTTTTATAAATCTTATTTTTAATAATTGAATGATATACTAACAAAAATATATCCCAAATTCCAATCAATAAAAGGTAAAAAACAATTTCTCAACTCTCTTCTGATCTATTTCTCATCCTCTCCCTCTTTCTCTCTCACGTTTCTTTCTCTGTTGTCCTACATCCTCTCTATTCATAACCTTAGTGAAAATTTAATAAATTATCACATTGGAATATTTACGGTTACAAACAGTTTCGGAGATAGGCTAGCAGCAGAAGGCATAACATTAAGCAGTAGAACAATGCCGAGCTGATAATACTGGGAGTTTAGTTAAGAAGTTTATATTTCACAAGGAGACAAAAAAAAAAAAAAAAAAAAACTACAGCCGATATTGTGGATTATCATAAGGAGAGAGTAAAGAAGAGTTATGTGCTGCAGCTACAATGCTTAATACATGAAAATATATGGGATTTGTAAAGATCGATTCATACACAAAGCTATTTAGAGATTGTGTTATACACTCGTGTAAAGGGAGGGGAGGGATGACGAGATTTAGAGTTACTTACATACGGGTGCACCATTATTGTTTAATCTGTTTTATTACAATTTTATCCTCACTTACACCTAAAGAAGGTGGGGGCTATTTAGCTGCGTATTAGGGTTTAAATAGAGCGTCACTCAGATAAAAATGCATCAATAATTGATTTAATCCAAACTAAAAATAGAATCCAAAAGAAATGCGGTGATCTAGTTAATGATTTTAACTCAGAACCTATAGAGTAATATTAGACCTACAATTTATCTACAACTAACCTTTCTCACAACCTGGGTTAGGAAATTATTAATAGATTGATAATTACCGTATCACATATTTTAATCACTTTTATTTATTTTTATTTTTTACCAATCCAGTGATATTTTGCCAAAGAGGTTATGAGATAGGTTGGTTATAAACGAGTTGCAAGTGTAGCATTACTCAAACATATATATGGAATGCAAATATTTTCTTTACTTTTTGCCTAAAAATAATGTAGAATATTTATTAGGGCAAATTTATGTCCTTTCAACAAAGTATAAATTTGGTTAAATTTTTCTTTAAATTTTGATCGAATTCGATATGTACGTTTTAAAAATAGATTAGATTTGCTTGGATTTCAATTATTGGATCAGATTGGATTTGATTGAAGAGAAGGTATTTTAAGCCCCCATCTCAAAATAAAATGAGGGTAAAATTATAATAGAAATTTACACCTTCTTAAATAAGATTTAAAAATTTATCCTTGTTCCCTATTTCTCTCTAAAAATAATAACTTCATGTTCTTCTCACTTAAATTTCTTTCTCTCTCCTTCTCTCTCTTTCAGTTTTTATGTTTTTCTCTCTAATTAAAATCTATTTTTCTTTTTTTTTCTCTTTAAATTTCAACTAAGAACATAACTTAGATTGAACCCCAAATCATCTATTTTTTGTTTTCTCTCTCTCCCTTTCCAACGCCAAAATTAAAATATATTTGATTGATTTTTTTTATATGAACATGGAGAATTCAATAATGTAAGAAGAAACAATTATTAAATGTTAAAATCATAAATTTTTTTCTTCTTTTATGTATCATTGATAGTATTGTTTAAATTTAAGAAATGCAACCGTTACAAAAAAAAATTGAAACAAATCAAACTCCATTAATGTTATATAACAATTTAATTACAAATTAAATGATAATTTAATTAAGTTTACCATAAAATAAGAGCTGGGGGCTAATATTGAGAACAAAAAAATGGAGGCTAATTAAAAATTAAATGATAATTTAATTAAAGCTTACCATCAATATTATATTTAGATTAAATTTGAGTTTTATACTTTTATTAAATAAGAGGTGGGGGCTAATGAGATGAAATATGGGATTAAATAGAACTGCTCTTGATTGGAATAGATTGGATTGGAAAATTTTCAAATCAATTAATATTAGTTATTGGATTGGATTGGTTAGTAGTCAAATCCAATAGATCATCTAAATTAGATTGGATTAAAAAATTATCAAATTAATTAATATTGGATTGGATTGGTTAGTAACAAAATTAATAAATTTAAACAGATGGTTAGTCAGTCATTTCATGATTCATATTATATTCTCATAACAACAAGAAACTCATGGGAATACCAGAAAATTTGGCATTGGGGCCATACTCATGTTATATTCATATTATATGCTCTATTTGGCTAATTATATTGTTGCGCTTGGGACACAATAAACATAGGACGATATAATTTAAACATAATTTCTATTGATCTGGTCCTAAGATCAATTATTTAAACTTACTTACGACATAGTCCATTCGATTATTGTGCACCAATTGTTACTTGTTAGGTGTGTAAAATATATAGAAACATTCTGGCAAGCAAATCCAATAAACACCCCTAGTTGTGCGAACAAAACAATGTACTCATACGTTAACTACATAATTGTGATGGACATGGAAATATATAATAATTCTACATATATAACTAAACTATACAGTGTTATCCATACGTCATGATATGTCATAAAAATATTGGATGAATAGTTTCACTTTATTTATTAAAAATTTTTTAATTTATATTTTTTTTTTCCGTCTGTAAATTTATACCATCTCAAATCGTAAATATTAAGTTATATATTTTGATTATAAATGTAATAATACTTTTTAAGATTAGATACTTTTTAATGGTACCTCAACAGTTCACAGAAGAATCATTAATAACGTATTCAGGGAGACAAGAAGTTAAAAGGAATGGATAGTGATAACGCACGAAGAGTCCGTAGTTGGATAGCAGCTGTTGTGGATAGTGATGAAGCAACGGAGAACGAAAGTTGAATAACACAGTGATGAAGCTTTTTGGTTTTACTTTTTATGGCCGGCAATTGAACACTACTATCATGACCTGACCCGCGCTAAAGCTTCTCCGCATCAACGTGAGCTATATATGGACCGACAAATAAATTAATGGAGGGGAAATTTTAGTAAAAAATAAGGACATTTAAATCCAGAATTAATTTTCACGCCTCATTACTCAATAAACCATTTGTAAAGATTCCGTAAATGAATTTTGAATTTACACAACCCTATATTTTTCCAAAATACCCTTATCTTCTATCTGATAACTCATTTATCTAAATGTTATTTCTTTCTTAATAGATGTAATAGAAGTTTGAATATCTATCATCAAAATCAAATATATGAAATTGAAGTGGGTATATCTCCGTTATACTTTTCAATTGAACTTCTTCTTGTTTGCCTCTCATCCTATCATCTTCCCAATTATTCATTTATTCTTTCGTTATGTGGTTCTTATTTTCGTTCGGTTTGAAAGATTTAAATTTGTTGGGGTCTCGTATTCATGCTCCGGGTTAAAAGAAAACCATTTAAATGTCTATTTGCCCTGTATTATTACATTCCTTTCATTTTTATTGGAGAACAAATTAGTTCAAATTATCAGGAGAAGAGCCATACCTTTCAATATTCAACTTATGTAACGTTAGATTGCATTTTTTAATGAATAACTTCTTTTCTTCTAATAAAAGTAGTATACAGATGAACAAGACTAGACATAATTACAATAAAGAGAATAGAAGGGTGATTCTGTAATTGTATTTAAGGACAATCTAGTAATTTAATTTTTACTAAAAAATGGGTGTTAAACAGTAGATTAAGGGTGGATAAGACTCCACACGATACTTAAATTTGATTAGCATTCTTCACCAACTGCAATGACATTAAAAAGAATAATTTTACATTTTGAAATAAACCGAGAAAAATATTACAATATATGCTTTAGTGATGATATAATATAGGTGATGTAAGTAGTATTATCTCAGCACCCACCTACCCCTAATTTCTCAAAGTAATTTACAATTCAGGTTCACTGTATTTACTAGTAGGCCATTCAGATTATCTAACCCAGAAATTAACAGTTGAACGGAGACGGAAGAGCCACCTTGGCAACAGAGATTTGTAACAAATTACAGTAAAACCAAGTAGCATACCAAACAAACCATATATCATATGAATTAAGAATTAAGATCCTCTCCTTATTCTTTACTTTGCCTTATATTATATATGCTGCTGCTGAAACCGATGAAGGTACATGATAATAAATTTAAGAACCACAACCAGAAAGATAATAATCACTCTCAATATTATGTTTTCATTCCAGCAACCCCGGCAACAGACAATTGTCACCCATTCTGAATTTTAATTTTCATTACAAGTCTGCTTAATTAGTGATAAATAAATATGCCTGTTAATCATAATAGAATCAATAAATTTCTGTATAAATAACCAATAACAAACAATTAATCTAAGTTGATAATATAAATGAATTCCGTCCAAAATAATTCTTAATTTTTACTGTCTAAACAATATTTTAGAAATAACTTTCTTAATAGGTTTATAAGGCGGTTAATTATGTTAAAAAGTGCATTAAATTTTCAATTTACTAATTAACAAGGTAATATTTATTCATAGGCCCAATAATATATATAATTACGACATAACTTCGTCATCATCCTACGCATGAGTCCAGTACGTAGTCATATCTTCGTGTCCAACTCCCAACAACCAGAATTTTGCAGTCATCCCGACCTTCAGTCTCGGGCGTTGGATTTCTCCAACGGCTGAGATCTTCTTAGTTGAAAGAGACAATCTGATCAATGATTTGTCAATGCATCACCTAAACCTCAATAATTGTTGACGGCTTAATTGCTTGCTAAGGTCATATATATATATATATACGCCTTGCTCATCGTCACCTCGCAAGTAACTTAAGGAGGAACCATCAGAAAAATTGGTGTAGTAGTGATACATATAAGATGGCCGACACTCCAACTCCAAACGATTCTTTTTATGAAGAGAATTTGGTGGATGATGCTGCAATCGATCTTCTACAAATTGAAGTATATGTTTGCGTAGCAACCTTCCTAGTATTGTTCCTAGTTCTCTTGGGTTCGATAAGGCGCCGCTGCGGCAACCCTTTGCTCAAATTCTCCATATGGACAGCTTATGTTCTATCAGCATTTCTGATAACTTACACCTTGGGCATGATGCAAACGTTTCCTCTTTCTAACGAAATGGTGGCCGTTTGGGCAGTGTTCCTGGTCATTTTCTTTGGAAGTGCTGATTCCATCTCGGTATACAGCATTGAAGACAACGAGACCCGGAAAAGATATAACTGGGATCTTCTTGTTATGTTCTTTTGGATTGCATGGTTAATTCTTTGGCATGGCCTCGGAACATTTGAGCTGCCACTCTTGATCCTTTTGGTTCTCACCTCCATGAAGACTGATGAGAGAGCTCAAGCTATGATGTTAGCTAGCAAGTCACAAGGTTTGATGAGAAAACCTAAACTGGTTTCAGATTTCATGAGGTATGAGCATACACTGAGCGACCAAGGTGACGTAGAGCCAGCGCGCATGAAAGGATACCATTACTTGGTGCTCCGGGAAAAGGACAAGAAAGATAAACTTCTGCACGACAAGAAGCAATTGGATGTTAAAGATCCTAAAGTCATTACCGTCCACAAGATCTGGGACTGCAAAGGAGGGCTTGTCAGCTCCGAGGGAGATCCAAATGGGCGACTGAAGGACATCTGCCTCTCATTTGCATTGTTTAAACTTCTATGTCGGAGATTTGCAGAACATCCCTGGTATGAGTGCTCCCAGGATAAGTCGAGGGAGAAGGCATGGAAATTCGTTCGATATGGATTACTTTCTGAGAAAGGAGATGATCATGAAAGAGCATTCAGAGTGATTGAACGAGAACTAGCGTTTCTTTATGATCTTCTCTACACAAAGTATGCTGTTATCTTTCGGCATAAGTTCCCAACGTATAGAATTATTGGGGTTCTGATTGTTGGTGTTGGTTTCTTTCTTGGGCTGCATATCATAAGGCATAATCCAACACCCAAAGCGGACGTTACTCTTCTTACTACTCATGGCCACAACTTGGATTATCGTGTGACAGGTATTGTAATATTCGCAATTCTTTTAATGGAGGTTTTGCAAATAGTATTCATTGTCTTTTCAGATTGGACCAAGGTAATATGTGTTTCCAAATATGTTCAAAGACCCTCTTGGCAAAAGAACAGATGCATTGAAATGATTTTGCGACTTGTATGCCGAGTACACTTTCTAAAACCGTGGGAAAGGAAACTTGGACAATACTCTCTCCTGCATTCCTGCGGTTATAACCCTTGCAAATTGTTCTATAATCATATCACTGCCAGTTATATAGATATCCGAAGAAAAGGTCAGAGAGAAAGTTCTCGCATCAAATTGCCTGTTGAGGTAAAGAAAGCTGTTATACTTTCTCTCAAGACCAATGAGGGCCGATTGAATAATGGGGTGGCTTCTCTAAGGAGGAATGGCGTTGAGATTTTGTCACGGGCATTTGAACATCGGCAATCAGTAATTGAAATTATTTTGGTCTGGCATATTGCCACAAGTCTCTGTGAGAACGAATTACCATACTCCACAGGAAATGATAGCCAACAAAGGGAAAGAAATGAGAATTTTATAGTGGCAACTAGCTTGTCTAAATACTGTGCCTACTTGGTGGCCTTTCATCCTAGATTGTTGCCTGAGCATGCTTATAACACCGAAATCATATTTGATGAAGTGGTTTGTGAAGCCAGGGATATTCTCAAGGGATGCAAGTCCTACAGAAGCACGTGTGAAAAGCTAATGAACTTAGATGAGGGAGATCATGATCAAACTATTGTAAAATGTGGCGCGAACCTTGGACAGGATCTGATTAAAAAAATAGAAAATCAAGAGCAAAGATGGAAGATTTTGGCTGATTTTTGGGCAGAGATGATGTTGTTTGTTTCTCCCTCAGACAATGCAACCATCCACGCAGAGCGCCTAGCCATGGGTGGAGAGTTCGTCACACACTTGTGGGCTTTGCTCGCTCATGCAGGCATACTCAAGCAAGACGAAGACTTTTCCGTGCACGGTGTTTGAGTGAACTACTTTATTATCATACGTATAAATTAATGTAACATAAATAAATTATGGACTCTAGGTAGGTTGTCTCTATTTTGTGTGTGTAGTTTGTTTACTCTTCCATATTGTATAATGTTAACTTCTTTGCAATAGCTTGTTATAAATTAATTGTTATTAGTCTTCAATCTTTATATTTCTTTGAGCTCTCTTTGTTGGTGAATGGCAACGTCATAAGCTAATTTTTCCTAGTTAATTTGGAAACAACCTTGTATCAACATTGATTGTATGACCTGATATGAATTAACTAAATGGCGATGATAAGATCTTCGAACTAAAAGATTTCAGTTTATATTTTTAATTATCTATGTTATTAGATTTAAAGATTAAAATAATATATACAAACAATGGTGTTCTTGATCAGTCTTTCCGATTTTATATTACTTTATCCAAACCTTCAATTTCATTCATTCGAAATACAGGATTGAGATATTTTATTTTAATTTTTTATTTAAAACTAGACATTAATTTTTGGTGTATATATATTGAATCATCATAAAAATTAATAATTAAAATTTTAAGACAAAAAATTTAAATTAAAACACCTCCAAACTCCAACTGTGTGGTGAACTCCTTGGTCCTTACAGAGCTGAAGGCAAATTAATGCATGCTTTTTGCAGCCGAGTTACTCAGGCATGAATATTTTATTTGTGTTATTTAATTGCCAGAATGTTGGGAGATCGGTCGGTACCACAAAACAACCTTCATGTCCGCTGTTGGTGCTGGACTGTTGTTTACTTCGAATCGGACACTTTATGAAATAGAGAGAAGCTACCATATTTGCATCATCACCCTATAATATGTAAGAGTGATGTTACACCTATAGAGTTTATATCCAAACATTATTGAATATGCAAAATGTTTATGTAACATTGAAACACCTCTAACTTTATTGGAAAATGAATTATTTGCGGTTCATTGAGGACAAGGAGAGTGTTCTGATGATGGAAAAAGTTTCTCTAATAAGTTTGTTTTCAAGAGCAACGTCATAGAAATTTAAATAAACCTTAAGAGTTTATTTAGAATTTAAAGTTCAAGTTAAAATAGAATTAGAGTTTATTGTTCCTAATTAATTTAGAATTTATGATAAGAGGAAGGATTAATATTCCCAGTTAATTTTAGATTATGATTAATTCTTTGGTTTATTTTAAAAGCATTCGTATTCATAATTTGAGTAGAATTATGATTGAGTATATTATATAAGTCTTTATAATTTGTCAATTTCATTAAGAAAAAATAAGAAGAAATAAGAAGTATCGAGAAGAGTAGTCAAGAGTTCAAAATTTAATTTCTTCTGGTTAAATAATTATTCTCTAACATAATATCAAAGTGGTCCAGCTCAATCATGTTGCGAATTCATTAATAATAATCAGAATAGATAAATAGGTTCCAAATGCTTGTGCAGATGCTCAGCTTCTCTTTGGAGACAAGAACGTTATCACTATCAGCATTCAACCATTTCCCCTTATGAATGAAGGCTCCAGCACCATATATACACAGGGAATACACCCAAAGGCGGACCCGGGTCGCCTCCTAAAATTTGTAGCGTCACTTTTACTCCCTATTTCAACTAGTTTCTAGTAACCTTTACTTTGAAATAAAATCCAATTTCTTAATTTTATCTTTCATTTTTCTTTTCTAATTATTAATTTGTCAAGATTTCAACACCTTTTCCTTTGACTCTAGTGTCACATACAAGTCACTTTTTAATCAATATGCTAATACTAAAAGATATAATTTACAACCTAAAATTGTGTGAGTTTCTCTTGCATTTTAGTTTTATTATTTCATTTCATAAATTGTATATATATTTTTTATTTAATCTAGTATAAATTATATCTTTCTAGTTTCTTTTCATATTTTATAATTTATCAATAGTTCTTTTTTTTTTAAAAAAAGAACATAGATTTAAAGAATTTTTAGTAAATAATAATAACTAACTCTTTTATAATTTTTAGTGAAATTATATATTATATTTGGAGTGTGTAAGAAGCAAAGTTCGTTATGTCCGCCTTACCTAGGCAATCTTTTCTTATATTTTTACAAATCTTCTTATATTATTTAGGCTTATCAAAAATAAAAATTATAAAAATTATAATATTTAAAGTGTCCCTCCTTATATAAAATGGTGGTCCACCCCTAAATATATCTTGACCTTTTTTCTTTGGTTTCACAAAATTAGAACCCAAGGCTTTCACCCCAGTGCCACATTCATTAATCTCATCTGGGTCTCTAATGCATCCGTTCACTACTACATCATCCACCATTATTATGAGCCTATTTAACCAAAATCCCTCCTATCAAAGGACTCTCATGCTTCCCCAGCCCCACCGTCTATAACCGAAACTCTTCCTAGAATCTGCCACTAAATACATATTTTCTGTCACATCTGTGCTTACAGCAAAGGTGCTGTTAATTTCTGTTGCTAATCGTGTAATTTTGTAGTTTTTTTTTTTCCATCTTTTAATTCTTTGGGTTGTCGATCCTGTGATGGAGTTTTTAAGGAGAAGCCTTTGGCTGCCAAACTTAAAAGGATACCTCGAGTACTGAAGTTTGACAAAATTTTACTAGAGTTGATGTACAAAACCTAGGCAACTTTTAATTTTGTAGTAAGACTTCCATTGCTGAAAATAAGCGGGATATTTACTTAAACTCTAAAATCAATTGGACATATATATTCTTTCAACACAATGAAGAAGTGAGAAAAAACTTTCATAACCTGTGTGCTCCATAATCTACATGAGATATTACCAGAATTTAGGTGCTTGGAATATTAAAGTACCATTAATATTTGTGTATCTCATTCACTTGTTGAGTATCTAGCATACCGTACCTTTCAATTTTCTCTAAAACGTTCTTCCCGGGATCTTCCGAGCAATAAGAGCCCAATTGATTAAAAAGTTGAATTTCAAAGTTTTTGTTATGGAAATAACCAGCACAGATTCAAGCATTTATTATTTGAGTGGATCTAGGATTGTTACTAAGTTTTACTGCTTTCCACTATTTCTTTGCTACTTTTCCATATTGTTTAGCAATTAGTTTCAGAGTTATTTTCTTATCCTCTGTAATCAGTTCTCTTTGTAGCTAGCTCCTAATTCCTAGCATCGTAACATTGGCCAAAAGCAATCAATTCCTAGCTAGTTTCTAGTATCGTATCATTGGCCAAAAGTCTTTATAAAGACTTGGAGCTGTAAATAAATAGCAGGGATTTACATTGAGTTGTTTGGGAGGGCTATCCCCTCGAAGAGCCACAATCCTTGCTTAAATTTTATGTCTCTTTGGCACATCAAAGTTTGACATCAAATCATTGGAGGGAAGCATGCTACTATGTTCAGGAAACACTTAAAGGACTGCTTGGTATTGGGGTTTGTCCCCAAGGGAATCGGAAAGGGAATAGGAAACTGAAACCCATGCACTACAAGAAAAATAGACCATCTTGTCACCGAAAAATGACACATATTGCCATGAAAAGTATTCTACTTTGTGTCATTTGGTCAAACTGACATTAAAAGTTTGTCGGTCCATAGCTGAGACTATCTTGATATGAAAAACGACAAGCTAGGGGTAATATGTGTCATCTTGTGGTAGGTTTTTGTCATCTAAGAACTGACACAAATTGGAATGTCTGTCTGAGAAATGAAATGTAAGTTATTAGTATATGGTCGTTGTGTCAATTAGTAGTTGACAAGATGTTATTATAATGTCAGTCTTTAGCTGACATGTAAATGAATTTAATTTAAATATATATATATATATATATATATATATATATAGTAGTTGTCGATTTTTTATAATATTTTAAATCGACAAGGGGTATATCTGGTTTTTTACAAAATATAAAAACATGTAAATGCAATTACCAAAACAGCCTTATGTTAAAATCAACAATATTCAAAAATTATCCACAACCCAGCAATTACAAGTACACAACGCAAAAACACCTCTCAGCAAAACTAAAGGACACATCTCTCAATAAAAGTAACTTTTAGGGAAAAAAAATGTCTGCACTTTTGAAACGCAATGGCCTCAACCTGCTATAATCTTCATGGCCTTCAAGTCAAAGGAAGAACGATACTAGTTAGACAGAAAAAGTACTAATTTAATCACGATATGGACCTCTCAAAGTACAATGAAACAAATGGAAAACTGTTGTTTCCAATCTTTAGTATTGTTTTTTATACTAAGAATAAATAAAAAATAAAATTAAATAAAATAAGGAGCTTCTAACTTGCAAAAACTTTTCGAAACAGATTATAACAAAAAATGACACAATGTGAGGAAACCAAGGAATATAACATAAATTAAAGCAATCAAAGCATAAATTAAATAGAATAGAGATTTATACAGCTTTAAAAAAAAAAACCACACAAACAAAACCAAAGCAATAAAGGAATATAAACCATGTTTGGCTAACGAGAAAGTAAAGGAATGTAAACAAATAGAGTTCTAAAATCCATATTCAACTACATTTAAACCAAAAAATTAGCTAAGCTAAACCAAAGCAGATCAATATGTCATGATCAAACATGGAATTTGCAACACAAAATTTTGATATGACACAAATATTTTACTTTTTATCCTTTTCTCGCATTTCATTAACAAGCAAAATAAGTCATAAATAAGTTTTCATTTTCAGTTGATAAAAGAAATTTAGGATTCCTATAACAGACCAATAATGACATGGCTAAAATGCAAGAAACCATGTTGTAATAAGTCAAATCAGCCTACTTAATTTCTGGACAACAGCTATTATAAGTCTTTATCCAAGGTGATTAGTGACAAATGAGATGCTCTACAACAACAAATATTCATGCGTCAAGAGAGCAGAAAACTAAATTTCAAATCAAAGAACTAATGATGTACACCAAGCAACCAAATAACTCAATTGCTATAATGCAGTGTTATAACAGACCATTTAAACATTGCCTTATAGAGAGGTCACAATTGCCTAAGTTAATTTTAGGTTCATGTTCAAGATAAAGACTCATCTTTTTTTTCCCTTTATGTCTAATCCAGTGTTCAATGCCAAAATGTTAGCAATCAAGGTTTAGTAGCCTGAAAAGATAACACTAGACTAGTTTTAATGACACAAAAAAACAAAACAATTAATCATGAATAAGCTAAATAACACAAAACATGTCATATCAACTACCAGCAGACTCTTCACAATAACATGTATCAATGAGAATAAGAAGAAGAACAAGAACAAGAATTTACAAAAATTCCCAGTAGCGAATAGAGTGATGGAGTAGAAAATTTTACTTCAGAGATAAGTCGATCATTTATCATATATGTTATCAATCAAAGAAAAACCCGTACGTCAACTTTTTTATGCAATAATCTACAATTAATGATCAACTTCGAAGGTGTTAGTACAAGATGAACCTAGATATATACCTGCAGTATCCCATAAGCCCAAATTGGCACTGAAATTATAAAAAATTGTTGGTATATAATACTGAAAAATAAGAAGCACAACAATTAAAAAATAATATGAACACTATTGCAAACGACGATCTTGAAAAATGGCATGTTAATAAATTAAAATTATAAATAATGAAAGTTCTTTCCAGTTATTAAGACATTGATCCTAGTATTATTACAACAATCAGTTTGATCACCTCTATTCACTGCAGTCAACAACCTATGTATAATTAATCATTACAGAGGCAATTTATACTGCTTATCCACATATAACTTTTTCATGGTTAGATAATTTAGGTTGTGCAATAGAGAGTTTTTTCTTACCAAGTCAGTGTAGTTAGCTTTGCTCTTTTCCTCTTCTTTATAGGGGACATGATATTTCTCATACCTACACCTGCTTAGACCTCTCCTTGTTCTTGTCAACCTACAATTTAAAAAGCTTTTCAAGTAACTAAAAAGATAGTAAATGGGGTGCAATTCACTAGCAATGAGTAATAACAAATCGTCAATGTAAGGAGATTGAAGATACACAATGATAGAGGGCATGGCAAAAAATAAATTGTATAAAATTTAACTCATAGCAAAACAAGCAACTTAAGAAAGCAATAGTAAAAGTAACAAAAACCCGGTTATAACTAAGTAGTGTTTATTGTTATATATGTTTATATCATATATTTATATATAAGTTTCTGTATACAATTTGGGGAATGTGTAGAACATGTTAATGCTTGTTATGGTCAATTTCCTCATTGTCTTAAGTGTAATAATTAATGTTACTTCCAAGTCCAGAGATTGTATATTATGATGCTTGTATATTATGTTACTCCCAAGTGTAATAGTTGAACTACAATTGATGTCCATAGGGTAGAAGTTCAACCAAAAAAAGAATGTTTGAAATTAGAAGTAGATTATTTTATGAAAGTCAAAGCAAAGAAAACAATAATGATTTTGTTGTTAAATTATATTCTGATAAAAGTAATTAAGATTAGAAAACCAAATCTAAATGTATTAAAAACAGAAAACCATTACACTAAGCAGGTACTTGATAATATTTTTATGTTTTTTTCAGTCTGTTTATGAGTCGGGCCAGTCAAGTATAGCCCACCCTTGGTCTAGGCCATGATGATTTGGGTAGGTGTCCAATCATTAAGGCCCATTAGAGTAACGGGCTTGGCTCATTTAAGTATACAACAAAACAGAAATAACTAGAAAAGGTTATGAATCACAAAAAAAAAAATGTTTATACCACTCCAAGGGAAGATCCAAAAATACATATATTTTATGTCATTTTCTAGGTAATGAAAAAGTAATGAAAACCTCAATTATAAAAATAATAAAATTCTTTGCAGTTACCTAACTAAGAAGCTTTGGCTTGTCAATTGTAGAAAATATTACTTCGTGAATTGGAACATGCATAATTGTTTCTAGCCTGCTATGACATTCCAACAATCAACTTATTTCCACCAAATTATAAATATTGGAAATCGATACAACTGCATTTACATTACTCATTACTACACCACATGGAATGGACTCCATTTCTGTTGCAGAGAAGTGAGTTATTAATATTGGAACTTTAGCTTCTCGTACCCACAAACTAATTAATGCTTCAAAAAATTACTGGAGCAGCATATGTAACAATGATAGTAAAGAAACTTGTAGAAAAGAAACTAACCAATTTTTTTCCAACTCTTTCCCCTTGAAAGTTGTCATAGCATTCTTAATGCCTCATCTTGTAACAACGTAGAAGTAAGTTAACAAACAAAAAAGTGTATCAAACACACAACCAACAAGTGAAGCAAAACACAAATGAATACAAATAACACTAAAAACCTTGAATTGCACATTTAAGCTAAAATCACTCTAGATAGTACAATTGTTTATAGTTATTATTATTTATCCAAATTAAGGTAAAAAACAGTAAAATAAATAAAGCTCTAAGTTTTTCCACATTATTATGAATAACAAGTGACTCACTCTACAATATGCCATTGAAAAAAAAAAAAAAAAGAAAAACAAACAAACAAACGATTATACCAAAAGACTTCTATATAGTAGCAACTATGACATACAAGTTCAAACAAGCATCAGAAAAGAAAAAAAAAAAATTGCTCAACCTTCTTTTGCTCCCCTAATTGGGCTAGTGGTTCTCCTGTTAAATCCAATCCACAAATTAAGCTCAGTGTTCAAAAGTGAAAATCAATGCAAATTGGCCACTAGTATCATACAATATTCAGGATATTGACCTTATGCTGATTGAAAGGAAGCACGATCCTAACATTGAACTAAATAAAATGTCAGTTTTCCATTAAAACTTTTAAAGTACAAATAATTATGAAAAACAAGATAAAAAGAAGAATATGTTGGATATATAATGGAACCTAACTAACTTGTTAAATTAATGTTCAAAAGGAACATAAAAGAGAAGTAATAGAAAATAAAAGCAACGAAAGCCCAATCTAATATGTGTGCGAATGGTAAGAAAGTGCTTGTCCATTATGATGTGCAACGAAGTGCTTGTACATGTTTGGGACATAACATCCGAATGATATGCATCTTAAAGAATGTGCTAGCCCGTGCATCGTATTCCTATGGATAAAAAGCATTAATATTTTATAGACAAATCTACCAATTATAACATAAGACTAGTAAATCTACTAATTAATATTTTATAACTCCAAATATTAAGAAAAGTTAAGTTTTTTTATCATTTAAAAAAAAACACCAATTTTCTAATTTTTTATAAAGAAATACGAAAACAACTTTATCATTTTTTGAATTCGTTTTCCAAAGGCAGAAAGTTATTGATCATTTCTTACAAGTAATTTCAATTTAAATTTTTAATATTAATAACATTATTAAGAAGGTATTGATTTTTACAATACTATTTTTAGAGCGTATACCCAAAAATTCTGTTCTAAATCTCAAGTAGCAATCCCCAGAAAGCATACAAGATTTCAATATTAGTTAAAAGAACAAGAAAATAAAAATGATAAAGAAGAGAGTATTGATTACTGACCATAACATAGATGAATGAGAAAGCTAGTAGAGCATTGATTCCAATAAGAATCAGCAAGAGGTGCTAGCAGTAGTGGACGTAGATGGTTTCACTTGGCTACAGGTTGCTCATTTTAATAACATCTATGAGGTAAGTGACTAGATTGGAGGCCACCCCCTTGCATGCAAGCCTCTCCTTCCCAGCTATCACTAGAACATTAACAGAGAAAATTGAACGAATTGGAAGGCTTGTTGTGAATGAATTGGAAGAGAGCGCTAGGATTAATGTAGAGAATATATAATCAAAATTGAAAATAAAAGATAAATTGAATTTACTGCTTATCAAATTAGAACAAAAGCAAAAACGTATCCAAATTTCAACTCATCACTAAGGTAGCATTTGTTTGATAAAGAATTTTTCCACAACTCCATTTTCAAATACTAAATAGTAGTCCACGCAAACAAACCTCACTAATAAGAGTTCGCAAATTTTAAATACACACAAACTTCACACGAGATTCAAAATTCAAATTCACTTCCTAGAAATCAAACACGATGGAAAGCGTGGGTTTGATAGCGACATTCATATAACAAAATAAAAAAAGGAAAAAAGGAAATAGTTGAACCTGTCAAAGGAGAGAGGAATGATCGAACTAGACAAGCAAGAGGCGATCGAGTGTGCCATCATCTGATGCTTCTTCGATTTGCTTGTCCTCTGCTTTCTTCTTTGCATTCACGGACATCGAGAGCCTTCCACCTCCTCCCCTCCATATCGGCTTTGCATTGGTTCCCACCATCCCTATATAAGAAACGAGATTCGTCTCTCAGTGTTCCGATTTGAAATTTATTGCACTTGCTGGTGGCCACCAAAATTTTGAGGTAATTGGAGTCATAATTAAAATTTTGAGTTGAGAGAGACTTGGTAGTGCTTTGAGAGAGGTCTGTGAGTTTGACCTGTGAGGACGCAAGAGCGGCTAGGGTTAGGACTATTTTAGGTGTTTTTATTAATTGTTTTTATAATAAATACATGTCACAACTTAAAATTACTTTTCTACTTTTCAAGAACTAACAAAAATTTTATGACATGTATAATGTATGCCCATTTTTCTTGTAGCGTCGCTCCTTGTTTGGTGCGCTCTTTTTTTTTTTTTTTTAATTTTAAATCCGAGCGACTAGGCAAAGCAAAAGGTAGGTCGAGCTTCGAGTGACTACGGCGACAGTTAGCTCTGATGACAGGGCGAGGCAAAGTACAAGGCAGAGCTTCAAGCGACTGCGATGGTGACTTGTGGTGGATGGCAACGCTCATGAGTGGACGACAGTGGGTTGGGTACGAATCCGACAGAAGCTGTAACGACTCTTCCCCGCCCGATCTCTCCTGGGTGCATACGGATCCCCTAACGAGCCACAGGGTCACAAATTCTATAATTTCTCGCTTCATACCTTGCCACCAATAATGTTCTCTCAAATTACGATACATCTTAATACTTCCTAGATGCATTACATAGGCTGGAAAGTGAGCTTCTTCCATAATCTCTTTCTTTAATTCTTTAATGTTGGGCACACAAAGTCTATTTTTCATAATTAAGGTTCCATCATCTCTAACCGCAAAGTCTAATCGTAAGCCTTTCTTCACCTCTTCTATCAATTTCATTAACTGAGGATCTTGTATTTGTGCATCTCTAACTTTATTAATTAAAGTAGGTCTAACATAGAAATTGACTAGTAGCACACTTGAGTCATTTATTGTTAGCTCAATTCCCAAAGACCTCAATTCAATCAATAAAGGTAGATATGTCACCTTAAAATAGGCTATAGAGCTCGAGGACTTTCGGCTGAGTGCATCTGCTACTATATTTGCTTTACCTGGGTGATAGTCAATTGTGCAGTCATAATCCTTGATAAGCTCAATCCATCTTCTCTGCCTAAGATTCAATTCTTTTTGAGTGAATAAATACTTGAGGCTCTTGTGATCTGTGTAAATTTGACATGTTGCCCCATACAAGTAATGTCGCCAAGTCTTGAGTGCAAATACAATTGCTGCCAATTCTAAGTCATGGGTAGGATAATTTTGTTCATGCTTCTTTAGTTGTCTTGAAGAATAAGTTATCACCTTCCCGTGTTGCATCAAAACACAACCTAACCCCTGTCTAGAGGCATCACTATAAATCACGAACCCCTCGTTACCGAATAGAAGAGTAAGTATGGATGCAGAAGTTAATCGTGTTTTGAGCTCTTGAAAACACTGCTCACAATTATCAGTCCACTCAAACTTCACCTCCTTACGAGTCAACCGTGTTAATGGAACAACAATTCTGGAAAAATTCTCAATAAATCTTCTATAATAACCTGCCAAGCCAAGAAAACTTCTGATTTCTGTTACATTAGTGGGTCTCTCCCATTTAATAATAGCTTCTATCTTCTGAGGATCTACATACACCCCTTCAGCTGATATCACATGTCCTAAAAACACAACTTTGTCCAGCCAAAACTGGCATTTGCTGAATTTGGCATAAAGTTGTTTCTCCCTCAAGGTCTGCAAAACTATCTTCAAATGTTCTGCATGCTCCTCCTTGTCTCGCGAATACACCAATATGTCATCAATAAACACAATAACAAAGCGATCCAAATAAGGATGAAATACTCGATTCATGAGGTCCATAAAAGCTGCTGGAGCATTAGTCAACCCAAACGGCATTACAAGAAATTCATAGTGCCCATAACGAGTTCTGAAAGCAGTCTTAGGTACATCAGCCTCTCTAATCTTGAGTTGATGGTAACCCGAGCGCAAATCTATCTTGGAGAAAACCCTTGCACCTTGCAACTGATCAAACAAATCATCAATACGAGGAAGAGGTTACTTGTTACGTATTGTCACCTTGTTCAACTGTCGGTAGTCTATACATAACCGTATTGTTCCATCCTTCTTTTTAACAAATAAGACCGGTGCTCCCCATGGTGAAACACTAGGTCTAATAAACCCCTTATCAACCAACTCTTGTAATTGAACTTTTAACTCTTTTAACTCTGCTGGAGCCATTCTGTATGGTGCCATGGAAATAGGAGTTGTGCCTGGAGCTAGGTCGATTGTGAATTCAACCTCCCTATCTGGTGGTAAGCCGGGTAATTCTTTTGGGAACACATCTGGGAAATCTTGTACAATAGGAATATCTTCTATCTTTGCTTCACCTATTGAAGTGTCAATCACATGAGCTAGGTAGGCTGAACACCCCTTTTCAAATAATCGTTTAGCTTCAAGAGCAGATATTATGCAAGTAGAGAGGATTCGTCGATCTCCATAGAAAATAAATTCAGGTGTTTCAGGTTTTCTAAACACCACCTCCTTCTTGAAGCAATCTACAGATGCATGGTGAGTTGCAAGCCAATCCATTCCCAATATCACATCGAAGTCTCGGATATCTAAAGGAATCAAGTTTGCTAATAGATCATGATTACCCACCTTCACAATGCAATCCTTAAGAACATTTCCTACCAAGATGGAATCCCCAATAAGTGTGGCTACTGCTAAAGTACACTCCAATGGTTTCAAATCTCTATCAGCATACATAGCAAACATACATGAAACAAAGGAATGGGTAGATCCAGGATCAATCAAAATGTGGGCCTCACGACCAAAGATAGTCAACGTACCAGTAACCACCTCTGGCGTAGCCTGTGCCTGCTGCTGAGTCATGGCAAAAACCCGTGCCTGTCGAACTGGCTGACTACCCTGTTGATTATTACTATTTCTTGAGGTATTCGTCTGGTTTCTAGCTGAAGAAGTAGATGTCCCAATTTGAAGCCTTCCTGGTCCTCTATCTTTCTGAACAAAACTGCTATTTTGAATTAAAGTAGGACAAAATTTCTTGATATGTCCATTCTGACCACAATGATAACAACCAGGTTTACCAAACCGACACTCTCCCTTATGAAGCTTACCACAAGTCTCACATAATGGGAATGGAGTCATTCTGGATTGATCATCATGTTGTCTGCTCCCCTTTCTACTAATCCGCTGATCTCTAGAATTACTTCCCACAGATTGTTGCATAGCTCCATGTCTAGAACTTTGTTTTTGCCCCTCTGGTGGACCCTGTCTCTGAGTACTCTTATAACTATCAGAATAAGCTGAATAACTGCCCCCTCTCTTGCTTGGTCAGTGGCTAGTACTATCAACTGGCCAACTCTGCGGACGTTTATAGCTTGAATCAGCTCGGTTAGTCTCTCCCAAATTTCTCTCAACTTTCATAGCAGCTTGGACTAACTTACCAAAGTCATCATAATTGTTGGCAGCAAGTACAACTCTGATTTCTCTACGTAATCCTTCTTCAAACTTTTTACACCTGTCCTCCTTATCAGCCACAATAGAAGGAGCAAATCTGGAGAGCTCTAAAAATTTCTTTTCATACTCCTCCACTGATCTAGACCCTTGAACCAGTCTCAAGAATTCACTACGCTTGATATCTTTGTACACAGCAGGAAAGTAGTGATCAAAGAACTCCTTTTTGAACAAAGCCCAAGTAATAACTTCCTGTGATGGATGACGACGCTGAACTGACTCCCACCAGTGGTATGCTCCACCCTCTAATAAAAATGTAGCAAAAAGCAACTTCTGCTCATTAATACACCCTATAACTCCAAAGATACGCTCTAGCTTGCTTAACCAAGCCTCTGCACTAGGAGGATCAACATTACCATCAAAGCTTTGACCACCCAACATCCTAACCCGCTCAATAGTGTTCTCTTCCCTAACACGCCCTTGATTTTGAGTAACAGTAGCAACGAGCTGGGCTAGTGCATCTACTGAGTGTATAATGATAGGAGGGTCACGGTGATTCCTATTCTCATTTCCTCTCGCATTTGACTGTCTTTCCTCTCCACGACTATGTTCATTTTCCCCTTCACCTTCAGGTGGTGGTGGTGGAGAATTTGCAGTTTGGTTCAGTCCGCCCCTGGCTCTAGTGCGAGGTCTGCCTGTATGTTGGCTCATGATGATGCCTACAAAATATAACGCTTCTTTTATCATTACAAAACTATGTTTATGCAAACGTGAAAAAGTTAACAAAATCTTAAAAACCATGCTCTGATACCAAGTTGACACGACCCGCCCCTAGCTAACACGGACGAATCGTGCCTAAAACTGTACTAAGAAAATTTAACTTTTTTAAAATATGCTAATTTATGAAAAATTTGGCAGAGTTTTCCCTGTATTTTAGACTAATCCCCCTGCCAAGTACACAAAATTCAACACTTCCAAAATATTTATATAACCACTAACTTTCTTTTCGGGACCTTAAGTCCATCTATTAAAATAATTGTATCTCCAAAACAGTCTTTAGAAGAAAATATGGCCTCCGTCCTCAAATATGATGAATTTCGATTCAAAAAGTTTACAACCAAAATTTTAAATATAAGTTTAAAAACTCAAACATGATTGAATAAACAAAAATGTCTAAAAGAAACTAAAACAAATCTTTGATACATATACGATATCAAATATTTACATATGCAAGAAAACCATCTACGATAATACAATAAGATATAAAAAAGAAAGCTCTCAAAACATCATCAAATGGCCAACCTCAAGCAGCTACTGGCGTTCCGACTGAACACTGCAATCTCCTGGGGAAAAAGGGGTTTTTTAAAGAAAAAAAAAATATGGTGAGTATAACCTCAGTGAGTGGGATAGAGTCATTAAAATAGATAAAAATTTTGCATAAAATAAAATACTATATCATAATAATTAATTAATTAAAAATTATGCTTTACTAACATTAATAAGAAAACTACTTAGAAAAGATACAAAGATGATGCGTTCGAAACTAGCAAGTATACTAGTCGCACAAGTAATAAAGTGATAAGTAGATATCGTTCCCACGAGGATTGATTCTAATTGAATTCGTTATTTTCCAGCAACGATAAACTAAACAGGGGGGATTTTGTTGAATGATTAACTAAATGAAATAAGAATGCAAATTAAGAATAACAAAACAGAAGTTAATTTGAATGAAAGATCAATGAGAGACACTTGGTTAAGGGTTCTTTCTCTGCCACAAGATATGAATTTGTGAATTAACATAGAATTGTAATCCAATTACAGCATTGAAGTTATCAACCGTAGATAACAACAAGCTCTGTTATCCCAATCTTTCCTTACTTTGTTGTTAAATAAAACAAGCTCTTTATTTAATCTCTATCCATTAAACAACCTAGAACAAGCTCTCTAAGTTTAATTCAATAGAAGCATTACGATGAGAAAGATAGGTTGATCTAAGCAATAATCACACAAGTTCGGATTATTTAACCTAGGTTGTATTTTCCAATTGCAATCTCTGATCACAATTTTGCTACTAATGATTGGAAATTCATGACAATTACGGATCAAGATTTCTAATCTAGCAATAGACAACAACAGATTATATTCAGTTGGCCATTCCAAATACAATCAGTAAGCAATCATAAGCATTAGATATGGGAAAATACAAGCAACTTCAATTAGAGAATTGGATAACAATTTCTTACACAATCAACTCACAAAATCCATATCAAGGGCTTTGAAATCACCCTCAACCAATTCAGATTTAGTTACACATATTCAATCAGAATAACAAATACAATACAGAGAAATTCCAGAATTGAAAAGGAAAGAAAGAACTTAGCAAATTCTTTGAAAATCTTCTTTGTAGATGAATCTTCTTGGAATTGTAGTTCCTTCTCTTTCAAAATCTTCTTTCTCCTTCAAGAACTCCAAGGGATGAGAGAAATCCAGAAATGCAGCCTCCTCCCACGTTTTCCCCTCTTCAAGTTATGAAAATAAAACCCTAAAATGTGTTTAAATACTCTGCTACAGTGAATTGCTACAGTGCCCCGTATTATACATGCTACAGTGACTTGTGGAATTATATTTCTATACATCTCACACTGTTTTGATTACAACTTTTGGTACACTGAATGGATTTATAAACCGTAAATTTCTCCAGAAAATAGACTTCGAGAGCTTTCCAACGGTATATAATATGTCATCGGGTTCATTGTATATCAATACAATTAAATCCGAGAAGATCACTGACTAGCAGAGGTGAAAATGAAGGGTTTTACTCCATTTTTGTGCAAGTTGCTCCAAAACTCCTACAAACATCAAAACCACACAAAAACATAAAAATACCAAGGAATATAGCAAAGAAACATGGACGAATTGATATAAAAGTAATACATAAATAGACACCTATCAAATTCCCCCACACTTAGACTTTGCTAGTCCTCGAGCAACTAAAATGATACGAAACAAAACTAAACCGAAACAGAATCAAAGAAAAATTAAAACACACAAATGCTTCAACTTGCAAATAGGCCTCAAAGATTGTACTTAATTATAACCCAAGGAAAACTTCAAAATAATGCACTTGATCAACAATTTTATCTCAAATATTAGTTTCGCTTCACTTCAATTCCTCAAGTGTGTGTGTGTAGAGCCATTCTCACCTAATCACTTGTAACCCGGATGAGTTTATGCATAAAAATGAATCATATTTAATATTGAAGATGTGTGTATAAATGAACTCCATAGGCCTGCTTTTCAAGTCACTCTCCACTAATGTAGACATGCACAACACCAAGGATCAAGTAGGACTTTATTAAGCTTGTAACGTTTGGCTTGGGTGAAGGTATGATCAAGGATAATAATTTGGCTCAAATCACCCACAAACACATAAATCATTCAAGATTATGTAGAGCTCACCCCTATAACACAACTTTATTTTAATTCACCAGGTTACTCCCCCAAACTTATTTAGAACACTCAATCTTCTTTTTTTTTTTTTTTGCTCTTCTCTTCTTCTTTTTTTTTTTTGTAGAAAACAAAAGAAACTACACCCTCACACTTTGTTGTTTCATTCTTTTTAAGAACACCCAAGGGTATAGAACTCTTTTTCTTTTCTTTTTCTTTTTAACTGCAATTGCACTCCCCCACACTTAAACAATACATTGTCCTCAATGTTTAAGTACGTGGAAGATAAGTACAGATTTTTTTTCTCTTTTTTTTTTTATTACAAACATAATAAACTCACTTGCATTGCTCATGGCACAATCCAACCTCCTCTAACTTCCCAAAACCAGAACATAGCTCAAAATGTAATTGCGAATGATTTACATGCTCATAGGTAAGGGATAAACTGTTTGGAACAAATTCAATTAAGGTTAGGAAATCTTTTAGTGATTTAACAAAGAAAAAGGTTTACAGAGGCTCAAAGGGGTAACTAGGGATCAATTTTAGTCAAGGTTGGCTCTTAAGGCTCAAACGGTCCAAAGATGGCCTAAATCATTTCCCTAATGTTGCACAGTCTAGGATTCGCCTCGAGTGACCATCAAACAAGTTCTAGAATTCATTGAAATCTGAAGAAACACTTAAATTACATAAACTTTCTCTAAGTAAACAAATAACTCAGTGATAATGGCTCGGTGCTCAATTTTGTGCAAGGAATCAAAGGTAAAGCAAAAGCTAATTAACATTTCAAGCACACAGATCTATGCATCATTTATCATTTTCCAAGAGTTGTTCTCAATTCAATCATTGCCTTATCATTGGCCCATAAAATGCAAGAGAAGAGGTACGTGGCATTGTTACACCTGAGTCAAGATTGTATATTTCAACAATCCTAAGGACCAGTAGCCCGCAGACTTAAGGTTTCCAGCCTATATACCTTTATTATGAAAGAACAAAACAAGAAACAAGACAATTAAAACAACATGAAATAAACAAACTACAGATTTATTGAGAGAGAATGCGTTTCAAGAGTTAAGAAAACCCCATATTCTGCCATTCTCAGGTTTTTCCATAATTGTTTTTTTCGAATCGAAACTGATAAAGATAAAAACACATAACAACTCTAAATTACGCAAAACTAAACTCACTCATAAAATAACAAAGTTCAACAAGTCAGCAAACAAAAACAAGTTAGTTAAAATGGGTCTAAAAAGTTTAGAAGTTAGCCTCCTTATTCAGCCATTATGGATTGAAGAGATCCAGAATGCGTTTCAAGAGAACTTGAACTTTTTAAGCCACCACTCTAAAAGCCAAGATTAGAAAATATTACCTGGGACGAAAAAAATAACCTGAAAAAGCTCAAAAGAAACGACATGAAAAATCTCAAATAAACACACTAAAAAGAAAGCAAACAAAAATGAAGCAAACCAACAAATAGAGATTACAGATGGAAGGTTAAATCCAATTGACGCCTTTTGTTGCCTTCTCCAAACCAATTTATCCGAGCCATTGTTGGATCAGGTGAATAGACGAATTCTTGTAGTTTGTCAATTAACTCTCCTACAGTTGAAGCTGTAACCAGGATTTGCCTCGCTGACTGTGAGATGAAGTTTTTTTCTACTGCTTGATCAAGAAAAGACAACAAACCATCAAAAAAATTATTACATTTAACAAACCAATGGGTTTCCGATGGATGTTTAGCTGTGCCCAAGAGGTGATTTGAAATATCTACTCTAATGTACCATAACCACAGGGCAAAGCTATAAATGCATCAGATTTAATGACCATATGTGCAATAAGCTCATGCATACTAGAAACCTGTAACTCTTCCCCCATGGTGTTGCCTACGATATCTCATACAGCTAATGGTTTAGGGATAATGCCGAGAACTTTGCTTCCTCCTAAGGATGCAGCTGTTGACACACACCCCATTAACCCAAGACTACCCCCTCCATAAATCAAATTAATACCCCTCGCAGCTAATGTCCTACCAAGATCAAGAGCTGCTGTGGTAAACTCTCCATCTTTACCAAATTGCGATCCGCAAAATGCGCATATATTGCGGAATCGCCGAATTGGTGTTTTCTCCATTTCTACAAGTGCTCTAATCTTGTGTAAGACACGTTAGATAGTATGCTTTTCAATTACAAGACAGGTTATGGAATGACATATGAAAATATGCAGAATGTATATATACACCCATCAAACTCTCACATTTTGACACATGGGGACATACTTTCGGTGGGGGTTGCTCGATGCAGATTTATCGCCCCAAGATTTGAAAAAAATGAGATATGCTTTCGGCGAGGTTTGACAAAACCTACACACTTGTCTCCCACGTGAAGCATGGAAAATGGAGATAAACTTTCGGTGGGGTTTGAAAAAAACCGCCACACTTGTCTCCCACGTGAAGCATGAAAAGTAAAGATATACTTTCGGCAGAGGTTGACAAAACCTCCACACTTGTCTTCCACGTGTGCTTATATCATGGGGTAGTCATCTGGTTTGTCAAAAAGAAACTTGAAATTAAAACAAACAAAATCAACAAACAACAACAACACAAAAACAACATTGATAATCAGATCAAAAGAAACAAGAAAGAAATAAAATTCGACAACAACAACACACATTCAAATATACAAGTAGTTGTGATTGTGGCTCACATCTTCCTCTGGTTTTACGTCCAGTAACGGTTGAAACGCCTTCTATGAGTCGGGGATTTGCTTCCCATCCAGTTTTCTTATAAAATGGCAAACAGGGTCTTTTTTAGTCAGATTCCCTAGACTATAACACTGCAATTCATCACGAAATTGTGTCCATAGATTAAGCAATTCACGCTGAACAAGTCCACAAGTATGTGACTCGAGATTTAACAAAACATTATCCAGCGACTCATTACTCAAACCATTCTTAATAAATGAAAGTTTATCTTCTCTATTCTTGGACGCAAAACCTAAGGAACGACAAGTCTGGTTACAATTCCATCTAGCACATTTATAACATACTTGTAACCTTTTCGCTCTTCGCATCTTGGCGTAGTAGCTCTTTCCTAGACCAGGCATGTATTTTGCGAGATTAATGTCCGGCTCACCGGACAATCTCACCTTGGCTTCGATAATCCATCGGATATCAGCAGGCACATTTAGGAGCATCAATGCCCAAAGTCTAGTCATCCGTACTTTATAAATTTTAAACACAGCATTTTGAGGAAGTGAAGAAAAATATTTACGAAGGTTCGACAGAAAGATATCGGCATCCATTGAAGAGAAGAAAAGGAGAGATATTACCGATAATGCGATTGAGTCTGTTCTTCTCTAAGATGTGCACGTTTCAAACCTTTGGGCAATGGCTTCAGCTTCCCTTTGGATGTTTCCTCAAGCTGTTGCACAAATGAATTCGAAGTACGAAATAATCCAATTAAACAATAGAAAGGAAAAGAAAAGAGCAGAAACAAAACTAAAGACACATAAAAGAGATAACAACACAATAACAAACAAAAGTAAAAAACAAGTAAAAACAGATAAAAACAAATGAGACAGATGTCAAAGAGAGATAAAACCTGATCAATTTGATGGCCTACGAAAGGAATCTCCTCGAGACACAAAAATCGATCATTATTACCTTATTTTATTTTTCTTTTCTTTTTTAATTTATTTTACAAAAATATTGGGTTGCCTCCCAATAAGCGCTTGGTTTAACGTCCTCAGCCCGACGTTGGTTCCATCATGAGAGGATCCAATCTCCGCTGTGCTTCTCTAGTGGGCTTGGATCCTTCTTCCAACAAGAAATGGTGCAAGCATATGGCTGGGTCTTGGATATTAGCAATCATCCACTTAATAGCTGTTTTGTGAACTCTAAGTACTCGAACGCGTTTCTCTTCTTGTAGTGGTGCAAGGCCCATTTCTATTGTAACTAGCAAAGGATCTTTGTTACCCAAAAACACATGCCTCAAATAATCTGGAAGTAGCTTAAGCTCCAAGGTATTGGCTTTCATCACAGAAGGAAGAAGTTTCTCATTAGATAAAGGCAATTCAATGTACGAAACATCATACCTGTTTGTGATTATAGCTATAGTCTCATCTAAGTATGCCATAGCTTCCTCCATTTCTTTGGACACTTGTATCAAAATTCTTGATTCATTGGAATTTTCTGTCCCTAAATGCTCACTAATAGCTACATCCAATCCATTCTTGCGAGTAAACTCAAAATATTGTTGTGGGAAAGAATCAACAACGTCAACTGCAAAAACAGAATGTAAGTCACTAGAGTACCTCATTGCCTCAAAAATATTGAAACATATCACCTTGCCATCAAACTCTATGATGAGAGTGCCATCATGATCATCAATCTTGGTTCTAACAGTTTTCGAGAATGGTCTCCCTAAAAGAATCGGAGTTGGATTAGGAGAGGTCTCATCCTCAATTTCAAGGACATAGAAGTTTGCTGGGAAAACCAATTGATTCACCTGTACAAGCACATCTTCCACAACTCTTTTGGGATATGCATTAAAATGATCAGCAAGTTGAATGGTAATACTAGTTTTCGCAAAAGGTCCAAGATTTAAAGAAGCATAAATAGAATATGGCATGACATTAATAGATGCTCCTAAATCTAATATAGCTCTTTCAAACTTGGTATTACCAATGGTGCATGGAATGATGAACGTACCTGGATCTTTGCATTTTGGAGGAATTTTTCTTTGCAATACAGCTGACACATTTTCCCCCACACTTACTTTCTCATTTCCTTTCAACTTTCTCTTGTTGGTGCATAACTCCTTGAGAAATTTTGTACAACGAGGTACTTGCTCAATAGCATCCAGAAGTGGTATATTTACCTCGATTTTGTGAGAAGTTTCCAGGATTTCTTGTTCTTGTTCCTCCTTCTTCGATTTTGCAAATCTACTAGGAAAAAGTGGAGGAGTAACATATGAAGGAATAGGAGTTATAGGATTTACCTGAGAAGTTAATATTTTGTTCATGGTGGATGTGGTGTCATCTCCTTCATCAGTTTGTGATTTTCCTGGTAAGACATCTAATTACTCTCCACTTCGCAAAGTTATCGCACTAGCAATCTCGCTTGGATTGATCACCATTTGAGAAGATAATTTTTCTGTGTCTTGGCCCTCGAATTTGCTCATGCTAGTAGCCAATTGTCCCATTTGATTTGCCAGGTTTTGGATACTTGCCCCAGTTTTCTGCTGGAATTGCATTGTGTTAGTGGCAAGTGCATTAACAATATCTTCGAGAGACATACCTGAGTTTTGCGAAGCTGGTTGCGGTGCTGGATGTGGCATTGGTGGTGGTTGCATTTGAAATGGTTGCTGCACTCTAGGTTGATTGAAACTTTGTGGCCGATTTGGTATCACATTTGGAGTGATTGGTTGATGATTCCAGTAACTGAAATTATGTTGATCTTCCCATCCAGCATTGTAAGTGCTAGAGAAAGGATCATACCATTGCCTCGTTTGTCCTGGAAATCCACCCATGGCATTGGCTTGTTCCATATATTCTTCTTGTAAAGTTGGATACATGTCGATTGGATGCTACATCGTAGAATATATCCCACATTCATAAGATTTTTGCATATCTCCTACAGCCATGTTTTCCACAAGAGAGGTTAGCTCAGAAAGTTGTTGTTCAATGTTCGGAGTGCTTACCTCATTTACTCTCCATGGTACTTGTGGCTCAAATCCGCTACTGAATTGATAGAAGTTTACTGCCATGTTGTCTAAACACAAACAATCAGAAAAGAAAAACAAAGAAAATATGAATCAACAATGAAAACAAAATAACAAATCGATTAGAAAATCAATCCCCGGCAACGGCGCCAAAAACTTGATGCGTTCGAAACTAGCAAGTATACTAGCCGCACAAGTAATAAAGTGATAAGTAGATATCGTTCCCACGAGGATTGATTCGAATTTAATTTGTTATTTTCCAGCAATAATAAACTAAACAGGGGGGGTTTTGTTGATTGATTAACTAAACTTAATACGAAAGCAAATGAAGAATAACACAAAGCAAAGTTAAATGGAGTGAAAAATCAATGAGAGACACTTGGTTAAGAGTTCATTCTCTGCCACAAGATATGAATTTGTGAATTAACATAGAATTGTAATCCAATTACAGCATTGAAGTTATCAACCGTAGATAACAACAAGCTCTGTTATCCCAATCTTTCCTTACTTTGTTGTTAAATAAAACAAGCTCTTTATTTAATCTCTATCCATTAAACAACCTAGAACAAGCTCTCTGAGTTTAATTCAATGGAAGCATTACGATGAGAAAGATAGGTTGATCTAAGCAATAATCACACAAGTTCAGATTATTTAACCTAGGTTGTATTTTCCAATTGCAATCTCTGATCACAATTTTGCTACTAATGATTGGAAATTCATGACAATTACGGATCAAGATTTCTAATCTAGCAATAGACAACAACAGATTATATTCAGTTGGCCATTCCAAATACAATCAGTAAGCAATCATAAGCATTAGATATGGGAAAATACAAGCAACTTCAATTAGAGAATTGGATAACAATTTCTTACACAATCAACTCACAAAATCCATATCAAGGGCTTTGAAATCACCCTCAACCAATTCAGATTTAGTTACACATATTCAATCAGAATAACAAATACAATACAGAGAAATTCCAGAATTGAAAAGGAAAGAAAGAACTTAGCAAATTCTTTGAAAATCTTCTTTGTAGATGAATCTTCTTGGAATTGTAGTTCCTCCTCTTTCAAAATCTTCTTTCTCCTTCAAGAACTCCAAGGGATGAGAGAAATCCAGAAATGCAGCCTCCTCCCACGTTTTCCCTCTTCAAGTTATGAAAATAAAAACCCTAAAATGTGTTTAAATACTCTGCTACAGTGACTTGCTACAGTGCCCCGTATTATACATGCTACAGTGACTTGTGGAATTATATTTTTATACATCTCACACTGTTTTGATTAGAACTTTTGGCACACTGAATGGATTTATAAACCGTAAATTTCTCCAGAAAATAGACTTCGAGAGCTTTCCAACGGTATATAATATGTCATCGGGTTCATTGTATATCAATACAATTAAATCCGAGAAGATGGTTGACTAGCAGAGGTGAAAATGAAGGGTTTTACTCCATTTTTGTGCAAGTTGCTCCAAAACTCCTACAAACATCAAAACACACAAAAACATAAAAATACCACGGAATATAGCAAAGAAACATGAACGAATTGATATAAAAGTAATACATAAATAGACACCTATCAAAAGACGAGGAAGCAATTCTTTTAATAATTTCTATGCCTTTCACAAAATCTAAATTTTAATATAAAAATCTTCTAAAGCATTTATACTTGCATTCAATATTCAACATGATAAATATATTAAGTTTCTAAATCTCATAAAACTCATTTCTTAATTTAAATTTCTAAGTCATTACAGTTTCACTAATCAAGTACCCAAACTAATCTGACTGATCATGACCTGGCGGGGCTAGGATCGCTCAGGCCAAGATATCACTATACTGATCCTACGCATGCGCAGAGCTGCCCCCAAAGGGCTAAACATCCAGATCACACGGCTCAAAGCCTCTATGTGTGCCTGAATGGGTCCCAAAGACCTCTATAATTTTACTATCTGAATGAATTGGGTACTATCTTAGTAAAACATAAAAATTCAATTCTTTACTTTTAAACCTCTAAAACATTAAACAATCATTTTCGATACTGCATAGACAAAATTTGATAAACTATAAAATATGCTTCATACTAGAATAAAGGAATATCTATTTATTAACATAATAAAGTTTTGCTAACAATTATGAATAAATAGAAATTTATAATTTATAGTTCAATTGTTGGTAAAAATAGTATTTTTCTCACTCACTATTCTCGTGGATTAACTTGCGTGGTAACCCCTTCCGCGTTCGAATCCTGGTATGTATTAGGAACCGCAGTCTCACCTAAGGGAAAAGCCAAATAAAATTCTTTAATTTCACACTTCTTAAACTGACCAATTCTGGTTCTCCGATTTTTAATAATTAATTCACTCATCCAAATGGTCTAATATTTTATAAAGGTCTTCTACACATACATACCTAATATCATATCAAATTGCATAGCATTCTGTGTTCATTAGATCCCTTAAATCCTTCATTTTTTTTTCAGATACACAAATTCTGTAAACTCATTTTCAGAACTGACCTCTCCCTATTCCAAAATACATGATAATTTGTACCAAATTCGTAAAATCACAAAAATCTCCAGTCTTAAACTAGACATATAAAAAAAAATCATATCCCAAATTTCATAATTTTTGATGATCTCTAGGTACCTCAAAGAACTTACCCAAAACAGATTTTCTGCAGAAAAATTAAATTTCCAGCAGTAAACAGTAAATTTCGAAAATTCATATAAAATTGTATATTCAACATTTTTCAGTGAATCCAACTTTAAACAATTCCTTAGAATGTCTATTTTAACATATATAAATTTTAGAATCAGATTACAAGCCATCAAATTGCTATAATTTTCGAAATCTATACTGTTCACAGAACCCTAATTCTTCATAATTATCATCAAAACTTCAATTCCTTCAAACCAACTCCATAAATTCAACAAGAATGTGAAATACTTTGAATAAAACTTCCAATTTCACCATTGTTCTTCCTTCTCTCTCTTCCTTCTCTCTCAAAAAAATTCTCAAATATATCTAATTTCTCTCTAATATCATAATATTCCATTTAATTATAGTAAAAGTTGACGAAATTACCTCAAAACTCTCTAAATTCCTCTTGAAAATCAAAATTGTCCTCTTGCCTTTTCACTTCCTTCTCTCCCGTCTCCCCCTCTGCCTTCTCTTGAAATTTTTTTTTCTTCTAATTATGTCTTAATTAATCCTAATAGATATACATGGCATATAAATGAATATATGGGCTGGGCTAAAATAACAATGGGCTAGGCTTACTTAACAAAATTTAATGGGCTTTACAATACTAACCCCCTAATAAAATTTCGTCCTCGAAATTACTAACCTGAGAGAAAGAGATGTGGATACTGAGCTCGCATAATGTCTTCTCGCTCCCACGTAGCTTCTTCCTTCGAGTGATTTCGCCACCATACCTTAACCAATGGAATAGTCTTGGCACGAAGTACTTGTTGTTTCCATTCTATGATCTCTAATGGTTCTTCTTCAAAAGTCAAGTCTTCTTTTAATTGAATTGGCTGCTGTTGAAGGATATGGCTTGGATCATACACGTACTTGCGGAGCATAGAGACATGAAACACATTATGTATTTTCGACAACTCTGGAGGCAAAGCTAAACGGTAAGCAACTGTGCCCACACGCTCTATGATCTCGTAAGGCCCAATATAACGTGGACTTAGTTTCCCACGTTTACCAAAACGAAGCACACCTTTCCAAGGAGATATCTTCAAAAATACTTTATCTCCCACCTGAAACTCCAGATCTTTTCTACGCTTATCAGCATAACTCTTCTGTCGATCTTGTGCTGCCTTCATCTTGTTTCTAATAATAACTATCTTTTCATTCGTATCCTGTACCAGTTCTGGTCCTAATAGTCTCCTCTCACCCACTTCATCCCAACATATTGGTGTTCTACATTTCCTTCCATATAGAGCCTCATAAGGTGCCATTTCAATACTGGATTGGTAACTATTATTATAAGCAAATTCTATTAGAGGCAAATAAACATCCCAATTTCCTTTAAACTCCAATACACAAGCTCTAAGCCTATTCAAATACTCACTTCGAACTGGAATGACCTTTGGGGTCTTGGGTTCGAGTGGGGGAGGCGTCACTGGGTGTAGATACCCAGTGGACAAAACCGTGCGGGCCAGTGGGCCCCAGAGCGGACAATACCTTGGAGTGTGCGGCCATGTACCTGTGATCCGGTGGCTCGGTAGGGGGTCCGTGTGCGCCTGGGAGAGATCGGGCGGGGGATGGGTCGTTACAGAAGCTTTATATATTTTTTATCCTGTTTCTTTGCGGATTTGATTTGATTTTGTTGTTGGTTGCCGTGAGTGGTAGCCACGAGCGGTGATGGGGTTCCATCATATTCAAGAGTGGCATCAGCAATCATAGCTTACTGTTTCGTCACCTAGTGTGGGTAGCAGCTCTTATATTTTCTATATTTATCTTGTAAATTGATAAAATTAAAGTTAGTATTTGGAAGGGTAAATAAACAAGTTTAGGTAGTATTTTTTAAATGATTGATCTTTTATAAATTATTTTATATATATGCATAAAAATAAAGTATTATGTGAACAAGATCCTATCCTATAAATCACATATTTAATTTAAGATAAAGTAATATTATTTATACAAATTACTTATATAAATTTATACATACAAACTGATGTGGTATTCTTGTATGATTGTCACATCATTCATATTAATTGTTATGGCCATAACAAAATTAGGCCTCAATTATTTCTAATTCAGTAAGCCCATTACTGAAGCCCATTATTTGGGCCCGTTATCTGGATCCCACAATGACCCATCTTGACTCCTATATAAATCCTCCGAATTATTACTCAAGGTATGCACACTTTTCTGAACTCATTCTCTCTCTAAATTTCCTTTACTTTTGAGAGCTTTTCTCTCTAGGAAATTCTTCTAGAAAATTCCGGAGTGCCGGAAATTGACTTGAGCGTCGGAGGGTTCTCGCCGGTACCACCGCTGGCACCCCTGACTGTTTTTCTTTGCTCGCAGGATTGGACCCGACGCACCACCCGAGCTCCGACCCGCTTCCCGGTCGCCCGGAAATCGTGCATCAACAGTTGGCGCCGTCTGTGGGGACAACAATTCAAGCCTCTTTAGTTGTTGCTCCCATCCAAACGTATTCAAACGCATCATGAGTCACGAATCCCAACACTCAACCTCCCTAGAGGTTGACAAAGAAATCGAGGTTGAAGCACCTCCTCGACGCCGAAGGGTAGTTGATACAGGGAGAGCATTGGTGATATCTTCTAGGGTAGGACCTAACCTCAGGCAACCCCGACTCCCACTTAGAAGACCAAAGAAGGGTAAGAAAAATCGATTAACTACCATGGAACATACCATGCGAAATTTCAGTGAATAGATGAATCGTATGGTGACTGTGTTCAATTAAGCATTTGAACAAAGTGTCCAGCCGACTGCAAACACTGTTGGGAATAACCCAATAAGTGCCATGGTAGTACCTAATGTCCAGACGGATGTAGATGGGCGTCCTGATTTAGTCGCCCAGACTACTGGATTGCCTCGCCATCAGGCCCTTCAACCGAATCTTCCCCATCCTATTGTTCAAGGAGGGGATGATTGCCCAAAGATTCTCTCTTCCTTGCATATCATATCTGAATAACAGTTAGCAGCAGTAGACCTTCGACACTCTCTGAACAAGGAACACCATACAAGCGTTGAGCAGGTGCCAAAGGGAAGTAATGTTGACTAGCCAGCCTATTCTTATCATGGTCCTTACACTCCGGGGGGTAATTATCAGTCAACCAAACCATCCGCAATAGCAATTGTAGTTGGTAAATCCGTTACCCCTTGCCTACGCAACTCTGTTTGCGTCCAAGGCTGCAATCCTGACGCAAAGTTGAAAAGCTTGTCTTCATCCGACATATTCTTGATGTCCAACATCAGTGAGCTGAATTCTTTTACGTACTCCCGCACAGAACCCGTGTGCTTGAGTTTCTTAAGGCTCTCCCTTGCAAGCCACCCCGCATTGGAAGGTAGGAATTGACCCTTCAATTCCTGTTTGAGTGTTTCCCACGTCTCAATGGCTGGTCTCACTGCATTGGCATCTTCTTGGATACGAGTGCGCCACCAAAGTGTCGCATCACCCACCAAATACATGCTAGTGATGGTTACTTTCTCGGTCTCGGCCACTCTAGCAACTTTGAAGTACTGCTCCATATCCCACAAGAAATTCTTTAGCTCTTTGGCATCCCTCATTCAGCCTAATGGTTTCGGCTTCGGCACCTTGATTCCCAAATGGACAGCCCCTACTGCCCCAGATGCAATACTCATTGCTTGCTTGATCACTTTAAGTTCATCCTTCATCTCTATGAGGCTTTGCTTAAACGTATCAGTCAAGGCAATGATGTCCTCCGAAATAGCATCAAATTTCTCGTTCATCTCACGCATGAACTCCACCAATGTTCCGTGCAAAGTTGCAATCTCAGCCCCATACATCTCTGATTGCTCCATCAAGCTCCACTCCTGTTGAGCTTATGGTATGCCAACCAGCGCCTCTAACTGTGCCAATCTATCTTTGAGCGTCTCCCCAGACATTATGCTCAAAGGATAACCAGAATGTGAGTAGATAGAAACAAGTTACGCAAGATACCTTAAACCCCCGCTCGAATGCCACTTTGGCCCTTGTAGCCAAACTGGACCTCTTCGTCAACTTGGCCCTCCTAGCCAACCTTAGCTCTCCTTGCCACAACCGGGCTCTGATACCACTTGTCACAGGACTTTTTTCTGAGATGCGGATTGCCCTGCGATAGTGCTAAGCTCCCACTTAGCCAGCTACTCGATAAACCGCTTTGGAGGTTCTCACCGAGGTGTGCGTAACTCAACTCACAATTTTTCAAGAATACACACAAAAGGATTTACGGAAGCACCGACTTCCAACTTTTCTTTTTATTGCCTCAAAGAAAAGAATACAATCCGCCCCAAGATTGTGTGCTGGAAACACTCACAATGACACTCACACTAGCTACTCCGTTCGCTAAGTGTTTTCCCTTTGTGTCACTCTCTACCCCTGTGGAGTTCTACCTGGAGACCTCCCTCTGGAGTGTCTACCTATTTCCAGCCCACCATCTTGGTACATATATACAGCCAACCAACAACCCTGGTTGCTAGGCTCTATGTAGTTGACATCCCCAACTACTAGGCTAGGTGGCACGCTCCTTCGCTGCCACCTAATCCTCCACTCCCCCATAAGTGGAGATCATGGGAGTTAACTACCCGTAACTCCCCACTTCCTCTCATGGGTATAACCACCCATGATTGAAGATCATGGCATGGAAGTAACTCCCCCGAGTAACTTCCCACTCCGGAAGTAACCACTTCGAGTAACTTCCCACTCTGGAAGTAACCACCCGAGTAACTTCCCACTACCATTCCTATTCTCAAGGACATGGTTGAGCCCTCTCAACCACTAAGTTAGTGGGGAAGTTTCATTTCCTACACCTTAGGAAATAACTTTCACCCCACCACTTCCTTAGTTTTAGGAACCACAATCCTCTTGGATATGTGCCATGTTTTAAGCCCACTAACACGCCCATATGCACCATGAACCGCTACTGTGCGCCATGTCGCCCGATGCCATGCGCCATGTCGCCACTTTGTGGTGCGCTACCCGTGCGCATGCTTGCTACCCCGCAAGCGTCCCGGCTCGCATGCGTGCATGTGCTAGTGTCCATGCGCTACGTTGCCCCCAACGTGCGCGTAGCATCGTTGTGTCGCGCCCAACTACCGTGTGCGCTCTACACATCATGCCCACAACCTGTGCGTGCATGTTATACCATTGTGCCCCGCACATCTCTATGCGCGCGCCACACATCGTGCCCGTAACCCATACGTGCATGTTATCTCACTATGCCACACCCATCTCATGTGCGTGCCATACTACACTCGCTACACACATGCATGCGTATTATTTCGTTGCGCTACACATCACCCTGTGTCAGCGTTCACATTGCCTTGCGCTTCCCCTCGCGCATCAATGCCTCTATCACGCCACGCAACATCTCTACACCTTGCTTAAGCACTCACCCATGTGCTTCTCGTGGGCATGCACCCTTGCAGCCCCCTCCAAACCATGGCATAGCGCAAGGCATGCTATGCCAGCCATGTGCGAAAATCAAGGGTGTAACAGTCGGCCTCCCACCACTTTTCAACCTCCGGTTCACTATCTGAGGTAGCAGAGGACGACCAGTCACTCTCCCCTTCAGTATCCACCACCTTGTGGTTAACAGAATTATGTTCTAGCTCACGATCCTGACCGAAGAAGTTTTGATAAAACTCATTAACTTCTTTACGGTTAGTCAGAGGATCCTTATCCCTTGAAGACTGGGTTTGATGACTCGATTCCCCCCGTAGCACTTTTACAGTGGTTCTAACTCTAGCCATCTGCACAGTCAAAGAGGGGTCGTTAGTCATCAAACCAAGTCTACTGAGGGAAGGAAGAGGTAAAAAAAAAAAAAAAAAAAGCTGGGGGATTGTATTGAAAGTCCGCGGAAACGCCCCCGCGGAGGAAAAATTATTTGAGTTTGAAAGTCCGCGGAAACGTCCCGCCGGAGGAAAAATTATTTGAGTTTGAAAGTCCGCGGAAACGCCCCCGCGGAGGAAAAATTATTTAAGTTTGAAAGTTCGCGGAAACACGCCCGCGGAGGAAAAATTATTTAAGTTCGAAAATCCGCGGAAACGCCCCCGCGGAGGAAAAATTATTTAAGTTTGAAAATCCGCGGAAACACCCCTGCGGAGGAAAAATTATTTAAGTTCGAAAATCTGCGGAAACCCCCCCGCGGAGGAAAAATTGTTTAAGTTCGAAAATCCGCGGAAACGTCTCCGCGGAAGAAAAATTATTTAAGTTTGAAAATCTGTGGAAACACCCCCACGGAGGAAAAATTATTCAAGTTTGAAAATTCGAGGAAACACCTCCGCGGAGGAAAAAATTGTTAAAGTTTGAAAATTCACGAAAACACCCCCGTAAAGAAAAAATAAAGTTTGAAAATTCGCAGAAACACCCCCGTGAATAAAAATCAAGGTTTAAAAATTCACAGAAACACCCCCACGAATAAAAAATCAAAGTTTAAAAAATTCGCGGAAACCTGCGAATTAAAATCAAGGTTTGAAAATTCGCAAAAACACCCCTACATTTTAAATAAAAGTTTCAAAAAATTGCGAAAACACCCCTACAACTAATAGATATGAAGTTTTAAAAATTTTCGGAGAGGCCCCTACAAGTTACGCGTATGCCGCATGCAGAGCGCCCCATGCACGCCTCGCACTGTGCCCAGCGCCCACGCTAGCAGCCCAGCGCCCAGCCCTCGCAGCTCGCCCCTGCGCACACCAGGCTCGCCCCTCGCCCATCGCGAGCTCACCTGCTTCTTCCTTGCGCCCAGCACGCCTCGCCAGCTTCTCCCTTGCGCGCGCCCAGCGCCTCTCCCTTGCGCGACCAGGCCTCGCCCGCTTGCCCCTGCGCGCGCCCAGCGCTTTTCCCTGCGCGCTCCAGCGCCTGGCATGCTTCTCCCTTGCCTCGCGCGCGCGCAGCTCGCCCCGCATGATCGCCCATGCGCCCAGCGTCCAGCGCCCCACGCGAGCTTGACTCTTCCTGCACATGCGGCACACGTAGCCTTTGCATGCATCACAGCTCACCCCACCCGAGCTTGACCTTCGCTCGCATGCAGCTCACCCGCGCGAGCTTGACCCTTCCTGCGTGTAGCTCGCCCCTCACGGGCTCTCCCTGCGCACACAGCACGCCCCGCGCGGGCTCTTCCTTCGCATGAAGCATGCAGCTCGCCCGCACGAGCTTGATTCTCCCCTCACCCCTGGAAGCCAACCCGAACACCATGATGTTCACGGTTTGGGGAAGGAGGCTGCTGCCATGCACCATTCTCTTACGGAGGACCTTTCCAAGGCAAATTCGATCCTTCTTCCACTGGAATCTGTTTTGTCGAAAGATGTGGCTGCCATGAGTGATGCTATGACTAGTGAAAGAAAGACCAAGATGGAAGTTTCTCCTATCCATGGACAAGCTATATACCAGTCTTATTGTCTGAGGGTTAGGGAGGCATGTCAGATCTTTAAGCCCTTGCTTCCATCACTTACGTTTTCTGTGAAGGGACTGTATTCGATGCTTACAAGGCTTGCACGAACTGCAAGTCTCCACGCCGGCAATCTCCATAACGCTCTTGAAGGACTAGGAGAAAGCCAAGATGTAAAATCACAAGGAATTAGTCTGTCAAGGCCAGATCTTGCTGCTTCTGATACTAGTCAATTTGATGACAAAGAGAGAGAGGACATCTACCGATCCGACAGTGGGAGCACCAAAGATGATTTTCTTGGTGTTACTGGCCTCTCTTTGCAAGATAAAGGATGGCTATCTCCTCCAGATAGTGTCTATAGTAGCAGCTCAGACGGTGGTGTTACCTCAGGCGAAGCAAGTCTTGCAGACAGCCACAACCACCTAGCAGAAGTAATGGGACAGCAGTCACATGGGTCTAATCAGATTGAGGAAACATATCAGTCAAATTCTATTCCATTTTCCCAAACTGATTTACATGCACACTCTGAGCCATCAGTTTTTAAGCACATCGAGGTTAACGATAGTGATAGTGGTTCTATCAAATCTATTATTAATGAACCAAATGAAAATCTGGAGTTTGAGGAATTCCAAATTGATGAAGCTGCAAGTTTGCCTGTTGGTAGTTCACAACCAATGAATGCGGACTCAGAGTTACCAGAGTGGCCAGGACTAAAAATCGTTATGCAATATCAGTCCTAAGCCGTGTTGAGATGAAACTAGATGGCCGAGATATTGCGGAGAACAGAGAGATTAGTATTGCAGAGCAAGTAGATTATCTGCTCAAGCAAGCATCAAGTGTAGATAACCTTTGCAACATGTATGAAGGATGGACACCATGGAGGAAACATGCAAACGCGTGCATGTTCTTGCACAACCACATGCACACATGTAGGGCATAATACGCACAAAATTTTTACATTAAATAAAAAAAGGGGGGGGGGGGGGGTGCTTATTTGTGGCGGCTGGAAAAATTTACTTACCTTGAAAAATTCTTGCTCGGATTGGTGAGTTCTATTTGCTTGGGTCGCCTAAACTGCTTGCCTCCAAGCCCAGAATAACTAAATCGCCCCTACGTCAACCCGTTAATCGACTTGGGCCTGAGGAGACTACTGTTATGGCCATAACAAAATTGGGCCTCAATTATTTCTAATTACTGAAGCCCATTATTTGGGCCCGTTATCTGAATCCCACAATGACCCATCTTGACTCCTATATAAACCCTCCGAATTATTACTCAAGGTATGCACACTTTTCTGAACTCATTCTCTCTCTAAATTTCCTTTGCTTTTGAGAGCTTCTCTCTCTAGGAAATTCTTCTAGAAAATTCCGGAGTGCCGGAAACTGACTTGAGCGTCGGAGGGTTCTCGCCGGCACCACCGCCGGTACCCCTGACTGTTTTTCTTTGCTCGCAGGACTGAACCCGACGCACCACCCGAGCTCCGACCCGCTTCCCGGCCGCCCGGAAATCGTGCATCAACATTAATTAATATCAATTATTATTAATATATATTTTTCAAATCATTATATTTATTTATCAAATCATAACATGCCACATCAATTTATATAAGTAATTTATAAAAATAGTATTATTCTTTAAGATAGAGTTAAGATACATGTTAATGTTACTTCAAGAGTTCACAAAAGTATCATAAACAAGTGAAGAAGACAAAAGGTTAATTGAGGAATTGACGCTTACAAACTGGGAGCAGTGAAGCGCAAAGAATGGCTTGTTGAATAGGATAGTGATGAAGCTTTTTTTAATCTATTTTTTGGTGGCCGCCAATTAAACACTAATAACATGACCTGGCACGTGCTAAAGTTTAATTAACAGATAAATTAGTTGATGGGAGAATTCAGGCTCGTCTCTTTATTTTTTTAAGACATGAGGCTATTTGTACTTAAATTTAATATTTTTATATACTTTTTAATGTATTTTAAATTCAAATATCATTTTTTATATTTTATAATCATGATATATTTTTTAAATAAATTTAAATATTATTTTTAAGTTTAATATTAATCATATACTTTTATTTAAAAATTAATTTTTGTTAAACAAAACTAAGAATTCATAAACCCAATCTTAATAAATTAGGGAATACTTTTTTTTTTTTAAATGTTAAATTTGATAACTGGTCCTGACACCTTAACAACTAAATTAAATTTGTCACTTCTGTTGAAAGAAAGTAAAATAATAATTGTACTTCAGTAATGACGATATAAAGTAATGACGATATAAAATAGGTGACGTTAGTAAAGTTGTCTCATCACGCAGCTTCGCTGATGACATAATATAGGTGATGTAAAATAAGTACAGTGATCTCATCACGCATTTACAAGAAACATCTTACACGAAGCAGCAATCAACCCCGTTCCGTTTCTTCACTAGTGGGGAAATTAATTCACCCTTAAATTTTGATATAATTGTCCAGTAAATCCAAACATTCTAGTAACTAACAATAGGCACCTTGATTTTGACAAACATTAATAGAAACTTAACGGTATAAGGGATTCCTGTACATTCACTTATATTATAGAAACATCATTAATGTTGGATTTGATAGCGACACGTCTGTGGCAAATCAATGTAGAAGAAGAGATAATAATTTGCTTCATTGTAAGCTATGTATAACTCTCTCTTATCGCGTACAATAGAGAGAGTTTACGACGATGTCTAGCCTTAAAACTCTAGTTTTAGATAAAATCACTCACTTTATAAAATATGGATAGGTATCAATATAGAAAAGTTATATCCAAGCTGATTGTAAGAAACTGAAGAGTAAGAAATTTAAGTTTTTTTTCCCTCTCCATTCAACATTTAACATGGCTAGAGCAAACAAGAGAGTTGTCGTTGAGGGAGGAAATGGAATTGATGGTGGCATAATGTTTGGCAAAGGATAATTGTGGTTAGTGGTGGTTTGTTGACTTTGGGTGCTTAGCAGCTTTATGTTAGAGATCTGCTTTAAGAGTATGGATACATTTCTATAATTGTATAAATATTATTGTCATAAATTAATAAAAGTTATTATTTATAAATTACCCAACTGTGACTGTATTAATAATTACAGGTTCCAGAGCTTGTATATTAACAAAGTTTATGTATATATGAGATATATATGAGACATAGAACTTTTTCATACCTCAAAACTAATTCATCACTTACAAACAAAGGTTGGGCACTTTGTTTGGACAAGGTTGTTATGTTGTTTGTCTTTAATGAGGAAATGGTAAATCTCTAACCATTTGAAGTGAAGACTTGATGACAAAGATACTTGTGTATTATGAATGTAAGAACAGGGACGACATAAAAATTATTCATTTGGTAGAAATACCGTGACTAAATGTGAATTTCTACACCCGAGCACTAAAGACATTCCTTCCCTTATTCTTGAGTAGGTAGTGTACATATAATATATAGGTCATGGTCTTTGACTAAAAGATGTTCATTAAACTAAGATTTATTTTAATAAATCTCAACTCATTTAAATTGTGTAAAACTAAAATCAAGGGCTCAAGATGTAATTGGAAGGGTAACACTGTAAATCATTTCTAGCTGCAATTATTAGTATACTATGAATGATAGTTATGTAAACATGATGCTTAATGGATAGGGTAAGTTTTTTGTAGAGAGTATTTAATTCAAGAGTGCAGCTTTGGTCCTCTAGTGGAATAAACCAAACTAAATAGGTAGAGCTCACTACAGTTATGAGATAACGGTGTATGTGGTCAAATTTATTAGAGCTTGTAATTAAATATGTTCATCAAGGTCCTTTGGGTAGCTGATATAAATTGTCTGAAAAAGAATTGGATTTGAGAAATTAATTATGTAACTTAATTGGGTTTATTAAAGAATATAGCCCAAGTATTAAATTAAATATATTTGACTAGTAAATGGGCTCATTATTTAATTAATTTGATTAATTAAATAATAGAGTATTTAGACTAATTTAATTAATTAGATTAATGAACTTATAATTGATATGATTAATTAAAAGCCTGCACAAAATTGGGTTAGATCTAATTGATTGTTGAAAGCCTAATTAAAGACCTAATGAGATCAAGCTCTAAGAACCTAAAAAATTAGTTAGACTAAGCCTAATAGGATCAAGTTTACTCCTCAAAATTGGACAGAGATCAACAGAGATTTATTGTCATACCCTACCCCTTATTAAAAAATTGATATTTATACCCTAAGCATACCTTTGAAAAGTCTTAAGATTCATACTCATACCCTGTCCATATCTATTAATGAAAAACTATACCCTAACCATTTATAAAAAGGTATCCATAGAGCCCGATTGTAAAACAATATCAATAATTTAATTACATTAAACGAAGACCAAAAGTGACTTAAAACTTTTAACTAACAAAAAAAAAGCACTTAACAAAAGCCTTCATGATCTTTTTCTTGTAATTCATCTAAAAAACACTTAACAAAAAAAATAAAAATAAAAGGACTATAAAAAGTAAATATAAAAGCCTTCATGATCTTCTTCTCGTAATAAATCTATATCAAACCTACATAAAAATTAAATGGGAGAAAAAATAGAAATATTACATAGAAGACTAACATATATTATATTAAGATAAAGCTTATAAAATATGATATTTTCTATGCAACAAAATCAAGCCAATTGAAAATTTGATATTAGAAATCAATATTTCTTTATTGCTCTAATTATAATAATCCCAAAGTAAACAAACAATCTTGGAAAAGAAAAAGAATAAATGAGTCAAGTATTTAAGTTATGGAACGATGCAGTTTTATGTTTAGGTATTAAATTTTATATTTTATTTAAATTAATAATAATAATTTATTTAATAGGGTCTTAAAGGGTATAAAGGGTATAGGCAAGGTATGGGTAGAGTTTATACTCATACCCTTACCCTACCCATATCATTTAGGGTTTAATTTTTCATCCTATATACTTTTTTTTGGAAAAAGTTACTATTCACATAAAAGAAAAAGTGAATGTACAAGATACGAGGGGTATACCCCAAGAAGAGTACCTAATACTCACAATTTCAAACAGGAAATACTAATGTACAAGGGCCCAAAACAAAATAACCTAAACAAGAGAGCCAAAGGCCCAATTAAATAGAAAAAAAGGCGTACAGGCCCAAACCAACCACAACTAAACCAATAGCAAAACAAAGTCCAAGAACAAAGTTAATTATGCAGACCCCATATGGCACGAAGCTGAGGAGTGATCGTATACTTGGCCTCCAAGGCTAGAAGCCGGGAACGAACCAAGTCAAAAATCTCATCAGTCACCTGACGACAGGTCCGACGCCGCTGTTGATACATACGATCATTCCTTTCATGCCAAAGAGAATAAACCATTGCAGAGAAGACCAAACGTGCAAGGATATGTCCAAAATTCTTCCTGCCTTGGAGATGCAGAGAAGCCCATTGGAGCAAGGACGTCCAACAAAAGGATGGCCAAACAATGAGAGTCCTAGCTGAAATCTCCCCCCAAACAGAAGATGAGAAAGGACAGCTAAAGAAAAGATGGTCATGGGTCTCATTTGCTGAAACACAGAGAACACATCTTGAAGATTGTAAGATACCATGACGTTGTAGTTGATCCATAGTACGAAGCCGACCCAAAGAGGCAAGCCAAAGAATAAAAGAGTGTCTTGGGACATGGCCAGGGAACCAGAGAAGATGATGAAGAGTGTTCACCGGTTGCCTACTCCGTAACAATTTCCATGCGGAGCCAATAGAGAAAATACCTGAGGTATGGCCCTTCCAAACAACATGATCAGGAGCCCCCATCGTAGGTCGGATGCTGACTGAGTCCCAAATCAACTTAAGGGCCTGACCTCTATCAGGAAAAGCCCAGTCCCCATTCTGAATAATGTCTAAGACCCTAGCATCTAAAGGAAGACCTGTGGATGTAAGAGTCCTGAAGGGTAACAAGTCACACAGACGCCCCTGTGGCAACCAGTAATCCTGCCAAAGAGAGGTATTACGACCATCTCCAATACAAGAGACAAATTTACCTCTACACCAAGCCCGACTGTGCAAAATCTTCCTCCAAGACCAAGAGGCTCCAGAAGTTACCCGAATATGCCAAAATGAGCAGCCCCGAAGGAGCACCTTATGAACCCAAGAAGACCAAGTGGAGGATTGGTTAGAAAGAAGTCTCCAAACATGTTTCAGAATAGATGCACGATTCCACTCCTTGACTCGCTTTATTCCTAATCTACCTTCTTTCAATGGATAGCAAACCAAATCCCAAGCTACTTTGGCCCCAGAATGAGACAAAGAGATCCAAAGAAAAGCAGCCATAATACCCTCGATCCTCCGTACCACAGCTGCAGGTAGAGTGAACATGGAGGACCAATAGACCTGGATGGAAAAGAGAACCAACTTGATCAATTGAAGTCGGCCAGCATAAGTCAGCATAGTAGATGTCCATAACTGATCCTCGACAAAATCTATCAATGGAGGACAATCTGAGAGGCGTAATCTGGTACTGATTAGAGGTACCTCCAGATATCTGATCGGCAGACTCCCCACTTGAAAACCCAAGATGGCCTCCAATGCAGTTCGGTCCTCATCATTGATTCTAGAGAAGAAGACATGACTTTTGATCGAATTCGTAACTAAACCAGAGAGCTCTATAAACTTCTGTAATGCAGCACGGATCACACTAACAGAGCCCATATCTGCCCTACAAAAAACCGTTAGATCATCTGCAAAACAAAGATGAGTGAGAGAAACCTGCTGACATCTCCAATGATATCGAAAACCAGGCCTCTGAGTAGCCTCTTGAAGAATACCACTCAAACCCTCCATGGCCAACACAAAAAGGTATGGCGATAAAGGATCGCCCTGTCGAATTCCTCTAGAGGTGGAGAAGAACCCGTGAAGCTCTCCATTTAAAGCAACCGAGAAATATGCAGAGGACATACATGTCGCAATCCAGCGACCCATACACTCTGGAATACCGATCGTTCTTAAACCCAAAAGAATGAAATCCCAGCTGACAGTATCAAAGGCTTTGCGAATATCCACCTTTAAAGCACATCGAGGAGGCGAGCGCCCAAGATGATAATTATGCATCAGCTCTTGAGTCAATAGAATGGCATCAGAAATTCTTCGACTGGGGACAAAAACAGACTGTGAACTCCCAATCACATCAGGTAAGACCGCTTTGAACCGATTCACGATCACTTTGGAGATACACTTATAGAGCACATTACAACAAGAGATTGGTCAAAAATCACTTATAGTCCTCGGACTCTCAACCTTAGGGACCAAGGCAATTCTAGTGGCATTAACACATTTAGGCATCCGACAAGTCATGAAGAAGTAGCGTACAGCAGCCTTAAACTCCATACTAATAATATCCCAAGCCCTCTTAAAGAATAGAGAGGTATACCCATCTGGTCCTAGGGCTTTATCATCAGGAATCGAAAATAAAGCTGACTTTATCTCATCATCAGTAATAGGGCATGACAAAGAAGGTAACATCTCCTCAGAAACTCTTCCAGAGAAAAACCGAGAAGCATCTTCAATAGAAGGTCTAGAAGGAGCTGTAAGCAGCTTTTGAAAATACCTCACAGCTAGATGTCCTAATTCGCCTTGATCTGTAAAGACGGTGCCATCCTCATCCTCAAGTTGATGAATTCGGTTCCTGGCCTGTCTATGGATCAATGACTTATGAAAGAATTTGGTATTCTGATCCCCCAAAGAAAGCCATTGGATCCTTGACCTCTGTTGAAAGAAAGCCTCCTCGTCTCTACATAATTGCGAATGCTGTTTAGCAGAAACCTTCTCAGCTGAAATACATTCCGTTGAATAGGGGTTCTCATCCAGAGCAGCCTGAGCCACAACCCACTGAGCCTTGGCCTCGATGACTCTACTAGAAATATGGCTAGAATCCTTTGCATGTAAAGTCTTAAGTTCACATTTCAACAAACCCAATTTCTGTGTGACCCGAAACATAGGATCTCCATCGACAGGTATAGACCACACTCCCTGTACAATCTCCAAGAAACCATCTCGATCAGCCCAAAAGTTCAAGAATTTAAAAGGACTGAAGGTTCGCCTACGCTGATCTCCAAATATGATAACCATAGCACTGTGGTCAGAAGCATCCCCAGGAAGAACCTCATAAGTTGTGCTTGGCCATGTCAAGAACCATGAAGAGTTACCAAAACTCCAATCAAGAGTTCTAAGAATAGTACCCTCTCCTTGCTACCCATTATGCCAAGTGTATCGAAGCCCAAAAGATGAAACTCATATCAATGCTGCATCATGAACACACTGACTAAACTCATCCATATAACCATGCCAAGCTTGAGCTCCACCAACTCTGTCCGTAGAGTGTAAAATCGCATTGAAATCACCCAATGCCAACCAAGGTAAATCACCAAATCTTACAGATTGATCTCTGATAAAGTCCCACAACTGTCGACGCCCACCCGGATCATTAGAACCATAAACGAAGACCAGACCAAAAGAAACCCCATCTGACAATCTGAGAACTATCCACTGGGGAGAAGACTGCAGACTACTCAAACTGTACAAAGTAGGATCCCAACAAACTAAGATTCTACAAGTAATTGAATCAGTGACATTTGACAAGAAGTGCCAGGAAGGACAAATTTTTGAAACAACCGATGCAAGGTGTTGCTTATTAACCTTAGTCTCTATAAGACCAATTAAACCCAAAGAATATTTAGAAATCCAATTTTTAACTGCCCGCTACGAAGAGAAGCCGTTAAGAGCTTAGGTGTGGTAAGGCACGTAGTTTGGCAGCATGATCTTAAAGTTAAGTTTATGGGTGCACAACTCACAACCATGCATTGCTGTGACCTTTATTATCACAAGAAATCTAAGTTTATCTATGGGATTGGTCCTACAAAGGGGATTGGCCACCCAACATGTGGGTCAGGTTAGCCACGTCGTTTTGCAGTCCAGGGTTGGGTGGCATCGGTTGTGAGAGATGCCATAATGGACCATGTTAGTAAAGGGTAGTTGAAACGAAAACAATTCATACTTTATACCCTACTCATATTCATCAAAGTGGTGCCCATACTCTCCCCATTAGGGTATGGGTTTGTGAATACATGGGTACGTGAGTAAAATTGTCATCCCTACATAAAATGATGAATTATGTCAATGTTGTAAGAGTTTGAGTAAACAAGGAACAAGCTGTCACTGTTCACATGATTAATGTTCATCGATTACTGTTCATACAATACTGTGCATTGATTACTGTTCAGCCAACACTGTTCCAATAGAGTCCAATGATTTTAAGACATCTACACGTCTCATAAAGCACTTTTTAGATATAACTAGGAACTAAAGTAGTGAGAAAGGAAATCAAAATTTTGAAGCCTATGCTCACAAGATTTTGATCTTCAAAGTTCTTCCGCAGTCTTGAAGTGTTCAGATTTGGCATCGGATTCTTGCACATTGAAGATTTTCTGGGTTTAATGGAAGGTAAAAAAAGTAGCAAAGGTTTTAGTTAGGCGAAACTATTTTCGAGTCAGAGAATGATGGCTGAGGGATCTTGGATCTATTGATGGATTTAAAAGCTGATCAAATTAGATTAGGGTATTGGATTTAGTGAAAATGAGGAGATGAAAATTATTAAAGAATTTAAATTAGAGAAGTGAATGATTGACTAGTTATTAATTGTTACATTATTGATTCAAATATTAGTTGTACAGAAAATTGAAAAGAGTTAGAGAGGATAGGTGGAATTTATCAGTCAAATTGGAGACATGAGAGTTATAGTATGTTTATACAATAGATTATCAATGTCTTATTAATGATGGCTTTAAAAAGAGAGGTCTATTGTTACTTGCTAAAACATGTGGGTTTACTGAGTTAATCACCAAAACTTGAGGGATATTCCCTTGAAATCTTCACGTCTCTTATGGTCGTGACACGGTTGGTTGGGCAAGAGAATGACTATTTTTCAGGGAAAATTAGTACGCACCCCTTGTTTTGGCTAAGATTGCCCCCTACTTTGAAAAAGTAACATGATGACCCATAGATTCCATCTACCGTTAGAGGAACTATTATCTAACTCATAATCTTTTGTGCACAGACTTATTTACCCTCATTTGTCTTATTCAACAAAGTAAAATAATAAAAATATGACTAAAACGATGTCGTTCTTAATAAATTTTTCAAAAAAAGCGTAGTACAACAACTTTGACACCTCTAACCAACGTTTGCCATTGTCAGCAACAAGTCTTCCACCATCATCATGATCGACTGTGTCTTTATGGCAACCATCAAAACTGCCTTCTTGACAAATATTACTCCAGTAAAACCAAAACAAACAAAGTCAAAACCATCTAATTACCCTACAATCCCAACTCAACAAAACCCAATTCAATAAATCTTATGATTGAAACATCTTTGCCTCCACTAGTCTCACGAACGCTTGGCATCTCAATCAAAGAGAAAAAGGAAGTGTTGGGAGGAACTGTATTAGCTTGACACATTGATAGATAGTCAGGGGAGTATTATTTAGTTGCTTTTATTTACAAATTCTCAGCCTGACCTAGGTGGATCCGTGGATGTCTCTGCTACTTGTTGATAGTAACTTTCATCTTTTCTTCTTTTATCTAGGCTTGATTCTATTGATTACAAAATAAATCCTGAAACTGGTCATGAACATACCATCCAATAATCACTCTCCGCCGGAGATCCATCAACTTTCATTCTCTAGCATCTCCTAACACTACAACAGAATGGACTTTTTGCTGCGCCTATTTACCGCGGGCATCCAAAACCGCGGTAAAAGTTAAAATTCTACAATAAAAAAAATTGGATTATATCACAGTCTTCTACTGTGGGCCTGCGAAATTGCTTCTCTCTAACTGAAATCCCTAATTTTCCTTCCCTAATTTTTTCCGCCCAAAGCCTTTCAACCTCTGAAATCTTTCTTATTCTTCCTGAAACCGACAAAAATCTGTGTAATAAATCAAGCTTACGGAACACAAATGCAAATCATCCAAACCTCTTACCTCTTCACCTTCCCTAAACCTCTGAACCCTACCCTTCCACTCCTCCATCGCCACCAGCACAACCACTGCCACCTCTTTTTCACTATGTTAACTCCACCAAAGTGCTTCAACCCCGATGAGTTCCCCGTTGACGAGACCTTCCTCGAGCGATTCGGTCCAAAAGACAAAGAAACCAAGGATGAAGCTCGACGCCACAACTGGATTGAGCGTGGATGGGCCCCCTGGGAAGAAATCCTCACTCCCGAAGGTGATTTCGCTCGAAAATCACTCAACAAAGGCGATGAGGTCCCAGGCAAAACTCCCGAAGCCATCGAAGCTTTCAAGATGCTCAAACCTTCCTTTTATAAGAGAATGGTACACCTAAGATCAAAGAGATGGGAATCACCGAAGATGAATGGTACCAAAAGCAATTTGAAATCAAAGGTGAGATTCCGTATAAGCTCGAAACGGTTTGGGCAAGGCCCTTGGTGGTCCGACACCTGCCGCCTAGAGATTGGCCACCTCGAGGATGGGACATAGATAGAAAGGAACTGGATTTTATAAGAGAAGCACATAAAATGCAAAATATGAGAGTGGAAATCGAAGAGTTAGAAAGGGAGGCGAGGATGGAGCAAGAAGGGTACTCGCTCTCATTTTCTCGTCTCGCTAATGGCTGGTGAGGTCGAGTCCGGAGATGAAAAACCAAGATTCTTTGTGGCAGTCCACGTAGGTGCTGGATATCACTCACCTTCAAACGAGAAAGCTCTAAGGTCTGCCATGAATCGCGCTTGCCTCGCTGCTGCCTCTGTTCTTGGCAAGGTTTTCTTCTAATCAATCTTTCACTCTCATTTGCATGCATCCCCAATTTAAGGAAACCTTGAGGTTGGTATTAATTTTTCTGTTTCTGTAAACCTTCATTTAATCCAAAATTTTAAATAAGCTTAGTTTCTATGTTATGTTATTGTGTTGTGTGATGGAGAGTCAGAACCACAAAATATGAAAGATGGATCTTCTATTGTCAAATTCAATGCTGATGGAATCGCTAATTGGTTGTCTGGACGCTTTTAAATTTAATTATGACTAAATGTGGAATTAAAATATGTGATGTTAGAAAGCATTATTGTTAATTGATGCGACACTTTGCTGGTAAAGGTTAGCTGCTTTGGTGGAGAACACGAATCTGACACTGGAGACTATTGGAGGTGAGACCAAAGCTTAACATTCTACCAAGCTTTTATCTTCCTGTAGTGGTTCTTTTTAGCTCATGCTTTGTAATGGGGACAATTTCTATTAGGCTTATGATTGAAGGGAGTGGGAAGACTTGGAAACAAGATCAAAGGATTCGGCTTCAACATATTGACAATGGTGGCTATTTGCACAATCATGACAAGAAATATCAGCGTATAGCTGGTGGCCAGCAGGAGGTGAGAAACAGATACTACATTCCCATTTGCCCAGAATTGGCTACTAAGCAGAAATACTCTTCAACAAAATATTTTTAATTAATATTTCAATTATTAGTGCCGATGATTAGAGTTATTTGGCCATTACTGGAATTTTGGTTCTCAGTTCTCTGTTTAACAATCTTGCAATTGTACAGGCATGTGATGTCCGAGAGAAGCGTGCTGATAATGTGTGGTTGGCAGCAGAAGGGTTATACTTTCCCATTACCGAAAGTAAGTAGATTAGTTAACTCAATGCTAGTTGCACTGTAAAAACAGGTACTTGGGTTTTGGATGTTTAGATGGCTGATGCCTGTTTCTATAGTAACTGTAGATGTTCTACTACTCGAAGGAAGAAAAGAATAGCATTTTGCTTTACATGTTATCATATATAGTCCACATGCTATTGGACCATCGGAGAATACTCATTGTAACGGATCTAGTCTCTAGTATTTTAATCATTGTATTTCTATTTGATACAAAGCAAGTTAAGCAGCATTGTCACCCTAGGGATGTTCTTTGTGCAATTCTCATCTCATTTTAGAAATATTTGCATCATTTTAAAGATTTCTGCTGATTTATTTTTTAAGAGGAAAAGCATTCTTGTTGTTTTTATTTGCATCATTTTAAAGATTTTTGCTGATTTACTTGTATCATTTTAAAGATTTCTGTTGATAACCTTAGTTGTGTTATCATTCTTGTTGTGCATCAATTTCCTCTTGTTCTTTTTGGATTGGTATTGGCGTTTCAATCTATCTTTATTGTTGCTGTAGATATTGATGTTTATTGTTGTTTTATTTTTATTTGTTGTTTTAAAAAAGTAGCAAGGACTTTTTATGGCGGGCCAACAACCCATGGTAAATACTATTAGTCACTTTTTACGGCGGGCCACAAGCCCGCGGTAAAAGAATTTGGACCATACCACGAATTTTTACGGCGGGCCTTAAGCCTGCAGTAAAAACCCTTTTACCGCAGACCGAAACCGCGGTAAAAAGTAAAATTATTTTTTACGGCGCCCTTTTATACGGCGGGCTTAAACCGCTGTAGGCCCGTCGTAAAAGGTCTTTTACCGCGGTTTCAGCCCGCGGTAAAAGGCCCATTTTTTTGTAGTGTAAAACCTATGGGAAAGTCTCAACGTTAGGGTTTTTCAATTTGAGGTAAATCAAAAGCGAAGGAAAAGGACATTAGGAGAAAGGGAAAGAATAAATGTTAGGGTTTCTTTCAATATAAATCCACGTGAGGTGATTGAAAGAGAAGATTGAAAACCAACCAACAAATGACATATTTTGATGGTGTCTTGTAGAGTAGAAAAGAACCTTACTCTGATTATGGGTAAACTACATTGTCTGCCTCTTTGAATGCATCTGAAGCTGCTCCTTTTGGTGGGTAAAAATGGAAGTGAACACTTCATGCTTTAACCAAGAAGATTGAGAGATTGAAGAAGAGATGAGGAGAGACGGGTGAGGAGAAAAAGAAAGAAGAGGCAAAAGAGAGAGACGATGAAGGGTTAGTTTTTTCTTTCATTGTAAAATTTTATTGTTTTCTTACTTTATTTCTATTAATTTTTATATGATTTTTGTACCATTTACCGATTTCAACTAGAGGTGTACAAAACCCAACCCGATACGACCCAGTGCATGGTCAGGTTTGAGATTTTTGGCCCGTGATCGAGTTTTTGAAGTATAGAACCTGAGGTGTAACCCGAATGGTCGGGTCGGGTCGGGTCGGGTTGATCGAGTTGGTCCTGGCCCAATTTTACAATTTTTTAAAACTTGTTTCACATCATTGTATTAAGGCCCGTATATATTTTTAAGGTTATATTGTAGGCAAAACAAGGTCCATTGAGTCTGTGTGAGTTAGTAGACACTTGGGATAACTTGCAAGTTAAGTGTTTATGTAATTCAGTGTCAGACATCATTGTTATGTGTAACTTAACAGTGTGTTGTTAAGTTATCTGTGACAGAGAGTGAGCAGTGTCACTAGAGTTTAAGATCTTGGCGAGATTTTATTTTTCAAAGATTAAGTCAATGAGTGAGAGTGAGTCAGCATTATAAAAGGTCCTAAAGATTGTACAAACAAAAACTAAGTGAATTGCAGCTCTATAGCTATCCGTGGACGTAGATTTTATAACCGAACCATGTAAAAATACTCTTGTGCCAATTTACATTATAGTTTACTGTTATATTTCTTATAACTGCATACCTCCAAAACTCTCAATTGGTATCAGAGCAGGTTCACTGATAGACAAGTGAAGAAAACGATCACGTTGATCTAGAAGGATGGAGTTTATTCGCAATGGAGGATCTAGAACGCAACCACCTATTCTCGATGATGGTAATTACCCATATTGGAAGGTAAGAATGATGATGTACATCAAATCTCTTGATGACAGGGCATGGACTAGTATGCTTAAATGATGGACACTGCCAACAAAGTTGAATGCTTTTGGTGATTCCGAACCGAAACCTGAGGATGAATGGACTGATGAAGAATAACGATGTTCCAGCTGGAATTCAAAGACTCTCAATGCAATTTTTGCTGCAGTGGACTTAAACAACTTTGGACAGATTTCAAGGTGCAAAGTGGCCAAAGAAGCTTGGGACATACTTGAGGTAAAACATGAAGGTACAACATCTGTTAAAAGAACTAAATTGATGAGACTTAATTCTCAATTTGAAAATATGATGATGCATGAGGATGAGTCAATTTTTGAGTTTTACTCTAAGATATGTCACATTACAAATTCGACATACATGCGCAGAAAAACTTTCACGGATGCAGAAGTTGTTAGCAAAATAATTAGGTCTGTCCCAGATAAATTTTAACCCAAAATCTCAGCCATTGAGGAAGTTAAAAACACTGATGAGATGAGAGTTGATGAACTGAGGCATTTTCCAAAACTTTGAAATAAATCAAAGTACTAGGAAGCAAAAAGGTAAAAGCATTGCATTTAATGTGAAAGTTGAAAAATCTGATGATGAATGTAGTGATGAGCTTGATGAAACTGATTCTAAACAGATTTCTTTTCTGACAAGAAATTATGTCAAGTTCATCAAAAGAAATTTCAGGAAAAAGAATCAAGGAAAGCCATCAAACTCAAGTGAAGAAAAATTCAGAAACTTCACCAAGGAGAATGATAAGAAGAAGCCAAAACAACCTGAAAAGAAAGGGCAGATTCAGTGTTATGAATGTTCTGGTTATGGGTATATTCAATCTAAATGAGCTAATCTCAAGAAGAAAAATAAAGGACTGACAGCAACCTAGAGTGATGAATCAGAATTGGAATCAGAAGATCAAGATTGCATGAGCAATTTTGTTGTATTTACAGCATCTACAGAAGATAAAGGGAAAGCTGTTATGTCTGACATAACAAAAATTTGCAGAACAAGTGTTGATCATTCTGATGAAGAAGATGGATCAGAATACTATGAAGAGTTGCAAGAGACATACAACGCACTCTATGGTGAATGGCTGAATCAGAAGAAAGAAATCAAAATCTTGAAGAAGAAGATTGAAGTGCTGGAATGTGAAAAATCCTATTCCGAAAATCGTATCTCGGAGCTAAAGACTGTTTTGACAGACAAAACAGCATATATTGAGAAAATCACAACAGAACTGGTTGAAAGCAAGAGGTGTGTTGATCAACTCAAAATTGGAGCATCCAAAGTTGATCAGGTCTTAAGTCTTGGAAGAGACAACTCTAACAAATATGGATTGGGATACACAGAAGGTAATGTTGCATCTTCATCAAAAACAGTTTTTGTGAAAGCTTCAACGTCAGGTAAGAATTTTGAGCTTAACTCTTTAAAGTCAAGTCCTAATTCCAAGAGCAGTGAAACATTTGTTTCTTCTCTGAGTTCTTTCAATTCCAGTCCTGAAAAGGTAAGAAAATTCATTCTTATTTGCTATTTTTGTGGTAAAAAAGGACATACTAAGCCTAAATGCTTTAAATTGTTAAATCTTTTGCATAAAAGGTCAAAACAATTCAAACTGTTATCAAAATCATAACTGAAGTGGGTTAAAAAAGATAAAACAGTATGTCATGTTGCTTTTACTTGACTTAATCATGCATCTAACACTTTGTGGTATTTTGACAGCGGTTTTTCCAGGCACATGACTGGAAATAAACAGTTTCTAACAGACTTTAAAGCATGCAAGGATGGTAATGTCACTTTTAGAGATGGAGCAAAAACTAAGATTATTGATAAAGGCACTTTGAACGTCAAAGGCCTACCCAATTTTTAAAATGTCTTGCTAGTTGAAGATTTGAAAGCTAATCTTATTAGTATTGGTCAGATTTGTGATGAAAAGTATACTGTTAATTTCACACAAAACAAATGCATGGTTTTAGATAATTTTGGAAAATGCATTGTCACGCCTTAACATCTCTTATTTAGAGATTTTAGGGGTGATTCAATAAGAATTAATAAAAATTATGTCATTCATATCTCATAAAAAATTTTTTATATAAATATATCACAAGAATTTATTATAACTTATAACTATTTGTTCAAAATTAATTTTACATACACTAGTGACTAAAATCAATACATCAGTTAATAGTCACCTAATGAAATTTCCCATTACAAACTAAGAGAATCAAGACAATCCAAAAAAAAATCATATATGCATGCAAACTCTAAACTCCCTAAGAAACCTCTGGAACATCGCTAGGATGAGCATCCTTCTGTGTACCTGTAGAGGGAGTGGGTGAGCATAAAGCCCAATAGGAAAATTCTAACATTATACTAAATCATACGCATTCCACAAATATTCAATCACAGAATTAGACATCCAATAATAATAGATCAAACAATTATGTTCTTTCGCACATCAAATTTATGTCCGTGTTCCCTTTGGATCCATATACAGTATACAGAACGGCCCATCCAAAATCCAACACATCATATTGTTATATTCGTGTTCCCCTTAGATCCGTATACAGAATGACACATCCAAGGTCCAACACTAAGAATATAATATCCGCATTCTCCTTGGATCTGTATACAAAACGGCCTATCCAAGGTTCAATGCATACATTAACAACCTTTCAATATCATTACTATAATAAATCTCAAAAAAATACGATTTTTATACAAAATCCAGAACTTTTTGGGAAGTGTACAGTTGATTTGGGGTGGTTCGTAATTTTGCTCGACACTCAATAGCACTGTTCACTCGACACTCGACACTGTTCACTCGATAGTAAACTGTTGAATGATGTCGAGCGAAATGGCAGAAACTGAATTCAGCCATGCAAACCTGTTACATTAAGTCGGTTTCCCCATTTCCATTTCCAGATTTTGATCTCTAACTTAAAAATTCACCAAAAATCTATTTTAACTCCAAATTCAACAAAATCAACGGCTAATTAAAGCTTAATATATCTATTTTTCAAAACAAATGAGAAATCATGCAATTCTCAATCTAGAAAAATGCATCAACTCAATCAACACAAGACAGTCACATGAATTACACTTCTTACAAAACCATCTCTACTTCCCTTCATCAACACTTAAATTTCACTCATAATTCCTCATTCAACTACCACAATCAACTTACAATAAGTAGTTTCACTCATAATTCATCATCCAAGCAACCAAGAAATTAAGTTAAAACAAGTCACATGCATAACAACTAATATCAATTTAACAATAAAACACACAACATGAATTCAGTATAGAGTTAGAAACCCCTACATGTTTTCCAAGCTAAACTTCTTTGAATTTTTTTTCCCTCTTTTCTTCCCTCTCCTTTCTCTTCTTCTTTTTCTCTTTCCTGGAACCGTGAACTTCCTTCTCCTCTTCTCTTCTCTTTTTTTTTCTTTTCCTTCTCCTTAGTTCTAGAAAACCCTCTCTTATATACATAAGGCCTTGACTCTTGGGCTTATTCGACACACTATCCAACCCACTACTCCTTAACATAATTTTTAAGTTTTACAATACATAAATGCATACATATCAATATTTTTTTTTTGAAACTCCACATGCATTGTAAAAGGTAATAGATCTTCAGATAATTGTTATTTGGTAGAAATTGCATTTCATGTTAGGATTTCGAATTTAGAATTATGGCATCAAAAGTTAGGACACTTAAATTACAAAAAATTAACTAAGTTAGGTGCTGTAAAAGGAGTTTCTAAACTTGATGACAAAGTTAATGAAATTTGTGGATCATGTCAAATGGGAAAACAAATCAGAAGTTCATACAAATCAAATCCACATCTTAGCACATCTAAGATACTTGATTTGCTTCATATGGATCTTATGGGTCCTATGCAAATTGAAAGCATTACAGGTAAGAGATACATATTTGTTTGTGTGGATGATTTTTCTAGACATACTTGGGTTGATTTCATTAAAGAAAAATCTAACACTTTTGAAGCTTTCAGGAATCTTTGTGTTAAGCTTGAAAATGAGCAAAATAGGAACATTGGAAAGATTGTAAGAATAATAAGTGATCATGGCAAGGAGTTTGAAAACGTTAGCTATGCTGACTTTTGCAAATATCATGGAATTGATCATGAATTTTCAGCTCCTAAAACCCCTGAACAGAATGGTATTGTGGAAAGGAAGAATAAAACTCTACAAGATATGGCTAGAGTGATGCTCAATAGCAAGCAGTTGACAAAAAGGCTATGGGTTGAAGCAATAAGCACTGCTTGTTATATTTCAAATAGAGTTTTTCTTAGACCTGGTACTAACCAAACACCTTATGAAATTTTGAAGGATAGAAAACCAAATTTGAAATATTTTCATGTCTTTGGATACAGGTGTTACATCTTAAATGACAGAGAGCAGTTAGAAAAATTAGATCGGAGAAGTGATGAAGGAGTCTTTGTGGGATATGCACAAAACAGCAAAGCATTTCGAGTTTACAATCTGAGAACTGAGGCAGTCATGGAATCTGCAAACATAGTATTTGATGATCTTGATGATTATGTAAAGTACTCACAAGAGGAAAGTATAACAAGCTTCATAGATAATAAAGAAAAGTCATATTCAAACAGCAACAACCAAGAAGATTCTATTATGAAAGAGAAAATAGTTGTTGTTACACCCAACATAACAGTAACATCTAACAACTCAGATTTAAACAGAAATTCAATCAGGAATAAAGATGAAAAGAAAGATCCATCTACACGGATTCAGAAGGCACATCCAACAAGTTCTATCATTGGAACACCAGATAGCATGATGAAGACTCGGAGCAAGGTAAGAAATCAGGTAAGGTTTGCATGTTATGTGTCTTAAGTTGAACCAAAAAATGTGAAAGAAGCCTTAAGAGAAGATGTGTGGATTCAAGCTATGCAAGATGACCTTAATCAGTTTAAAAGGAATGAAGTACGGGAATTAGTTCTTAGGCCAGAAAATGTAAATGTCATTGGAACTAAATGGATATTCAAAAATAAAACTAATGAAAGTGGACAAGTAGTTAGAAATAAGGCTAGGCTAGTTGCACAAGGTTACATACAAGTAGAAGGCATAGACTTTGATGAAACCTTTGCACTAGTAGCTAGACTTGAGTTAATTAGATTACTTGCTTGTTTACTTGATTTCAAATTGTACCAAATAGATGTTAAAACAACATTTTTAAATGGCTATCTCAATGAAGAAGTTTTTGTTGAACAGCCTAAGGGATTTGAAGATCCTAAACATCCTAATTTTTTGTACAAATTGCACAAAGTTTTGTATGATTTGAAACAAGCTCCTAGAGCTTGGTATGAAAAGTTGACAAATTTTTTGATCAACAGAGGTTATAAAAGCGGCAGCAATGATAAGACTTTGTTTATCAAACATGCATCTAACTATTTTATTGTTGCTCAAATATATGCTGATGACATTATCTTCAGATCAACTAACAAAAACCAAACTAATGAGTTTGTTAAGTTGATGCAGGAAGAGTTTGAGATGAGCATGGTAGAAGAATTAAATTTCTTTCTTGGATTGCAGGTTAAGCAAATGAATTATGGGATATTCATATCTCAATCAAAATATGCTAAAAATCTTGTAAAGAAGTTTGGGTTTGGGAATGCAAAACCAATGAAAACTCCTATTAGTACTAATCTAAGACTTTCAAAAGATAATGCAGGAAAAGATGTTAATGCAAGTTTGTACAAAAGCATTATTGGCAACCTACTATACCTCACAGCAAGCAGACCAGATTTGTGCTTTAGTGTAGGACTTTGTACTAGATTCAAGCAAATCCCAAAGAATCACATCTTGCAGCAGCTAAGAGAATCATCAGGTATGTTCATAGAACATATGATTATAGAATATGGTTTTCTAAAGATACAAATGATTATCTTACAGGTTCTAGTAATGCTGATTGGGCAAAAAATGTAGATGATAGAAAAAGTACCTCAAGAGGGTGTTTTTATCTTGGTACTAACTTGGTTTCATGGCACAGTAAAAAGCAGAATTCTATTTCTTTGTCTACTGCTGAAGCCGAATACATTGTAGCAAGGAGTTGTTGCACACAGCTATTGTGGCTGAAGCAAATGTTGAGTGATTATGGTATTGAACAAAAGCCTATAACTGTGTTTTATGATAATACTAGTGCTATAAATATTTTTTAAAATCCTGTTCAGCATTCTAGAACAAAACACATTGATATTAGATACCATTTTATAAGGGAACTAGTAGAGTCTAAGGTGATCTACATTGAACACATCTCTATTGATAGACAATTGGCTGACTTGTTCACTAAGGCATTGGACACAATAAGATTTGAAAATCTTAGAAAAGCCTTAGGCATCTATCAGTTATATGACTGAACACAGTATGCTGTTGTGTTATTCATATCTGTAGTATCATAAGTTTTCTTCTAAATTAGTATGTGTGAGCTGTCACATAAAAAATTGTGTGAATAATTAAATACTGGTTTAAAAATGAAAAATACAGAGAGGGCTACCAGTATATGATGTGTGAAAGCCATCCATTAAGAGTAACTTCATTGTATCTAGGAAATATGGTGAGGTCACCCACTCAAATAGAAAAGGGCTACCTCTATACATGTGTGAAAGCTACTATATTATTTAGCAAATTCACATTGAGACTAACTATTGTGTGTGTAATAAGCATGCTCAAGTTGATCGCTCAATTGGATTAAGTAATGAAATAATTAAAAGAAAATAAAACAGCTCTTGAATATGCTTTCTTAGAATGATTTATATGATGTTCAGATATTGTTGTTATGTTATTTTTAACTATGTTCTGTTACGTTTTTCATAACATACTGTGCTCTTTGTGCTTATTCAAAATTTGATTTTCTTGTGTGTCCATGTGTCAAAAATGCCATGTCGGCATTATTGAATTGAGGGGAAGAAGTTTCAATGGCGGGAATCCTGATTCTATTAAAATTCCTTATTCAAATTGGAATCAAATTTGAATTTTTGTCTATTAATTTCAGTTATGAAACGGTTTTGGAAATACAATTAATATTAAATTTTGTTAAAAACAAAATTGTTTTCAATATAGCCTAGTATATTACGAAATTGCTTAGGGATTCTCCTGTTCATTCTCTACTCCCACAACAGTGTCTTTCCTGTCCCGCGTCTTGTTTCTCTCTTCCTATTCTGGAAATTTTTTCTGCAGACCAATAACCCTAACAATGGCGACCGTAACTGGTTCGACAAAATCCACCAGTTCTTCATCTTCTCACAGCGACTTCAGTTACAAAAAGAGTGATAGTGCACCGTCATCTCCGATGCAACAAGTGCATGCAAAGATCGTTGTTGATCTCGCCATGAGTGAGGATGAGCAAGTTTCAGTGAAGAAGATAAAAGATAAAGTAAAGCCAAAGTACAATAAGTTTCTCACAGCCGACATTAAGTAGAAGTTTGAGAAGTACACTTCACAAAGGAAGTTGCAGATGGAATGGCCGGTAAAGCTTTCTGATTTCAACACCTATTGCCTGAGTGAGTTGCTTGAGTCTATATACTGGACTCGTATGGTAAACAACTTCTTACCCCCTGTGAAGTCATTAATCCAGGAATTTTATGCCAATATCTCTACTGCCATTGATGATCCTAAAAGCTTTCATTATCACAAAATTTATTGTAGAGAAAAGTTTGTGCAATTCTCTCCGAATGTCATAAACACTTTTCTGGATATTCCCATAGGCAGTTTGCATTCTTTAGATGAGGAATTTAACATGGCTAAAGTGATAAATAGAGTAATGCATAAGATAACTCAGTTCAATTGGCTTCCCTTTTCCCATCAAAATCATGTTCGGGAAGACAGAGTGAAATTTCTATATTATTTAGGCGCCAATCGACCAATTAACTTTGGTCTGTTAGCTTATAGATCAATTGTTCAGATTGGTTTATATCACTCTGATTATTACTTACTGATGTATTACTGGTTCCTACGCAACAAACTATTGTTGAGTTACCCATAATAGAAACCAGTGCAGAGAGACGTGACAGGGAGATTTGAAGAATCATAGCTGAAGTCACTGCCACTTCTTCTGACACAGTTGAAGAACAACCTGTCCCTGCAGCTTCTATGTAGCCAACTACAATCGCAACAGGGAAAAGATATAAAACAAAGGCTGGCAGACTTAGGAAGTGCACTAGCAGTTCCTCTTCTCCTCCTGTTTGAAAGTCTCCAAGACTTCATTAAGTACTTTTGGCACTTGTGCTGAAATCAAGGGGGAGATCAAGAGAAGTTTTCTGATTTTTTTATCTTTGTTACCTACTTTTGTTTTGTTTATATTTTTTTGTTGCTTATTTCTCAAAGGATGTAAGTAAGTAGTAAGGGGGAGTAAGAAGAGCTTCTTATGTTTGCTTTATGTGTGCATTCAAGATATCTTGCGTTGATGAATGTTTTACATGGATGTTTTTGCTCTGATCATGATCTGATTGCATTGATTGATATAATTGCTCTGATCATGAATTGATTAAAGTGTGTTACTTGATCAGTTCAAAAAAGTCATTTTGATTATAGGATATACTTATTCTAACAGTGTTCTGTTATGAGAATTGTAACAGCTCACTGGTTAATTCTTTTCACGTGATATTTTTCTGTTAGCTATATCATGATAGCTTATTGTTATAATTGACTTATCATGTGTGATGTTCTCTGATAAGAAACAGTTTGGTGTTTTCATCACAAGTTGCCAAAAAGGGGGAGATTATTGGTGTCAAAGTCTACTACATATGCATATGTCATGCACATGATGAGTTTTGATCAACTTGTGATAAAACAAAAATATTATTTTTATTCATATTTTAATGTTTCTAGAATTATATTTTAGGAAGTATTTGATTTGTAATAAATATCGCTTTAGATTAGGATATAATATCTTGTATCCTAATTAGAATAGGAGAATATTTATTTGTTCTAATTCCTTTTGGAGTTTGTTTATAACACTTTCTATTTTATTTCTCCTAATCCTAATATGATTTTGATTAGAATTTTTGTAAGATTTCTAGGAGATTTCGATCAGACCTCTCACTATATATATACAAAGCTATTCAGGCGGTTGATAACGTGATTGAGAGATTGACGTGTTGGCTGTTTTGGTTGTAAGAGAGTCTTGAGTTCGGCATTTCATGAATTTATAGAAGAGAGCTTCAACGCAAAAGGAATGTCTTCATTGATTTGATTCTTTGAGTTTTTTTGATTCACGTATGAGTGGTAGAAATTGTACATGAGTTGTTGATTGAGTCTGTGTAAGTTAGTATACACTTGGGATAACTTGCGGGTTAAGTGTTTATGTAATTCAGTATCAGACGTCATTGTTATGTGTAACTTAATAGTGTGTTGTTAAGTTATCTGTAACAGAGAGTAAGCAGTGTCACTAGAGTTTAAGATCTTGGCGAGATTTTGTTTGTCAAAGATTAGGTTAGTGTGTAAGAGTGAGTCAGCACTGTAAAAGATTTTAAAGATTGTACAAACAAGAACTTAGTGAATTGCAGCTCTATAGCTGTTCATGGACGTAGGTTTTATAACCGAACCACATAAAAATCCTCATGTGCCCATTTAAATTACAGTTTACTGTTATATTTCTTATAACTACATACCTCCAGAACTCTCAGACACCTCTAACCAACGCTTGCCATTGTCAGCAGCAAGTCTTCCACCATCGTCACCGTCAACTCTGTCTTCATGGCAACCATCAAAACCGCCTTCTTGACAAATATTAGTCCAGTAAAACCAAAACAAACAACATCAAAACCATCTAATTACCCTATAATCCCAACTCAACAAAACCTAATTCAACAAATCTTATGATCAAAACATCTCTGCTTCCACTAGTCTCACGAACGCTTGGCATCTCAGTCAAAGAGAAAAAGGAAGTGTTGGGAGGAACTGTATTAGCTTGACACATTGACAGATAGTCAGGAGAGTATTATTCAGTTGCTTCTATTTACAAATTCTCGGCCTGACCTAGGTAGATCCGTGGATGTCTCTACTACTTGCTGATAGTAACTTTAATCTTTTCTTCTTTTATCTAGGCGTGATTCTGTTGATTACAAAATAAATCTTGAAACTGGTCATGAACATACCATCCAATAATCACTCTCTACCGGAGATCTATTAACCTTCCTTCCCTAGCATCTCCTAAAACCCATTGGAAAGTCTCAACGTCAATTTTAGGTAATCAAAAGTGAAGGAAAAGGAAATTGGGAGAAAGGGAAAGAATAAACATTAGGGTTTCTTTCAATATAAATCGACGGTGAAGTGATTGAAGAAGAAGATTGAAAACCAACCAACAAATGACATTTTTTTATGGTGTCTCGCAGAGAAGAAAAGAGCCTTACTCTGATTATGGGTAAACTACATCGTCTGCCTATTCGAATGCATCTGAAGCTACTCCTTTTGGTGGGTAAAAATGGACGTGAACACTTTATGCTTTAACCGCGAAGACTGAGAGATTGAAGAAGAGATAAGGGGAGACGGGTGAGGAGAGGCACAAGAGAGAGACGGTGAAGGGTTGTTTTTTTTCATTCATTGTAACATTTTATTGTTTTCTTATTTTATTTATTTTAATTTTTATATGATTTTTGTACCATTTACTGGTTTCAACGGCATATAGAATCAGGGGGTCATCATGTCACTTTTCTAAAAGTGGGGGGCAAAATTTTACTTTAGCCAAAACAAGGGGTTGCCAAGTTACGCGTCTTTCAGTCATTAATTAATTATTTCGAAATTGGCATCTCAGCACTCGACAGTCAAGTGAACATACATGAGTCACGTGACAAAACAAAAAATGATGAAAAATAATATGCAATATTAAAAGATTGGGTCCAAATTGATTTTAATTAATTGTGCATAATAAATTTTACTACTGTTTGTTATTGCCTCGTTCACATAATCCGAAGCAGACCCGAGGCATGCGGAGGCGAAGTCAAGTCGTTATTATTTATTTACTTATTCCATATGTTGGAAATAAAATCTAAGTTTTTATTTATAAATATTTCGATATATCATTAGATCGATATAATTGTATAATAATCTGCATAGAAAAAAGTAAATAATAAAAATAAATACTTAAACAATACAGATTCAACTTCATTTTATTAATATAATCAGTTAACAGTACCACCAGAGTCCCGTGTTATTAAATTATATTTAGAATGTTTTCATTGGGTAAAAGAATGCTTGGTTATATGCGAATGTCAAGGAAGTCACATGTTTTCACATGACAAGTTTTGATTTATATTGTATCTTATAACTTGTCTAACAATATTATAACGTGAACGCTACGCTTATAATAATTACAACTAATATAAATCTTGAGCTTGTAATGTGTTCATATATAATTAGTGGTCCAAATCTTACTGTAATTTTTGTGTAAAATAATGTAATTGTTCAACTAATTCACATGTTTTCTTTAAAGTAATAATAATAAGTTAACAGTATGGCTAGAGTTCTGTATTATTAAATTATATTCAGCATGCTTTCATAGGATAGAAAAATGCTTGGTTAAATGTGAATGTCGAGGGAGTCATATTTTCGCTTGTTACAGATTTTAATTTATATAATAATATTGTCTACCTTTATAATAATTACAACTTACATCGTTATTATCAATTTTTATTGCTTTATACTCAAGTGGATAACAGACTATAACCTCGGATTTTGGAATTGGAACGCAAAAAACTAAAAGATAACGGCCTATTAGTAATTCTAATTAAGCATAAAATAATCAGTAAATAAGCTATGGAATGTATTAAAATAGTAAATAATGATAAGCACTACATTGTTTATATTTATATGTTTGTTTAATAGAATTTTAAACTTAAATTTTTTTTTCCTTTTAATTCACAAATATGATTAGATACTTTTAAAACGTAAAGTAATATGCGATGGAGACGTGTATCTCTTATATTAGTACCCTACAAGATTTACACCATCAAATATTTTTCAATGTATTATACTTAAGTCTAAAATTCACCTTGTAGGTGAAGTAACGAACCTATCTTTAATAATTTACAATTGATTATACTTGCAACGTGCACCCTTTCATCAAGTTGACCGATTATTTTTCTTTATCCAACAACCATTACCATGTTAATACATGAGTCACGTGCCAGCACACAAGACGATGAATACAGCAGCAAAAATAAGAAAAAGTAACCGCGGCCCCTTGGGTTTAATAGACATTGATAATTAAACGTAATTGTATAAGGTTATTCCTGTACATTAACCCATGTTAATAGAAACTTAACATTAATATTGGATTTGATAGTGACACGCGGTAGTTCAATTTAGAGAGAGATATTCACTAGCTTAACAGTTAACATTGAAGGCAGGAGAAAGAAAGAGAGAGAGTGCACTGCAATACATATATAATCCTAAAAGTTTATTACTGACAGATAAAATCGCTGATTAGTTTACAAGATTGGAACAGGTTCTAGTATAAAGAATATATCCAAGATATATAAATGTGTGGCAAGATTTCCGCTCTACTCGTTATTTGAAATGGCCATTGGCAGGCCTACTCCATTCATCGCCTAACATGGCCATTAGAGATATCGAGAGGGTCATTGTTGAGGGAGGCAATGGAATCAATGGTTGACGAAGGGTGATTATTGTTAATATTGGTGGTTTTCACTTTAGTGCTGATTTTGCGACTTAGCCAAAGGTAGTTGAGAGGGAAACACGAGAGCTTTAGGCAGGAGGGAACCATTTCGCAAGTTTGGAGGAGGATGGAAAGAAGGATGTTGGATCCATTGACAGCTTTAAGAGAAAGTACTGGACAGGACATTTGGAATGAATGGAATTCAATTGGAGTATTTTCTTTTTATTATTGAGAATTTGAATTCAAAAATAAGAGATTGAGTAGTTATTCATTGTTATGTAATGATATATATCCTTAATTCTATTTATCTCAATTCATGCATACATTTAGATGATCGATCGAAGTCATTAATTTAATATTGTCACATTATTCATTACATTATCAATACATCTACTTGTCAATAATTAATTTAAGAAGAGTATCATTATTCTATTATCAATTCAAATGTCCGTTAGAGAGGAAATTAAAAACAGTGGGAGGTTACGCGGAAATTGCCGATCAAACAGGTGACTTCAGGGATGTCTCATACAAAAAGTTCTTAAGGTCTTTTTAACTGCAGCTGCGATGAAGGAGTCTATTGTTACTTGATGAAACATGTGCCAAAAGACAAAAAGGTGGAAACGTAATTTTCCCTTAGCAGCTCATTCTGAAGCTCAGAAATTGACAGCTCAACCGAGTCGGAAATAAACAATCTGGCAACAGAGATTGGAAAAAAAAAATTACAATAAAATGAATTAGGGAGTCCCCAAGCCCCCTATATTATACATATGCTGTAGCTGAAGCCAATGAACATACAGGAACACGGACCCACAACCACAAGAGCAAAGATGATAAACAATATCAATATTAGTATATTTACGTTTTTCATTCCATGCAGGACTAGGAGTGCAGCCCTGACCATGGGCAATGATCGCACTTTCTTACCTTTAATTCGCATTACAAATCTGCCTAATTACTGATAGATTAAGATTAACATGCATGCATGTTAATCATAATACCATCAATATTAAATTTCTGTAACGATAACCAATCATAAATGTAAGTTAATAGGCGTAAAATAATTTTTAAGTTTTACTGTCAAATTTATATACATTTTATGAGTTACTTCCTTCATATTATAATTAGGTTTATAAGGGGGTTAATCATGCAAAAACGTGCATTGATTCTTCCATTTATCTAATCAACAAGGTAATAAAATATTAAACACTTAATTTAGGATATATATTTGTCGTTATCTTCCGCATGAGTCTAAGTCCACAAATCGTTCTGTGTAGTACTCACTTTTCTCACATGATCACATCCCAACTTCCGGAATCTTGTTCTCATCTGGACCATTAGTCTCAGCCGTTGGATATAACCAGCGGCTGGGATCTTCCTAATTGATTCAAAGAGAGAATCTGACAGCTGTTATGCCATGATTTGTAAATATGCTTTGCTAAGATGATATATATATATACACCCATTTTACTCATCGTCACCTGGCTACCTAAACAAAAATTGGTGTAGTACTGATACAGATACTCCTGAGATGGATCAACAACAACAAGAAGCACTCGATGCTTATTGTGAAAAGAAGACGGCGGATAATGAAGTAATGAATCTTCTTTTTATTGAAGTATATGTTTGCGTAGCAGCCTTCCTAGTAGTGTTCCTATTAATCATGGGTTCGATAAGGCGCCGTTGCTACAATCGTGTGCTCACGTTCTGCACATGGATAGCTTATGTTCTATCAGCATATTTGATCACCTACACCGTGGGCATGATGGAAGCGTTTCCTTTTTCTAACGAATTGGTGGCTGTTTGGGCAGTGTTCCTGGTCATTTTCCTTGGAAGTGCTGATTCCATCTCGGTATACAGCATTGAAGACCATGAGACCCGCAAGAGATATAACTGGAATCTTCTTGTTATGTTCTTTTGGATTGCATGGTTGGTTTTTTGGCATGGCCTCGGCACATTTAAGTTGCCCCTCTTGATTCTTTTGGTCCTCACCGCCTTGAAGACTGACGAGAGAGCTCGAGCTATGATGTTAGCTAGCAAGTCCGAAGGTTTGAGGACAAACCCTAAACCGGTTGCAGATTTCATGAGGTATGAACATGAATTGAGCGAACCAAATGAAGTAAATCCAGAACGCATGCTAGGATACCATTACTTGCTGTTTGGGGAAAAGGACAACGAGGAGAAAATGAAGCATCCACCCAACAAGAAGGCGCAGGAGATTCCAGATGAAGTTATTACAGTCCACAAGGTCTGGCAGTGCGAAGGAGGGCTTTTCAAACCCGAGGGAGATCAAAATAGGCGACTGAAGGACATCTGCCTCTCATTTGCATTGTTTCAACTTCTTTGTCGTAAATTTGCAGGATATCCCTGGTATGAGTGCTCCCAGGAGAAGACATGGAAATTCGTTCGAGAGGGACTAATTTCTAAGGAAGGAGATGATCATGAAAGAGCTTTCCGGGTGATTGAAAAAGAGCTGGCGTTTCTTTACGATCTCCTCTACACAAAGTACGCTGTTATCCTTCGCCATAAAGGCAAAGGCCTAACATATAGAATTGTTGCCGTTTTGATTGTTGGTGTTGGTTCCTTTATTGGGCTGCATATCATAAGGCATAATCATGCACCCAAAGCGGAAATGACTATTCTTACTTCTAACGGGCACAGCATGGATTATCGTGTGACAGGTTTCGTGATATTCGCAATTCTTTTCATGGAGGTTTTGCAACTGGCATTTATTGTCTTTTCAGATTGGTTCAAGGTAAAGTTGGTTTCCAACTATGTTCAAAGACCCTCGTGGCGAGAGAGCAGATGCATTGAAAAGATGATTCGACTTGTATGCCGAGTTGACTTTCTAAAACCCTGGGAGAGAAAACTTGGCCAATACTCTCTCCTGAAATCCTTTGATTATAAACCTTGCAGACTGTTTTATAATCCTCTCACTGCTAGTTATATAGATGTCCCCAGAGAAGGTCAGAAAGAAAGTTCTCGCATTATATTGCCTGATGGGGTTAAGGAAGAGATTATACGTCCTCTAAAGACCAGCGATCGCCAATTGATATTGAGTAATGGGGTTGATTCTCTGCGGCAGAATAAGTTTGGACATCTATTGTCCTGGGCATGTGAACTGAAATTTCCGATACATGATGAGACTAATGTGCAATGTAAACAGCCGAAATCACATATTAAAGTTATTTTGGTCTGGCATATTGCTACAAGTCTCTGTGAGTATAACTTAGGGTCAGACAAACTAACGAAAGAAACTAAGAATTTTAAAGTGGCAGATTGCTTGTCTAAATACTGTGCCTACTTGGTGGCCTTTCATCCTAGATTTTTGCCTCAGCATGCTAATGATACAGAAATCATTTTTGACCGAGTGGTTAGTGAAGCCAGGCACATACTCGAGAGCAAGCCCAAAAGTTCGCGGTGTAAAGCCCGGGACTTTCTCAAGGAATGCAAGCCCAACAGTTGGAGGTGTAAAGGCGAGCACATACTCGAGGAATGCAAGCCCTACTGGAGTTGTAGTTGCGAGCCCTACAAGACGATTTGTGGAACACTGCTGACGGAAGGAGAGGGAGATGAAGAAGATATTGTAAAAGAGCCGATGAAGTTAGGAGAGGAAGATGATGAAGAAAATATTGTAAGATGTGGTGCAAAGCTTGGAAATATCCTAATCCGAAAAATAAAAGACCCAAAGCAGATATGGAAGATTTTGGCTGATTTTTGGGTGGAGATGATGTTGTTTGTTTCTCCCTCAGATGATGCAACCATCCATGCGGAGCGCCTAGCCATGGGTGGAGAGTTCATCACACACTTGTGGGCTTTGCTCGCTCATGCCGGCATAGTCAAGCGAGAGGACGTCAAGCCAAAGGATGTCAAGCGAGAGGACGACTCTTAACGTGTTGAATATTTGAGTGAGCTACGTTATTTCTAGTACTGTCACACCTGTGCTTACAGCAAAGGTGCTGTTATTTTCTGTTGCTGGTCGTGTAACTTTTGCAGTTTCTTTTGTCCTCGGTTGTTCTGAGTAAGTGGTCTTAAAGTGTTATCGCTTATGTTATGTGTGCTGGAGTATGTGCCATGTGTGGGAAGCAAGTACTTGACACCAAGTTTTACAACAAGTTAAGCATATTGTACAATGCATACTGGTTCTGGTTGGTGCTGCTTGTTATGTTTTTCTTTGTCATTTAGAACTCCAAATTTATGCTGAGGCGCTTCAATTATATCTTGTGAAAAATTGTCAGCAATGACGAAATGTACTTGCAATGGTGGGTTCTCTTCACTGCAATTAATGCATTGAACTTGTAACATTCTCTGTTCTCAGTCTTATAGAATAGGGGTTTTTCAGTTCTCAATCATGTCTTAATCTTGGTAAGAAGTGTTAAGATCATCAAATATGGTTTGTTTTCCCATATTTGGCCAGGTAGAGCTAACTCAGATATTTTAGTTTAAATTCCCAAGCAACTGTCTGAGAAACGGATAATTTTGCCCAAGGATGGTGGTTGAATAGCAGCAATTTGGGCAACTGGTTATTGAGACTTTTTGAAATAAGTGTCTTTCACTAAGCCTTCATAATTGGTTTTTGGTTGCATGGAAGTAATTAAACAGTACAAAAAGGTTGTGAAATATGGAAAACAAGAATGAACATATTGACAGCTTTTGTTGCTCCCCACTCCCTTCGTATTCAAATTTTTTCTGCATAGCTAGTGGACGACTGATAAATTAGTGGAGGGGAAAAATAAAATTAACTAAAATTAAGATCAGTTTGAGATTGTTATCTGTTAAATTGGCATTTTACAAATATTTCAGAAAAAAAAAATTTCTTGCCAGAAGTGCTGCTGCATTCGAATCGCAGGCCTTACCAGTTGCTAAGGCAGCCATGTCAATAAAGACATCCAAATGTATTAATAAATGAAAATCACTTAAAAGAAGAAGTCACATGAATTAACTTCTTATCCTATTTTCATATCCATCTTCCCTACCTCCCTCAATGACTGCCTTTGCTTCTCTGCCTCTCCCGTAATCCGAAGGTCAGTAAATTCTCAACTTTACTCTGTCACAACAATTTACCAGAATAAATGTGCTTTGATAGCAAGTTAAATCTTGAATTTTTTCAAAAAAAAAGTATTAAAAAAATTTTTTTTTTCAAAAAAAAGTTAAATCTTGAAACTAAATTTTTTTTTAAAAAAATGAAAAAAAAAAGCTGGGTAAAGACCAAGAAATGTTGAGTCTTTATTAATCTATATTTAGCACGTTATCAATGTTAATCCATATGCAATTACTTGGGATCAACTTCATATGCTCTTGTGCATCTGTGTCATTTTGTTCCTTTACTTAGCAAAGCCTAGACCTAAGACCTACCTGATGGCTTCCAAATTACTCTTCTCAACACAAAAACCTCGGGAATCTGCTTTCTGAAACCTTGGGGGTTATCCAATGATTAAAATTTTTAAGTTAGCTAGAAATAGATGCTGCTTGTAAATCCATTATTAGATAGAGAGTGATACTATATTTATAAACTCTTTACAAATTCAACTTTACAAGCTAATATTGTCTTGTTACATAATTGTTGGGTCGTGCTACAATATATCAGCTACATCAATGCATCTACTTGTGTAAAAGTTGTGTGTGTGTGTGTGTGTATATACATATTGTAAATGCATATATAAAAGCTGTAAACAAATAGAATAAATTTGTTTTAAATATAAAGATGTAAATGTCACTAAAACTATTTATAATTTTTATACAACAGAGTTGCATTTAATGCACCTGACGTATTAATATAGCAAATTTCATAGTCGTCCCATCACTAATCTTAATTAATAAATTAAAATTATTAAATTTACACATCCAATTATATAGTGATATATCAGTTTGTAAAGTAAAATTTGTATAAAGAATTTGTAAGTAAATATTATTCTTGGATAGCTACACAAACAAGAGACCTTTCATTTGTCGAAATTTAAACTTTTAGAATGTTGGGAGGAGATGACTGTGAAGTGTAAGGTGTGAAGGCATTTTGCCTTTCACACTGCCTTCACACAATCCGACATCGGTGGGAAACAAAATCAAAGTGGGGAGGCGAGGCTATATAATAAAGCCTCCTCCTCCCCTTACACTTGTACCAAGCTTATGTATTAAGCTTTTCTCTTCTTCCTCCCTTGTAATCTCCTCCATTCTAATTGTGAGAGAGATTGTAATATTTTTCTTTATAGTGAAATATTTTCGGTCTTGTCCCGTGGAGGTTTCCCTCAAATTGAGGGTTTTACCACGTTAAATATTTGTGCCTTTATTTTCTTTATTGTCTTTAATTTATTTACTGTGGTAAGGCTGAGCCGCCCAAGTTGTCTATTTTATTTATTGTGGAGGGCAGTGCCATCCAAATTGTTATTTCTAATATAACAATTTGTTTCTTGTCTTTTATTTGAGCTGCGGTGGGAGTGTTCGATCTCCTAACAGTGGTATCAGAGCAAGGTTGCGAAGGCAGAACCAAGGGTTAGGACAATGAGTGGTTACTTGTATGGTTATATACATGTCTAGGAAAGCTTTATCAAAAAGACGATAAGAGTCGAAGGAGACTGGGTTTTAAGTGGGACCGCTTGTGACCCCTCCAGTGTTTCCTGGAAGCTTTCCTGGTGTATATTAAATCGTACCGGCACTTACTACTATTCTTGGTTACTGTTTAGCAGTGGTGTACGTATACGGATACTGTTACTGTTCACGTATACGATACTATTCAAGGGTACTGTTCACATATACGGTACTGTTCACTGCAAGACAAATGGCAGCCAAATTCAAGATAGAGAAGTTCGATGGAAACAACTTTGGGCTATGGAAAATTAAAATAAAGGCTATCTTGAGAAAAGAAAATTGCCTTGAAGCAATTGATGGAAGACCGGAAAATATGCAAGATGAAAATAAATGGGAGAAGATAGATGGTGATGCGATGGCAAGTCTACATCTAGCAGTTGCAGATGAAGTGCTGTCAAGTATTCAAGAATTAAACTCTGCAAAGGAGATTTGGGATACTTTGACAAGCTTGTATGAAGCCAAATCTCTACACAACAAAATTTTCTTGAAAAGGAAGCTGTACACTCTTCGTATGTCAGAAACCACTCCGGTGACTGAACATATCAACACTTTGAAGACGTTATTCTCTCAGCTCTCAACCATGGAGCATAACATAGAAGAGAAGGAACGTGCTGAGCTTCTACTTCAGAGTTTACCTGATTCATATGACAATCTCATCCTCAACTTGGCAAATGGTTCAATGAAGTCATCTCTAGTCTTTAATGATGTTGCGGCTGCTGTCTTAGAAGAAGAAAGCAGACGTAAAAACAAGAAAGACAGAATAATGACTTCTCAACATGCAGAGGCTTTATCCGCCAACAGAGGGAGATCAAGGGAACGTGGTTCCAGTGGGAGTCACAATCAGAACAGGGGAAAGTCTAAAGGAAGGAAGTTTATTAAATGCTACCATTGTGGAAAGCAAGGGCACGTGAAAAACGAGTGTTGGCATCTTAAGAAGAATGGAGAGGGAAACAGCAAAGGAAAAGAATCTGAGTCGTCAGGATCTCAGGGTTGTGTAGCAAGTACTTCAGGGAATGGCGAAATCTTGTGCAGCGAGGCAACAACAGTTGTGGAAGGCAAAAAAAGGTTTGCTGATATATGGTTAATTGATTCAGCAGCAACATGGCATATGACTTCTAGAAGAGATTGGTTCTATCAATATAAACCTATCTCAGAAGGGTCTGTGTACATGGGTGATGATCATGCCTTAAAAATCGCTGGTATTGGAACCATCAAAGTAAAAATGTTTGATGGTACGATTCACACTATCCAAGATGTACGACATGTGACTGGCTTGAAGAAAAATTTGCTATCAATGGGACAGTTGGATGACCTCGGATGTGAGTTCCATACGAAAAATGGGATCATGAAGGTTGTCAGAGGCGCACTTGTGGTGATGAAGGCAGAAAAGATTGCTGCTAACCTATACATGCTCCATGGAGAAACGGTTCAGGAGGCAGAAACAGCAGTTGCTAGTTCTGGAGAAGAATTGTCTATGATATGGCATCGAAGACTTGGCCATATGTCCGAAAAGGGTTTGAAGATTCTCTCTGATCGAAAACTGCTTCCTGGAATCAAAACTGTAAGTTTACCATTCTGTGAGCATTGTGTTATTAGCAAGCAGAGTAGACTGAGTTTTAGCAGATCTATTGCTAGGAGTAAAAACATTCTAGACTTGATTCATTCTGATGTTTGGGAATCACCGGTTACGTCCCTAGGAGGAGCAAACTACTTTGTATTGTTTGTGGATGATTATTCTAGGAGATGTTGGGTATATGTCATCAAGAAAAAGTCAGATGTATTTCCTGTATTCAAAGCCTTCAAAGCACAGGTGGAACTTGAATCCGGAAAAAGGATCAAGTGTTTGAGGACAGATAATGGGAGAGAATTCTGCAACAAGGAATTTGATGCTTTTTGCAGTAAAGAAGGTGTGAAACGGCAGAAGACAGTTGCTTATACACCACAACAAAATGGAGTAGCAGAGCGGACAAATAGAACTCTCGCAGAAAGAATGAGAGCGTTACTAAGGACTGCGGGTCTACCTAAGACATTTTGGGCAGAAGCAGCCACTACAGCCTGTTACTTGATAAATAGGTCTCCATCAACAGCAATTGAGATGAAGACACCTATGGAGATGTGGACCGGTAAGCCAACTGATTATTCCTCCCTTCATATTTTCGGATGTCCTGCTTATGTGATGTATCATGACCAAGAAAGAACAAGCTGGATCCAAAATCCAGGAAATGTATCTTCTTGGGATATGCTGATGGAGTAAAGGGGTATCGCCTATGGGATCCTACTGCCCATAAGATTATCATCAGCAGGGATGTTGTCTTTGTAGAAGACATGTTTAAATGTGAAGAAAGTGATAGCACGAAGAAAAATGTTGAGACTGTATCAGTACAAGAAGAAACAGTTTCTTCTGAAGCAGTACCAGAACACGATGATCAAGAACCAGTTGAGTCTGAAGCACCTGAAGTCCGTCGATCAACTCGAGAAAGAAGGGAACCTTCTTGGCACTCAGAATATGTGATGGCGAGCAATGTTGCATACTGTCTCCTAACAGAAGATGGGGAGCCTTCCACCTTTCAGGAGGCTATAAAAAGTTCTGATGCATCTCTATGGATGACAGCAATGCATGAAGAGATGGAAGCTTTAGACAAAAACAAGACATGGGATCTTGTGCCACTACCACATGGAAGAAAAGCCATCGGAAACAAATGGGTCTACAAGATCAAACGTGATGGGAATGATCAAGTGGAGCGGTATCGTGCTAGACTAGTGGTCAAAGGATATGCTCAGAAAGAAGGAGTTGATTTCAATGAGATATTCTCGCCTGTGGTAAGACTTACAACAATTCGAGCAGTCTTGGCTATGTGTGCTACTTTTGACTTACACTTAGAGCAGTTAGATGTAAAAACTGCGTTTCTTCATGGAGAACTTGACGAAGAAATTTATATGCTCCAACCGGAAAGTTTTGTTAAAGAAGGAAAAGAGAACATGGTTTGCAGGTTGACCAAATCTCTGTACGGCTTAAAATAGGCGCCAAGGTGTTGGTACAAGAGATTTGATTCATTCATCATCAGCCTTGGGTACAACAGACTCAGTTCAGATCATTGTACTTATTACAAGAGGTTTGAGGAAGACTTTATCATTTTGCTGTTGTACGTGGACGATATGTTGGTAACAGGCACTAACAAAGATCAGGTCCAAGAATTAAAGGCACAATTGGCTAGGGGATTTGAAATGAAGGATTTAGGACCGGCAAACAAGATTCTAGGGATGCAAATTCACCGAGACAGAAAAAACAGGAAGATTTGGCTATCTCAAAAGAACTACTCGAAGAAAATCTTGTGCCGCTTCAACATGCAAGATTGTAAGCCAATTTCTACCCCATTTCCTGTTAATCATAAATTATCCTCAAGTATGAGTCCTAGCAATGAAGCGGAGATGATGGAAATGTCTCGAGTACCATATGCATCAGCAGTAGGGAGCCTAATGTATGCTATGATTTGTACAAGACCAGACATTGCACAAGCAGTGGGAGCGGTCAGTAGATTTATGGCTAATCCGGAGAGAGAGCATTGGAATTCTGTTAAGAGGATCCTTAGATACATCAAAGGAACCTCTGATGCTGCACTATGTATGGGGGATCAGAGTTCATTGTCAATGGCTATGTTGATTCAGATTTTGCAGGAGATATTGACAAAAGGAAGTCCACTACAGGCTATGTGTTTACACTTGCAGGAGGTGCTGTGAGCTGGGTATCTAAACTTCAAACTGTTGTGGCTCTATCTACAACAGAAGCAGAGTATATGGCAGCTACACAAGCTTGCAAGGAAGCTGTTTGGATGAAAAGGTTATTGGAGGAACTCGGGCACAAACAAGAGAAGATTTCTTTGTTTTGTGACAGTCAGAGTGCCTTGCATATCGCAAGGAATCCAGCCTTTCATTCAAGAACGAAGCACATAGGAGTTCAATATCATTATGTACGAGAAGTAGTGGAAGATGGAATAGTGGATATGCAGAAAATCCACACGAAGGATAACATAGCAGATGCATTGACCAAATCAATCAATGCTGACAAGTTCATTTGGTGTAGAACGTCTTGTGGCCTGTTAGAGACGTGAGCAGCATGTATAGAGACAAGACTGAAAGGAAAAATGCCTTCAAGTGGGAGAATGTGAAGTGTAAGGTGTGAAGGCATTTTGCCTTTCACACTGCCTTCACACAATCCCACATCGGTGGGAAACAAAATCAAAGTGGGGAGGCGAGGCTATATAATAAAGCCTCCTCCTCCCCTTACACTTGTACCAAGCTTATGTATTAAGCTTTTCTCTTCTTCCTCCCTTGTAATCTCCTCCATTCTAATTGTGAGAGAGATTGTAATATTTTTCTTCATAGTGAAATATTTTCGGTCTTGTCCCGTGGAGGTTTCCCTCAAATTGAGGGTTTTACCACGTTAAATATTTGTGCCTTTATTTTCTTTATTGCTTTAATTTATTTACTGTGGTAAGGCTGAGCCGCCCAAGTTGTCTATTTTATTTATTGTGGAGGGCAGTGCCATCCAAATTGTTATTTCTAATATAACAATTTGTTTCTTGTCTTTTATTTGAGCTGCGGTGGGAGTGTTCGATCTCCTAACAGTGGTATCAGAGCAAGGTTGCGAAGGCAGAGCCAAGGGTTAGGACAGTGAGTGGTTACTTGTATGGTTATATACATGTCTAGGAAAGCTTTATCAAAAAGACGATAAGAGTCTAAGGAGACTGGGTTTTAAGTGGGACCGCTTGTGACCCCTCCAGTGTTTCCTGGAAGCTTTCCTGGTGTATATTAAATCGTACCGGCACTTACTACTATTCTTGGTTACTGTTTAGCAGTGGTGTACGTATACGGATACTGTTACTGTTCACGTATACGATACTATTCAAGGGTACTGTTCACATATACGGTACTGTTCACTGCAAGACAAATGGCAGCCAAATTCAAGATAGAGAAGTTCGATGGAAACAACTTTGGGCTATGGAAAATTAAAATAAAGGCTATCTTGAGAAAAGAAAATTGCCTTGAAGCAATTGATGGAAGACCGGAAAATATGCAAGATGAAAATAAATGGGAGAAGATAGATGGTGATGCGATGGCAAGTCTACATCTAGCAGTTGCAGATGAAGTGCTGTCAAGTATTCAAGAATTAAACTCTGCAAAGGAGATTTGGGATACTTTGACAAGCTTGTATGAAGCCAAATCTCTACACAACAAAATTTTCTTGAAAAGGAAGCTGTACACTCTTCGTATGTCAGAAACCACTCCGGTGACTGAACATATCAACACTTTGAAGACGTTATTCTCTCAGCTCTCAACCATGGAGCATAACATAGAAGAGAAGGAACGTGCTGAGCTTCTACTTCAGAGTTTACCTGATTCATATGACAATCTCATCCTCAACTTGGCAAATGGTTCAATGAAGTCATCTCTAGTCTTTAATGATGTTGCGGCTGCTGTCTTAGAAGAAGAAAGCAGACGTAAAAACAAGGAAGACAGAATAATGACTTCTCAACATGCAGAGGCTTTATCCGCCAACAGAGGGAGATCAAGGGAACGTGGTTCCAGTGGGAGTCACAATCAGAACAGGAGAAAGTCTAAAGGAAGGAAGTTTATTAAATGCTACCATTGTGGAAAGCAAGGGCACGTGAAAAACGAGTGTTGGCATCTTAAGAAGAATGGAGAGGGAAACAGCAAAGGAAAAGAATCTGAGTCGTCAGGATCTCAGGGTTGTGTAGCAAGTACTTCAGGGAATGGCGAAATCTTGTGCAGCGAGGCAACAACAGTTGTGGAAGGCAGAAAAAGGTTTGCTGATATATGGTTAATTGATTCAGCAGCAACATGGCATATGACTTCTAGAAGAGATTGGTTCTATCAATATAAACCTATCTCAGAAGGGTCTGTGTACATGGGTGATGATCATGCCTTAAAAATCGCTGGTATTGGAACCATCAAAGTAAAAATGGTTGATGGTACGATTCACACTATCCAGGATGTACGACATGTGACTGGCTTGAAGAAAAATTTGCTATCAATGGGACAGTTGGATGACCTCGGATGTGAGTTCCATACGAAAAATGGGATCATGAAGGTTGTCAGAGGCGCACTTGTGGTGATGAAGGCAGAAAAGATTGCTGCTAACCTATACATGCTCCATGGAGAAACGGTTCAGGAGGCAGAAACAGCGGTTGCTAGTTCTGGAGAAGAATTGTCTATGATATGGCATCGAAGACTTGGCCATATGTCCGAAAAGGGTTTGAAGATTCTCTCTGATCGAAAACTGCTTCCTGGAATCAAAACTGTAAGTTTACCATTCTGTGAGCATTGTGTTATTAGCAAGCAGAGTAGACTGAGTTTTAGCAGATCTATTGCTAAGAGTAAAAACATTCTAGACTTGATTCATTCTGATGTTTGGGAATCACCGGTTACGTCCCTAGGAGGAGCAAACTACTTTGTATTGTTTGTGGATGATTATTCTAGGAGATGTTGGGTATATATCATCAAGAAAAAGTCAGATGTATTTCCTGTATTCAAAGCCTTCAAAGCACAGGTGGAACTTGAATCCGGAAAAAGGATCAAGTGTTTGAGGACAGATAATGGGAGAGAATTCTGCAACAAGGAATTTGATGCTTTTTGCAGTAAAGAAGGTGTGAAACGGCAGAAGACAGTTGCTTATACACCACAACAAAATGGAGTAGCAGAGCGGACAAATAGAACTCTCGCAGAAAGAATGAGAGCGTTACTAAGGACTGCGGGTCTACCTAAGACATTTTGGGCAGAAGCAGCCACTACAGCCTGTTACTTGATAAATAGGTCTCCATCAATAGCAATTGAGATGAAGACACCTATGGAGATGTGGACCGGTAAGCCAACTGATTATTCCTCCCTTCATATTTTCGGATGTCCTGCTTATGTGATGTATCATGACCAAGAAAGAACGAAGCTGGATCCAAAATCCAGGAAATGTATCTTCTTGGGATATGCTGATGGAGTAAAGGGGTATCGCCTATGGGATCCTACTGCCCATAAGATTGTCATCAGCAGGGATGTTGTCTTTGTAGAAGACATGTTTAAATGTGAAGAAAGTGATAGCACGAAGAAAAATGTTGAGACTGTATCAGTACAAGAAGAAACAGTTTCTTCTGAAGCAGTACCAGAACACGATGATCAAGAACCAGTTGAGTCTGAAGCACCTGAAGTCCGTCGATCAACTCGAGAAAGAAGGGAACCTTCTTGGCACTCAGAATATGTGATGGCGAGCAATGTTGCATACTGTCTCCTAACAGAAGATGGGGAGCCTTCCACCTTTCAGGAGGCTATAAAAAGTTCTGATGCATCTCTATGGATGACAGCAATGCATGAAGAGATGGAAGCTTTAGACAAAAACAAGACATGGGATCTTGTGCCACTACCACATGGAAGAAAAGCCATCGGAAACAAATGGGTCTACAAGATCAAATGTGATGGGAATGATCAAGTGGAATGGTATCGTGCTAGACTAGTGGTCAAAGGATATGCTCAGAAAGAAGGAGTTGATTTCAATGAGATATTCTCGCCTGTGGTAAGACTTACAACAATTCGAGCAGTCTTGGCTATGTGTGCTACTTTTGACTTACACTTAGAGCAGTTAGATGTAAAAACTGCGTTTCTTCATGGAGAACTTGACGAAGAAATTTATATGCTCCAACCAGAAAGTTTTGTTAAAGAAGGAAAAGAGAACATGGTTTGCAGGTTGACCAAATCTCTGTACGGCTTAAAATAGGCGCCAAGGTGTTGGTACAAGAGATTTGATTCATTCATCATCAGCCTTGGGTACAACAGACTCAGTTCAGATCATTGTACTTATTACAAGAGGTTTGAGGAAGACTTTATCATTTTGCTGTTGTACGTGGACGATATGTTGGTAACAGGCACTAACAAAGATCAGGTCCAAGAATTAAAGGCACAATTGGCTAGGGGATTTGAAATGAAGGATTTAGGACCGGCAAACAAGATTCTAGGGATGCAAATTCACCGAGACAGAAAAAACAGGAAGATTTGGCTATCTCAAAAGAACTACTCGAAGAAAATCTTGTGCCGCTTCAACATGCAAGATTGTAAGCCAATTTCTACCCCATTTCCTGTTAATCATAAATTATCCTCAAGTATGAGTCCTAGCAATGAAGCGGAGATGATGGAAATGTCTCGAGTACCATATGCATCAGCAGTAGGGAGCCTAATGTATGCTATGATTTGTACAAGACCAGACATTGCACAAGCAGTGGGAGCGGTCAGTAGATTTATGGCTAATCCGGAGAGAGAGCATTGGAATTCTGTTAAGAGGATCCTTAGATACATCAAAGGAACCTCTGATGCTGCACTATGTTATGGGGGATCAGAGTTCATTGTCAATGGCTATGTTGATTCAGATTTTGCAGGAGATATTGACAAAAGGAAGTCCACTACAGGCTATGTGTTTACACTTGCAGGAGGTGCTGTGAGCTGGGTATCTAAACTTCAAACTGTTGTGGCTCTATCTACAATAGAAGCAGAGTATATGGCAGCTACACAAGCTTGCAAGGAAGCTGTTTGGATCAAAAGGTTATTGGAGGAACTCGGGCACAAACAAGAGAAGATTTCTTTGTTTTGTGACAGTCAGAGTGCCTTGCATATCGCAAGGAATCCAGCCTTTCATTCAAGAACGATGCACATAGGAGTTCAATATCATTATGTACGAGAAGTAGTGGAAGATGAATAGTGGATATGCAGAAAATCCACACGAAGGATAACATAGCAGATGCATTGAACCAAACCAATCAATGCTGACAAGTTCATTTGGTGTAGAACGTCTTGTGGCCTGTTAGAGACGTGAGCAGCATGTATAGAGACAAGACTGAAAGGAAAAATGCCTTCAAGTGGGAGAATGTGAAGTGTAAGGTGTGAAGGCATTTTGCCTTTCACACTGCCTTCACACAATCCCACATCGGTGGGAAACAAAATCAAAGTGGGGAGGCGAGGCTATATAATAAAGCCTCCTCCTCCCCTTACACTTGTACCAAGCTTATGTATTAAGCTTTTCTCTTCTTCCTCCTTGTAATCTCCTCCATTCTAATTGTGAGAGAGATTGTAATATTTTTCTTTATAGTGAAATATTTTCGGTCTTGTCCCGTAGAGGTTTCCCTCAAATTGAGGGTTTTACCACGTTAAATATTTGTGCCTTTATTTTCTTTATTGTCTTTAATTTATTTACTGTGGTAAGGCTGAGCCGCCCAAGTTGTCTATTTTATTTATTGTGGAGGGCAGTGCCATCCAAATTGTTATTTCTAATATAACAATTTGTTTCTTGTCTTTTATTTGAGCTGCGGTGGGAGTGTTCGATCTCCTAACAGTGGTATCAGAGCAAGGTTGCGAAGGCAGAACCAAGGGTTAGGACAATGAGTGGTTACTTGTATGGTTATATACATGTCTAGGAAAGCTTTATCAAAAAGACGATAAGAGTCTAAGGAGACTGGGTTTTAAGTGGGACCGCTTGTGACCCCTCCAGTGTTTCCTGGAAGCTTTCCTGGTGTATATTAAATCGTACCGGCACTTACTACTATTCTTGGTTACTGTTTAGCAGTGGTGTACGTATACTGATACTGTTACTGTTCACGTATACGATACTATTCAAGAGTACTGTTCACACATACGGTACTGTTCACTGCAAGACAAATGGCAGCCAAATTCAAGATAGAGAAGTTCGATGGAAACAACTTTGGGCTATGGAAAATTAAAATAAAGGCTATTTTGAGAAAAGAAAATTGCCTTGAAGCAATTGATGGAAGACCGGAAAATATGCAAGATGAAAATAAAGGGGAGAAGATAGATGGTGATGCGATGGCAAGTCTACATCTAGCAGTTGCAGATGAAGTGCTGTCAAGTATTCAAGAATTAAACTCTGCAAAGGAGATTTGGGATACTTTGACAAGCTTGTATGAAGCTAAATCTCTACACAACAAAATTTTCTTGAAAAGGAACCTGTACACTCTTCGTATGTCAGAAACCACTCCGGTGACTGAACATATCAACACTTTGAAGACGTTATTCTCTCAGCTCTCAACAATGGAGCATAACATAGAAGAGAAAGAACGTGCTGAGCTTCTACTTCAGAGTTTACCTGATTCATATGACAATCTCATCCTCAACTTGGCAAATGGTTCAATGAAGTCATCTCTAGTCTTTATTGATGTTGCGGCTGCTGTCTTAGAAGAAGAAAGCAGACGTAAAAACAAGGAAGACAGAATAATGACTTCTCAACATGCAGAGGCTTTATCCGCCCACAGAGGGAGATCAAGGGAACGTGGTTCCAGTGGGAGTCACAATCAGAACAGGGGAAAGTCTAAAGGAAAGAAGTTTATTAAATGCTACCATTGTGGAAAGCAAGGGCACGTGAAAAACGAGTGTTGGCATCTTAAGAAGAATGGAGAGGGAAATAGCAAAGGAAAAGAATCTGAGTAGTCAGGATCTCAGGGTTGTGTAGCAAATACTTCAGGGAATGGCGAAATCTTGTGCAGCGAGGCAACAACAGTTGTGGAAGGCAGAAAAAGATTTGCTGATATATGGTTAATTGATTCAGCAGCAACATGGCATATGACTTCTAGAAGAGATTGGTTCTAACAATATAAACCTATCTCAGAAGGGTCTGTGTACATGGGTGATGATCATGCCTTAAAAATCACTGGCATTGGAACCATCAAAGTAAAAATGTTTGATGGTACGATTCGCACTATCCAAGATGTACGACATATGACTGGCTTGAAGAAAAATTTGCTATCAATGGGACAGTTGGATGACCTCGGATGTGAGTTCCATACGAAAAATGGGATCATGAAGGTTGTCAGAGGCGCACTTGTGGTGATGAAGGCAGAAAAGATTGCTGCTAACCTATACATGCTCCATGGAGAAACGGTTCAGGAGGCAGAAACAGCAGTTGCTAGTGTTGGAGAAGAATTGTCTATGATATGGCATCGAAGACTTGGCCATATGTCCGAAAAGGGTTTGAAGATTCTCTCTAATCGAAAACTGCTTCCTGGAATCAAAACTGTAAGTTTACCATTCTGTGAGCATTGTGTTATTAGCAAGCAGAGTAGACTGAGTTTTAGAAGATCTATTGCTAGGAGTAAAAACATTCTAGACTTGATTCATTCTGATGTTTGGGAATCACCGGTTACGTCCCTAGGAGGAGCAAACTACTTTGTATTGTTTGTGGATGATTATTCTAGGAGATGTTGGGTATATATCATCAAGAAAAAGTCAGATGTATTTCTTGTATTCAAAGCCTTCAAAGCACAGGTGGAACTTGAATCCGGAAAAAGGATCAAATGTTTGAGGACAGATAATGGGAGAGAATTCTGCAACAAGGAATTTGATGCTTTTTGCAGTAAAGAAGGTATGAAACGGCAGAAGACAGTTGCTTATACACCACAACAAAATGGAGTAGCAGAGCGGACAAATAGAACTCTCGCAGAAAGAATGAGAGCGTTACTAAGGACTGCGGGTCTACCTAAGACATTTTGGGCAGAAGCAGCCACTACAGCCTGTTACTTGATAAATAGGTCTCCATCAATAGCAATTGAGATGAAGACACCTATGGAGATGTGGACCGGTAAGCCAACTGATTATTCCTCCCTTCATATTTTCGGATGTCCTGCTTATGTGATGTATCATGACCAAGAAAGAACGAAGCTGGATCCAAAATCCAGGAAATGTATCTTCTTGGGATATGCTGATGGAGTAAAGGGGTATCGCCTATGGGATCCTACTGCCCATAAGATTATCATCAGCAAGGATGTTGTCTTTGTAGAAGACATGTTTAAATGTGAAGAAAGTGATAGCACGAAGAAAAATGTTGAGACTGTATCAGTACAAGAAGAAACAGTTTCTTCTGAAGCAGTACCAGAACACGATGATCAAGAACCAGTTGAGTCTGAAGCACCTGAAGTCCGTCGATCAACTCGAGAAAGAAGGGAACCTTCTTGGCACTCAGAATATGTGATGGCGAGCAATGTTGCATACTGTCTCCTAACAGAAGATGGGGAGCCTTCCACCTTTCAGGAGGCTATAAAAAGTTCTGATGCATCTCTATGGATGACAGCAATGCATGAAGAGATGGAAGCTTTAGACAAAAACAAGACATGGGATCTTGTGCCACTACCACATGGAAGAAAAGCCATCGGAAACAAATGGGTCTACAAGATCAAATGTGATGGGAATGATCAAGTGGAATGGTATCGTGCTAGACTAGTGGTCAAAGGATATGCTCAGAAAGAAGGAGTTGATTTCAATGAGATATTCTCTCCTGTGGTAAGACTTACAACAATTCGAGCAGTCTTGGCTATGTGTGCTACTTTTGACTTACACTTAGAGCAGTTAGATGTAAAAACTGCGTTTCTTCATGGAGAACTTGACGAAGAAATTTATATGCTCCAACCGGAAAGTTTTGTTAAAGAAGGAAAAGAGAACATGGTTTGCAGGTTGACCAAATCTCTGTACGGCTTAAAATAGGCGCCAAGGTGTTGGTACAAGAGATTTGATTCATTCATCATCAGCCTTGGGTACAACAGACTCAGTTCAGATCATTGTACTTATTACAAGAGGTTTGAGGAAGACTTTATCATTTTGCTGTTGTACGTGGACGATATGTTGGTAACAGGCACTAACAAAGATCAGGTCCAAGAATTAAAGGCACAATTGGCTAGGGGATTTGAAATGAAGGATTTAGGACCGGCAAACAAGATTCTAGGGATGCAAATTCACCGAGACAGAAAAAACAGGAAGATTTGGCTATCTCAAAAGAACTACTTGAAGAAAATCTTGCGCCGCTTCAACATGCAAGATTGTAAGCCAATTTCTACCCCATTTCCTGTTAATCATAAATTATCCTCAAGTATGAGTCCTAGCAATGAAGCGGAGATGGATGGAAATGTCTCGAGTACCGTATGCATCAGCAGTAGGGAGCCTAATGTATGCTATGATTTGTACAAGACCAGACATTGCACAAGCAGTGGGAGCGGTCAGTAGATTTATGGCTAATCCGGGGAGAGAGCATTGGAATTCTGTTAAGAGGATCCTTAGATACATCAAAGGAACCTCTGATGCTGCACTATGCTATGGGGGATCAGAGTTCATTGTCAATGGCTATGTTGATTCAGATTTTGCAGGAGATATTGACAAAAGGAAGTCCACTACAGGCTATGTGTTTACACTTGCAGGAGGTGCTGTGAGCTGGGTATCTAAACTTCAAACTGTTGTGGCTCTATCTACAACAGAAGCAGAGTATATGGCAGCTACACAAGCTTGCAAGGAAGCTGTTTGGATGAAAAGGTTATTGGAGGAACTCGGGCACAAACAAGAGAAGATTTCTTTGTTTTGTGACAGTCAGAGTGCCTTGCATATCGCAAGGAATCCAGCCTTTCATTCAAGAACGATGCACATAGGAGTTCAATATCATTATGTACGAGAAGTAGTGGAAGATGGAATAGTGGATATGCAGAAAATCCACACGAAGGACAACATAGCAGATGCATTGACCAAACCAATCAATGCTGACAAGTTCATTTGGTGTAGAACGTCTTGTGGCCTGTTAGAGACGTGAGCAGCATGTATAGAGACAAGACTGAAAGGAAAAATGCCTTCAAGTGGGAGAATGTGAAGTGTAAGGTGTGAAGGCATTTTGCCTTTCACACTGCCTTCACACAATCCCACATCGGTGGGAAACAAAATCAAAGTGGGGAGGCGAGGCTATATAATAAAGCCTCCTCCTCCCCTTACACTTGTACCAAGCTTATGTATTAAGCTTTTCTCTTCTTCCTCCCTTGTAATCTCCTCCATTTTAATTGTGAGAGAGATTGTAATATTTTTCTTTATAGTGAAATATTTTCGGTCTTGTCCCGTGGAGGTTTCCCTCAAATTGAGGGTTTTACCACGTTAAATATTTGTGCCTTTATTTTCTTTATTGCCTTTAATTTATTTACTGTGGTAAGGCTGAGCCGCCCAAGTTGTCTATTTTATTTATTGTGGAGGGCAGTGCCACCCAAATTGTTATTTCTAATATAACAATTTGTTTCTTGTCTTTTATTTGAGCTGCGGTGGGAGTGTTCGATCTCCTAACAGTGGTATCAGAGCAAGGTTGCGAAGGCAGAACCAAGGGTTAGGACAATGAGTGGTTACTTGTATGGTTATATACATGTCTAGGAAAGCTTTATCAAAAAGACGATAAGAGTCTAAGGAGACTGGGTTTTAAGTGGGACCGCTTGTGACCCCTCCAGTGTTTCCTGGAAGCTTTCCTGGTGTATATTAAATCGTACCGGCACTTACTACTATTCTTGGTTACTGTTTAGCAGTGGTCTACGTATACAGATACTGTTACTGTTCACGTATACGATACTATTCAAGGGTACTGTTCACATATACGGTACTGTTCACTGCAAGACAAATGGCAGCCAAATTCAAGATAGAGAAGTTCGATGGAAACAACTTTGGGCTATGGAAAATTAAAATAAAGGCTATCTTGAGAAAAGAAAATTGCCTTGAAGCAATTGATGGAAGACCGGAAAATATGCAAGATGAAAATAAATGGGAGAAGATAGATGGTGATGCGATGGCAAGTCTACATCTAGCAGTTGCAGATGAAGTGCTGTCAAGTATTCAAGAATTAAACTCTGCAAAGGAGATTTGGGATACTTTGACAAGCTTGTATGAAGCCAAATCTCTACACAACAAAATTTTCTTGAAAAGGAAGCTGTACACTCTTCGTATGTCAGAAACCACTCCGGTGACTGAACATATCAACACTTTGAAGACGTTATTCTCTCAGCTCTCAACCATGGAGCATAACATAGAAGAGAAGGAACGTGCTGAGCTTCTACTTCAGAGTTTACCTGATTCATATGACAATCTCATCCTCAACTTGGCAAATGGTTCAATGAAGTCATCTCTAGTCTTTAATGATGTTGCGGCTGCTGTCTTAGAAGAAGAAAGCAGACGTAAAAACAAGAAAGACAGAATAATGACTTCTCAACATGCAGAGGCTTTATCCGCCAACAGAGGGAGATCAAGGGAACGTGGTTCCAGTGGGAGTCACAATCAGAACAGGAGAAAGTCTAAAGGAAGGAAGTTTATTAAATGCTACCATTGTGGAAAGCAAGGGCACGTGAAAAACGAGTGTTGGCATCTTAAGAAGAATGGAGAGGGAAACAGCAAAGGAAAAGAATCTGAGTCGTCAGGATCTCAGGGTTGTGTAGCAAGTACTTCAGGGAATGGCGAAATCTTGTGCAGCGAGGCAACAACAGTTGTGGAAGGCAAAAAAAGGTTTGCTGATATATGGTTAATTGATTCAGCAGCAACATGGCATATGACTTCTAGAAGAGATTGGTTCTATCAATATAAACCTATCTCAGAAGGGTCTGTGTACATGGGTGATGATCATGCCTTAAAAATCGCTGGTATTGGAACCATCAAAGTAAAAATGGTTGATGGTACGATTCACACTATCCAGGATGTACGACATGTGACTGGCTTGAAGAAAAATTTGCTATCAATGGGACAGTTGGATGACCTCGGATGTGAGTTCCATACGAAAAATGGGATCATGAAGGTTGTCAGAGGCGCACTTGTGGTGATGAAGGCAGAAAAGATTGCTGCTAACCTATACATGCTCCATGGAGAACGGTTCAGGAGGCAGAAACAGCAGTTGCTAGTTCTGGAGAAGAATTGTCTATGATATGGCATCGAAGACTTGGCCATATGTCCGAAAAGGGTTTGAAGATTCTCTCTGATCGAAAACTGCTTCCTGGAATCAAAACTGTAAGTTTACCATTCTGTGAGCATTGTGTTATTAGCAAGCAGAGTAGACTGAGTTTTAGCAGATCTATTGCTAGGAGTAAAAACATTCTAGACTTGATTCATTCTGATGTTTGGGAATCACCGGTTACGTCCCTAGGAGGAGCAAACTACTTTGTATTGTTTGTGGATGATTATTCTAGGAGATGTTGGGTATATATCATCAAGAAAAAGTCAGATGTATTTCCTGTATTCAAAGCCTTCAAAGCACAAGTGGAACTTGAATCCGGAAAAAGGATCAAGTGTTTGAGGACAGATAATGGGAGAGAATTCTGCAACAAGAAATTTGATGCTTTTTGCAGTAAAGAAGGTGTGAAACGGCAGAAGACAGTTGCTTATACACCACAACAAAATGGAGTAGCAGAGCGGACAAATAGAACTCTCGCAGAAAGAATGAGAGCGTTACTAAGGACTGCGGGTCTACCTAAGACATTTTGGGCAGAAGCAGCCACTACAGCCTGTTACTTGATAAATAGGTCTCCATCAATAGCAATTGAGATGAAGACACCTATGGAGATGTGGACCGGTAAGCCAACTGATTATTCCTCCCTTCATATTTTCGGATGTCCTGCTTATGTGATGTATCATGACCAAGAAAGAACGAAGCTGGATCCAAAATCCAGGAAATGTATCTTCTTGGGATATGCTGATGGAGTAAAGGGGTATCGCTTATGGGATCCTACTGCCCATAAGATTATCATCAGCAGGGATGTTGTCTTTGTAGAAGACATGTTTAAATGTGAAGAAAGTGATAGCACGAAGAAAAATGTTGAGACTGTATCAATACAGGAAGAAACAGTTTCTTCTGAAGCAATACCAGAACACGATGATCAAGAACCAGTTGAGTCTGAAGCACCTGAAGTCCGTCGATCAACTCGAGAAAGAAGGGAACCTTCTTGGCACTCAGAATATGTGATGGCGAGCAATGTTGCATACTGTCTCCTAACAGAAGATGGGGAGCCTTCCACCTTTCAGGAGGCTATAAAAAGTTCTGATGCATCTCTATGGATGACAGCAATGCATGAAGAGATGGAAGCTTTAGACAAAAACAAGACATGGGATCTTGTGCCACTACCACATGGAAGAAAAGCCATCGGAAACAAATGGGTCTACAAGATCAAATGTGATGGGAATGATCAAGTGGAATGGTATCGTGCTAGACTAGTGGTCAAAGGATATGCTCAGAAAGAAGGAGTTGATTTCAATGAGATATTCTCGCCTGTGGTAAGACTTACAACAATTCGAGCAGTCTTGGCTATGTGTGCTACTTTTGACTTACACTTAGAGCAGTTAGATGTAAAAACTGCGTTTCTTCATGGAGAACTTGACGAAGAAATTTATATGCTCCAACCGGAAAGTTTTGTTAAAGAAGGAAAAGAGAACATGGTTTGCAGGTTGACCAAATCTCTGTACGGCTTAAAATAGGCGCCAAGGTGTTGGTACAAGAGATTTGATTCATTCATCATCAGCCTTGGGTACAACAGACTCAGTTCAGATCATTGTACTTATTACAAGAGGTTTGAGGAAGACTTTATCATTTTGCTGTTGTACGTGGACGATATGTTGGTAACAGGCACTAACAAAGATCAGGTCCAAGAATTAAAGGCACAATTGGCTAGGGGATTTGAAATGAAGGATTTAGGACCGGCAAACAAGATTCTAGGGATGCAAATTCACCGAGACAGAAAAAACAGGAAGATTTGGCTATCTCAAAAGAACTACTTGAAGAAAATCTTGCGTCGCTTCAACATGCAAGATTGTAAGCCAATTTCTACCCCATTTCCTGTTAATCATAAATTATCCTCAAGTATGAGTCCTAGCAATGAAGCGGAGAGGATGGAAATGTCTCGAGTACCGTATGCATCAGCAGTAGGGAGCCTAATGTATGCTATGATTTGTACAAGACCAGACATTGCACAAGCAGTGGGAGCGGTCAGTAGATTTATGGCTAATCCGGAGAGAGAGCATTGGAATTCTGTTAAGAGGATCCTTAGATACATCAAAGGAACCTCTGATGCTGCACTATGCTATGGGGGATCAGAGTTCATTGTCAATGGCTATGTTGATTCAGATTTTGCAGGAGATATTGACAAAAGGAAGTCCACTACAGGCTATGTGTTTACACTTGCAGGAGGTGCTGTGAGCTGGGTATCTAAACTTCAAACTGTTGTGGCTCTATCTACAACAGAAGCAGAGTATATGGCAGCTACACAAGCTTGCAAGGAAGCTGTTTGGATCAAAAGGTTATTGGAGGAACTCGGGCACAAACAAGAGAAGATTTCTTTGTTTTGTGACAGTCAGAGTGCCTTGCATATCGCAAGGAATCCAGCCTTTCATTCAAGAACGAAGCACATAGGAGTTCAATATCATTATGTACGAGAAGTAGTGGAAGATGGAATAGTGGATATGAAGAAAATCCACACGAAGGACAACATAGCAGATGCATTAACCAAACCAATCAATGCTGACAAGTTCATCTGGTGTAGAACGTCTTGTGGCCTGTTAGAGACGTGAGCAGCATGTATAGAGACAAGACTGAAAGGAAAAATGCCTTCAAGTGGGAGAATGTGAAGTGTAAGGTGTGAAGGCATTTTGCCTTTCACACTGCCTTCACACAATCCCACATCGGTGGGAAACAAAATCAAAGTGGGGAGGCGAGGCTATATAATAAAGCCTCCTCCTCCCCTTACACTTGTACCAAGCTTATGTATTAAGCTTTTCTCTTCTTCCTCCCTTTTAATCTCCTCCATTCTAATTGTGAGAGAGATTGTAATATTTTTTCTTTATAGTGAAATATTTTCGGTCTTGTCCCGTAGAGGTTTCCCTCAAATTGAGGGTTTTACCACGTTAAATATTTGTGCCTTTATTTTCTTTATTGTCTTTAATTTATTTACTGTGGTAAGGCTGAGCCGCCCAAGTTGTCTATTTTATTTATTGTGGAGGACAGTGCCATCCAAATTGTTATTTCTAATATAACAATTTGTTTCTTGTCTTTTATTTGAGCTGCGGTGGGAGTGTTCGATCTCCTAACAATGACTATGTACCACAAACAAGAGAACTTTCATTTTATATAATGGCCTCCTGTTCACACTCATGAAATGCAAATTCTTAGACCCCACGAGGCCAAGCAACACCATCACATGTAATGGGATTATGGGAATGCGAATGATGAACTCAATTTAGACCACAGTGGTGAGCAGAATCTAATTTCTAAACAAATATTTTTATATAAACATCACAAAAACAAAAAAAACATATTAAGTAATACTTAAAAAATAATAATAATAATATAACAAAAATTAATTAAAACAAAAAAATTTTGACCCTTCCCATATGTGATCTCCCATATCTTTCTTCGGTAATTCCTCACCCCCTTCTTTATTTTACAAATGGGTTCAAAAGTTTCCTTCCTCCCATCCCACCCATGGCTGCCTCTTCGTCTTGTTGCTTGGGCTTTTCTTCTTGTCCTTGTTTTGTGTAATTATTATATATATTCTAACTTTATAAATTAATTTTACAATTTCCCAAAATTTTGTAAGATATGCATTATCTATTTTAAATCAAAGAAGTCTTTTTTAATTAATTTATTTTTTTAATTTCTTAATCTCTTTACGACTTATAAAAATATGGTGCCACTTATAAAAATATGGTGGTCTAAATTTCAAAAGCAAGGCTTGTTTTTAGTTAGTTATTATTATTAACTGAAATTTCTGTGCAGTGTCCTTCTCTCATTTAAACTGAACTAAGGGCGCGATTTTTTTTGGGTCAAAAATCTAAATACGACTTAATATAAAAATTTGAATAATATATTTGTTTTTTCATTTTAACATATGAATTAAAATATCTGAAAATTAATGTTTTTCACATATATGCCTATCATCATATTTATTATTTTCATTTGTGATTTTATTTCACATAGTAAAAATTTGCATACCAAAATTTATTATGAATTTATTTATTTAAATGTGTATAATTGGGTAAAGAAGTTATTTTTTCTAAAAGAATTTGATGTATAAAAAAGGTAAATGACCATACAATAATTTTAAAAATATATAGAGAATCATAATACAAAATTAGAAATAAATAACTATGTTTCAAAATTAAAATATTAGGCTATGTATAAAATTAATTGGTCATAAATAAATTTTATAGGGGCATTTAAGAGAATAAGAGGAGTAATAAACGATTCACATATTTGCATTCAAATAAAAGTTAAAATTTTTAACTTTTTCTGTTTAGATGAAAATGTCTTAGATTATGTTTTAAGTAAAAAAAATTATAAAAAGATCTAAAGTCTAAAAATAAGTTAAATTTAAACTTCAAACCAAAAAATAATCAACTTTTAAGTTTTTTAATTAGGTTTTGATATTATTTTAAAATAGGGTTCCATATTACTGTATATCTGACACCCTTCACGCGAAATAAAGTGAATCTAGCTTTGTGATGTAAGATGGTTTTAAGCGTCTTATTTATTTATTTTGTTTTATGTTTGAATTGTTATTTTATTTGATTTTTATTAATATAATTGATATATTAATAATTTATTAATTTTATATTTCCTTATTTACTTCGTTATTTCTTCTCTCTATATATGTAATATATGGAACACTAAACCCTTATAATTAATAAAGTTTCCATAGACTTCTCAATTTCAAATCTGCATTTTACGTGTGTTAATAAACGTGATCTAATCCAAAGCCTTCCATCAATAAGCTACCCAAGAAAATTCAAAATCAAATAAGTGACATGTCACTCACGAAACCTTAAAAAGTTACCTCGATAAAAACCAGTCCATCTAATAGAGTTTCAAAATATATGATCATATAAAAACTTCGAAATTTTGAAAAAAATTATTAAAAAAAGAAAGAAAAAGAAAAAAACCATGCTGCAGCCTGATTAATATTACACTTAACAATGAAGTCTTTGCCTTAACATCTATTCTCAATATTTTTCTTAAAATTCCTTACATATATGAAATTTCACACAATCATGTAAATTTGTATTAGATAAAAGCAAATTTTAAGTTTTTCAAATAAAGTATATATGTGTATATAGTTTATAAAATAAAAAACCAATTATGGGGAGATCAACAGATGAAGTAAGCATAGAGTCTATACTATAATTGTAACCATATTGAAATCCCCAATGGATTGAATCTCGTATAAATTTGAGCCATTCAATGCGCCAACCTTTTCAACTAAAAATGTACCATTCTATAAATCTAGGCAATGGTTGCATGCATGATTCATATATCTACAATACTCCCATCATTCTGCCCTAATTAACTTGTAATTACAATTCTTCTACTCAATTACCAAAAGTTAAGAGATAAAATTAAAAAAAAAAAAAAAAAGAAGAGGAAAATTCACGATCCACCCGTAACACTCCCATTAAAGATCTCAATTGTATCACCTTGGCCAACATGGTGCCACCAGAACGACCGATCATCGTCCATCACGTTCTGTTTGTATATAAAGAAATAGCCGTCTTGTGGAAGATGGAAATGAAACCTTTGGTTCAATTTTTGCAACTCTTTTCTCAACTCTCCCACATTGTCCGATGCATTCACTTCCACTGGAATCTTCTTAGTCCCGCATTTAGGCAACACCATCAGCTTCAACTTCTTGGACCCTACCGTACTCACGTGGCCGGCAGACCCCGTTCCTGAAGCTGTAGGCGATGGCCTTACATTTACATCAACCTCAGAATTGTCCATCAACTCACAATCACGTAAAGATCGATGATCCTGCAATTCTGCACCATTTGATTGAACTACTAACCTGTTGACAGGAATGGGTTCCAGCTCGTGAATCTTTTCCTTCAAACGCAGAATAGTATCGTTCATGTCCATGTCAAGCGGGAGACATGAAAGAGTCTTGGAGGAGGGAATGTTGACCTTGAGATGAACCTTTTTGGGTGGCGAGGAAGGTTCATTCTTGACTACTTGCTGAGGTTTGTTATCGGAGGATTCGGGGGCGATGTGGAGCTGAATGTGGGAGTTCTGGAGGATTTCACAATACTCAACATCACGGTCGTCTTGTAGAACTTGGCCATTGAAGACTAGGGTTTGTTTAAGTACAGGTATAGATTGGTACTTCTGTATCTTTTCTTTGATTTCTAAGATTGTGTCAAAGAAACCAACTTCAATGGAGAATGGCTTGCCTCTCTGTGGTTCAAAGATGACATCCATTGAAAGTAAATGGGGAATATACGAGGTATATTTCAATGGAGAGTGTGACTCTCTGACTCACTATTTTCAGATACAGAAGATAAACATATGTGGGCGTTGTAACAGTATCCGATTTTCTCTAACTGTCTATCGAGATTCTTGCCGATGCTTCAATTTTTTTTTATCTTTTTTTTTTTTTAGATATATGAGATATTATGGTCTTAAAACACAATAAATTTTGGCTTAGATTTAAACTCTAAGCTTCTAACAAGCTCATCATATTTAATATCTATCTGAGGTTTAAATCACTTATTATGTGACACATTACTTCTAAAAGACATGATAAAATAATAAATGTATATAATTTACCGAATAATTCCTTAAGGAATTCTTGTTTTTGAAACCTTAATTAATTAATTTGGTTTGGTACATCAAATACGTAGGTTTTATATCATTATAGCACTATGCAGAAGCAAATCAGGGTTTGGGATGAGCAAAACAACAAAGACGTGCGTCTTTTAACGTTTTGGAACTAATTTTAATATAAAATTACCCATTTAGGAAGATCATCTTCATGTGCTTTTCTATATCTCTATTTACAATACATTAAAATTAATATTAATTATTATTTAGTAGATAGAATAATGATATAATAGACGATATTGTATTAACTTTAAATTAATGCCACAACATTTGAAATGTATGATTTAACATAGGTTTTAGGATGTATAGTATTATGTGGCCAACTCAAATTAAAATTTTGATGTGTGGATCTAGCAATCTTTAGATTGAGTACAAGATAACAAGATTTCTAAAATGAAAACAAAAAATGGTAAAAGTAGAGGTCGATGTTACCAAATTCATTCTCACGAGTTTGGATAAAAATAGAAGGCAAGTTCAATTACTATATCTTCATCAATTTTTTTTTAAATAAGATATTACTGTTATATATTGTTAATACAATAAGGGTTATAAATTATGTGATATTTCAAAATTTATTTAAAATATAATTTAAATTTTAAATTTTGAGTAAAAGTAAGAGAGGTTAATATACTCCCATCCAAAATTATTTTGTTAAAAAAATTATACTTGTTGATGCACGGTTTCCGGACGGCCGGGGGAGCGGGTCGGAGCTCGGGTCGTGCGACGGGTCCGGTCCTGCGAGCACAGAAAAACGGTCAGGGGTTCCGGCGGTGGTGCCGGCGGTGACCCTCCGACGCTCAAGTCAGTATCCGGCACTCCAGAATTTTCTGAGAGAAATTCCTAGAGAGAGAAGCTCTCAAAAATAGAGGAATTGTAGAGAGATAATAAGTTCAGAAAAATGTGCATTACCTTGATCAATGTTCCGGAGGGTTTATATAGGAGTCGGGATGAGTCATTGTGGGACCCAGATAATGGGCCCAAATAATGGGCCACAGTAATGGGCTTACTGTGTTAGAAATAATTAGGCCCAATATTATTATGGCCATAACAGTAGTCCCCCCAGGCCCAAGTTGACCAATGGGTCGACGTAGGGACTATTAGCTGTTCTGGGCTTGGAGGTAAGCAGTGTAAGTGACCCCAGCAAACAGAACTCTTTAATCCGAGCAAGAATTTTCCAGTCGCCATGCTTGTAGGAGAATCAATCCGCATGGGCGAGCGGCGTGCACAACAAGCTCGCGTGGGCGAGCTACTATGCACGTAAGATGACCTAGCGAGGTCCTGGGCGCGCGGGATCGATCCCGCGAGGCCTTGCATGAGCAAGGGCGAGCAGGCGAGGGCCCGGGCGCTGTGGGTTGCACAGGGCGCCGGGTGCTGCATGCATGGGACGCTGGTGGGCGGTTCTTTCAATTAATTGCTCAAAGTTCATGCTGCATGCTAAATGCCAAGCTCGAACCCGTTCCCTTTATCATATCCAAACATAAGGTTTGGACCACCGAGGCCACGAGCAGAATTGGTTCAGGTTGAGGGCAGATTGCCGAGCCTTGAACCCATGCGCGTCCAGACTTTAAGGTTTCATGCATATATATGTGAATGGATACATATTGCTTCTTCTTTGGCTACGTGCCAACCTTGAACCCTTGTCCTCATCTGTTTAACATAACGTTAAGACCACCAAGGAAACAAGAAAGTTTGACTGTGCGTGGGTCGCAAGGAAGAAGTAGGCGAGGTGCGTGAGGGACGGGGTGTATTCGGGCATGCCGTGAGGGCCTGGGCGCACAGCAGGCTCGCGCGCACTGTGGCCTGCATGCGTGCGCGCTGTGGCGCGCTGCGAGTGCTGCCTGGGCGTGCAGCCTGGGCGCGCTGGGCGTGCTGGGCGTGCTGCCTGGGCGTGCTGCCTGGGCGCGCTGGGCGTGCATGAGCGTTTCGCGAGCTTGCATGGGCGAGCTGGACGTGCATGAGCTCTTCGCGAGCTCGCCTGGGCGAGCTGGGCGCACATGTTCGCCTTCGGGCTGGGCGCTCCATGCTGGAGACTTAGGCGAACCGCATGCTGGGCGCGCGGAAGGATCAGGCGAGCTGCATAACGGGCGAGAGGGAGAGGCAGGAGGGCTTCATGCTGGGCGAGCAGGGAGAGGCGCAAAGCAGGCGAGGGGCGAGCCTGGTGTGCTGGGCGAGTCGCGGGCGAGGCGCAAAGCAGGCGAGGGGCGAGCCTGGTGTGCTGGGCGAGTCGCGGGCGAGGCGTGCTGCCTGGGCGCACTGGGCGTGCTGCCTGGGCGCACTGCCTGGGCGCGCTGGGCGTGCTGCCTGGGCGCGCTGCCTGGGCGCGCTGGGCGTGCTGCTGCGCGTCCCTGGGCACGCGGGTGAGCTGCTGCGCGTTCTTGGGCGAGCGGGAGCGCTGCTGCGCGTCCCTGGGCATGCGGGTGAGCTGCTGCGCGTTCCTGGGCGAGCGGGCGAGCTGCTGCGCGATCCTGGACGGGCGAGCGAGCTGCTGCGCGACCCCGGGTGCGCGGGCTGCGCTGCATGGGGCATGCAGCGTTTACGCAGCATGCAGGGACCCCTCCGAAGAAATTCGGGTTAATGCGGGGGCGTCTCGGTAAATTTTGAAATTTTACTTTTTAACTGTGGGGGTGCTGCTGAAAAATTTCGAAACTTCATTATTTTCCGCGGGGGTGCTCCTGCAAACTCTCAAACCTTCATTTTTCTTCCGCAGGGGTGTTTCCGCAAATTTTCAAACTTTTATTTTTTTCTCCGCGGGGGTGTTTCCACGGATTTTCAAACTTCTATTTTTATTCCGCGGGGTTGTTTCCGCGAAATTTCATACCTTTATTTTTATTTCGCGGGGGTGTTTTCGCGAAATTTCAAACTTCAATTTTTATTTCGCGGGTGTGTTTCCGCGAAATTTCAAACTTTTATTTTTATTTCGCGGGGGTGTTTCCGCGAAATTTCAAACTTGAACAATCTTTCCTCCGCGGGCGTGCTTCCGCGGATTTTCAAGTTTTAATAATTTTTCCTCCGCGGGTGTGCTTCCGCGGATTTTCAAGCTTGAATAATCTTTCCTCCGCAGGTGTGCTTCCGCGGATTTTCAAACTTGAATAATCTTTCCTCCGCGGGCGTGCTTCTGCAGATTTTCAAGTTTTAATATTTTTTTCTCCGCGGGTGTGCTTCCGCGTATTTTCAAACTTGAATAATCTTTCCTCCGCGGGCGTGCTTCCGCGGATTTTCAAGTTTTAATATTTTTTCCTCCGCGGGTGTGCTTCCGCAGATTTTCAAGCTTGAATAATCTTTCCTCCGCGGGTGTGCTTCCGCGGATTCTCAAACTTGAATAATCTTTCATCCGCGGGCGTGCTTCCGCGGATTTTCAAGTTTTAATATTTTTTCCTCCGCGGGTGTGCTTCCGCGGATTTTCAAACTTGAACAATCTTTCCTCCGCGGGCGTGCTTCCGCGGATTTTCAAGTTTTAATAATCTTTCCTCCGCGAGTGTGCTTCCGCGGATTTTCAAGTTTTAATATTTTTTCCTTTGCGGGTGTGCTTCCGCGGACCTCCGCGGGTGTGTTTCCGCGGATTTTCAAACTTGAACAATCTTTCCTCCGCGGGCGTGCTTCCGCGGATTTTCAAGTTTTAATAATCTTTCCTCCACGGGTGTGCTTCCGCGGATTTTCAAGTTTTAATATTTTTTCCTCCGCGGGTGTGCTTCCGCGGACCTCCGCGGGTGTGCTTCCGCGGGTGTGCTTCCGCGGACGTGCTTCCGCGGGTATGCTTCCGCGGGTATGCTTCCGCAGACGTGCTTCCGCGGATTTTCAGATTTGAATAATTTTTCTTCCGCGGGTGTGCTTCCGCGGATTTTCAGACTTGAATAATTTTTCCTCCGCGGGCGTGCTTCCGCGGATACACATTTTTTTTTTCTCCGCGGGCGTGCTTCCGCGGACGTGCTTCCGCGGGTGTGCTTCCGCGGACGTGCTTCCGTGGGTATGCTTCCGCGGGTGTGCTTCCGCGGATTTTCAATACCATCCCCCAGCATTTTTTTCTACCTCAGATAATGAACTGGAGGTTTGAAAAGTGGTGGGAGGCTGACCGTTACACCCTTGATCTTCGCACATGGCTGGCATAACATGCCTTGCGTTACGCCATGGCTTGGAGGGGGCTGCAAGGGTGCATGCCCACGAGAAGCATATGGGTGAGTGCTTAAGCAAGGTGTGGAGACGTTGCATGGCATCAGTGATGCGCGAGGGGAAGCGCAAGGCAATGTGAACGCTGACACAGGGGGATGTGTAGCGCAACGAAATAATACGCATGCAGTGGTAGCGAGCGTAATATGGCACGCACTTGCACGCACATGTGATGGGCGTGGCATAGTGAGATAACATGCATGTACGGGTGGTGAGCATGATGTGTGGAGTGCACACGGGAGTTGGGCGCGACACAACGATGCTACGCGCATGTTGGGGGCAACGTAGCGCATGGACACTAGCACATGCACGCATGCGGGCCGGGACGCTTGCGGGGTAGCAAGCATGCGCATGGGTAGCGCACCACAAAGTGGTGACATGGCGCATGGCATCGGGCGACACGGCGCACAGCAGCGATTCATGATGCATATGGGCGTGTTAGTGGGCTTAAAATATGGCACATATCCAAGAGGATTGTGGTTCCTAAAAATAAGAAAATAGTGGGGTGAAAGTTGCTTCCTAAGGTTTTGGAAATGTAACTTCCCCACTAACTTAGTGGTTGAGAGGGTTCAACCATGTCCTTGAGAACAGGAATGACAGTGGGAAGTTAATTCCCATATTCCATGCCTCCATCCCACTCATGGGTAGTTATGCTCATGAGAGGAGTGGGAAGTGACTCGAGGTGGTTACTTCCGGAGTGGGAAGTTACTCGGCGGAGTTAATTCCATGCCATGACCTTTAACCATGGGTGGTTATACCCATGAGAGGAAGTGGGGAGTTACGGGTAGTTAACTCCCATGATCTCCACTTACGGGGGAGTGGAGGATTATGTGGCAGTGTAGGAGCGCGCCACCTAGCCTAGTAGTTGGGGATGTCAACTACACGGAACCTAGCAACCAGGGTTGTTGGTTGGCTATATATATGTACCAAGATGGTGGGCTGGAAGTAGGTAGACCCTCCAGGGGGAGGTCTCCAGGTAGAACTCTACAGGGGTAGAGAGTGACACAAGGGGAAAACACTTAGCGAACGGAGTAGCTAGTGTGAGTGTCATTGTAAGTGTTTCCAGCACACAATCTTGGGGCTGATTGTATTCTTTTTACTCTTTTCATTTTATCGCATAGGGGAGAAGCAAGTGAGCGCAGGGCACGCTATGGAAAAACATTCAAGGCGCTGGGCGCGCAAGGGTGAAAGCATGCTAGGCGCTGGGCGCGCAAGGGGAAGCATGCAATGCGCTGGGCGCACAGGAGGAAAGCATGCTCGGCGCTGGGCGCGCAGGGGGAAGCATGCGAGGCGCTGGGCGCGCAAGAGGAAAGCATGCTAGGCACTGGGCGCGCAAGAGGAAAGCATGCAAGGCGCTGGGCGCGCAAGAGGAAGGCATGCCAGGCGCTGGGCGCGCAAGAGGAAAGCATGCTAGCGCTGGGCGCGCAAAGGGAAGCATGCAATGCGCTGGGCGCGCAAGAAGAAAGCATGCTAGGCGCTGGGCGCGCAGGAGGAAAGCATGGTCGGCGCTAGGCGCGCGGGAGGAAAGCATGCTAGCGCTGGGCGCGGAAGGGGAAGCATGCAATGCGCTGGGCGCGCAAGAGGAAGCATGCAATGCGCTGGGAGCGCAAGAGGAAAGCATGCTCGGCGCTGGGCGCGCAGGAGGAAAGCATGCTATGCGCTGGGCGCGCAGGAGGAAAGCATGCTAGCGCTGGGCGCGCAAGGGGAAGCATGCAATGCGCTGGGCGCGCAAGAGGAAAGCATGCTATGCGCTGGGCGCGCAGGAGGAAAGCATGCTAGCGCTGGGCGCGCAAGGTGAAGCATGCAATGCGCTGGGCGCGCAAGAGGAAAGCATGCTCGGCGCTGGGCGCGCAGGGGGAAGCATGCTATGCGCTGGGCGCGCAAGGGGAAGCATGCAATGCGCTGGGCGCGCAGGAGGAAAGCATGCAATGCGCTGGGCGCGCAGGAGGAAAGCATGCAATGCGCTGGGCGCGCAAGGAGGAAAGCATGCTAGCGCTGGGCGCGCAGGAGGAAAGCATGCTATGCGCTGGGCGCGCAGGAGGAAAGCATGCTAGCGCTGGACGCGCAAGAGGAAGCATGCAATGCGCTGGACGCGCAAGAGGAAGCATGCAATGCGCTGGGCGCGCAAGAGGAAAGCATGCTAGGCGCTGGGCGCGCAAGAGGAAAGCATGCTAGCGCTGGGCGCGCGAGGGGAAGCATGCAATGCGCTCGGGCGCGCAAGAGGAAAGCATGCTATGCGCTGGGCGCGCAGGAGAAAGCATGGCTAGCAGCATGCAAGGCGCTGCGCGCAAGGAGCATGCTGCGCTGGGCGCGCAAGCATGCTATGCGCTGGGCGCGCAGGAGGAAAGCATGCTAGCGCTGGGCGCGCAAGGGGAAGCATGCAATGCGCTGGGCGCGCAAGAGGAAGCATGCAATGCGCTGGGCACGCAAGAGGAAAGCATGCTATGCGCTGGGCGCGAAGGAGGAAAGCATGCTAGGCGCTGGGCGCGCAGGAGGAAAGCATGCTCGGCGCTGCATGCGGCGTGTAGGTTACGTTATTTTGTAGGGACTCCTCCGAAGAAATTCAAACAATTACGAGGGTGTTTTAACAATTTCTTGAAACTTTGTTTTTTAAATCGAGGGGGAGTAAGCGCGCGCACGGGCAGCACGCAACAATGCAGCGACATGGAGCATGGCATTCGACGAGGTGGTTCGAGGTGTTAGCCGTCAAGGACGCAAATGGGGTGCGTCCCGGACTTCCAAAAACCCTTACCAATTGATTGATATGGGTGATCACTATAGTGAGAGGGCTGATGGTGCGATGTCCTCCTAACATCAGTTCCTTACCAGTGGTATATATCCGGGCTAGAGAACAGCGGATGGTGAAACGAGCTGCTGAGTGGGGTGAACATTCAGCATGGAGAGCAATAGGATGGTGAAGATTTGGTTGAATAACTTGATGGCGAGGCAATCCAGAAGTCTGGGCGACTAGGTCAGGATGCCCATTGACATCCGTCGGGACATTAGGCACTACCATGGCACTCCTTGGGTTATTCCCAGTAGCAGCCTGCTGAGCACTTTGTCCAAATGCTTGGTTGAACATAGTCACCATACGGTTCGTTTGTTCACTAAAATTTCGCATGGTACGTTCCATGGTAATTAATCGATTCGTCTTGTCTCTCCTCAGTCTTCTAAGTGGAAGTCGGGGTTGCCTGAGGTTAGGCTCCACCACAAAGGATATCACTAAAGCTCTCCCTGTGTCAATTACCCTTCAGCGTCAGGGAGGTGCTTCTACCTCGATTTTTTCGTTAACCTCTAGGGAGGTTGAGTGTTGGGATTCGTGACTCATGATGTGTTTGAGTACGTTTGGATGGGAGCAACAACTAAAGAGGCTTAGATAGTCGTTCCCACAGACGGCGCCAACTGTTGATGCACGGTTTCCGGACGGCCGGGGGAGCGGGTCGGAGCTCGGGTCGTACGACGGGTCCGGTCCTACGAGCACAGAAAAACGGTCAGGAGTTCCGGCGGTAATGCCGGCGGTGACCCTCCGACTCTCAAGTCAGTATCCGGCACTCCAGAATTTTCTGAGAGAAATTCCTAGAGAGAGAAGCTCTCAAAAATAGAGGAATTGTAGAGAGATAATAAGTTCAGAAAAATGTGCATTACCTTGATCAATGTTCCGGAGGGTTTATATAAGAGTCGGGATGAGTCATTGTGGGACCCAGATAATGGGTCCAAATAATGGGCTTACTGTGTTAAAAATAATTAGGCCCAATATTATTATGGCCATAACAATACTAAATGGTGCATCACTCTCATTTTGTAAATTCTATAAAAAACTAGTCATAGATCAGCCTTTTTATAATTTATACTAAATGGCGCTCTCCAGCCTTTTGAGAAGCATATACAAAAGTACATTCTCACTCTGGCCTTGGACGAAGAAACGTTCTGGCCAGTGGAAAAATTAAAACGCAATATATTTCAAAGAATAAAATAAACTTTCGACAATACATTGTCAAACGAGATGTCAGAAATCAAACTAAGTGTCCAACTACCCAGAATATCAATCATTTATCCAATAGATCAAGAATCCTGGCATGCATAGAGGTGAACATGCCGTGGCCAAACTTGACCATAAACATCCTTCTTGCTGTAACGCCGATCCCAAGACCAAGGAACATCTGCAGAAAAAGAAAATAAATAAAGCCAGATAAATGTGATACTATAAGAAACTAGTCATAGATCAGAAAACAGTGCATTACCCTCAGCAGAATATCGTGGAGGAGGGAGTTCATAAGGCACAGGCAAAGTAATTACTTCAGAGGATGTGTCGGCATTCTGGCCCCCTTGCCAAGTCAGGGTAACCAGTTTAGTTCTTGGCAACTCAGTATCTTCTGTCGTTCCACATTTATCCTTAAGATAAAGCAACTATCAGATCGATTTTATACTTTCCTCCCAAAATCAAATTATTTACCAAACTAGTGAGTATGGATATCTAACACCACGTACAGACATTACCTTGGATGGACTCCCATTGTTTGTACAAGAAAACCCACAACCATGTCTTTTCATGCATGGTAAAAATAGCACTCCCAGCTTGAATGGTTCATGAAAGACAACCAGAAGAAAAATAATTATGTGAAAGAATAAACTAAATTGAAATGACTAAAAAATATTAAGTGAAATTTTGAAGAAAGACAACTATTTTGATGCATAAACTCTCTATTGGCTCCAGAGGATCGGAACATGATGCAGTTACTCCTATTTGAAGATGCTGGTCATATTCCTTGATTTCAACTGAACTTTAAGATGCTAAAAGCTTTCAACATACATACCTCATATGAACGAACCATCAACTGAGAATTATTCTTCTGGAGTGCTCCCCAGGCAGCTTTACTGAGATTTGCTGAAGTCAGTAAGAACCAACTGGAGGTGAAAGAAAAACTATGATTTCAAAATTATAAATAAAAAACTAGCTTGATTTGGCAAGGGAATCTGCCAAAGCTAGTCAAAACCTAAAAAGATTCTAAAGCCACCAAGAAATGCATTTAATATGAGCTCTTACGCCAGTTTCTGACCGTTATAACGGGTGAATGTCTTTATATGAGGCATTGCACAACTGAAACATAAAAAAAGCAAGTAGTAAGATGAAAGAAAATCAAAATGCTATTAGGAAAAATAAACTAAAAAGGAAAAATAAAAGGAAAGGGTATAAGAAAAACAAAGCATGATACGTTATAAATATACAGTAGGGGGCCTATCAACAATCTCATAATCAAAATGGACCAATGATAGTATACTCACAGTAAGAATTAAACAAAATAAAATCAGCTTTGTGCAGTTATCTGGCGAAGAACTGCCAGTAGTTAAATATCGAAAACTATATGACAAATGCTCAATGAATTTAGATTTTAGTTGCTGAAGGTGTAACAGAAGTTGTGAAGAGAGGGAAAAAAGAAAAAGTTACTAGTCAAAAGAATTGAGAAAAGTAAATAACAACTGCAACATTTAATTGTGCGATATTTCATACTAATGTAAGATGGAAACAACAGTTTGTGAATTTGACAAAGTGAGAACATTAAATACTATGGATAATACAAGTAGTTTATTAGTAACTAAACGAATCTGTATTGTTTCTCCATTAAATCCGAATGAAAAAACGTGATTACTTTTCAAAAATTTTATCAGCAATCTCAGGTCCAAGCTTCCAGTTTAAATGAGATATGCACACGTCAATATATTTACCCGCGTCCTGTGTGGTTAGCCTTCCATTTAGCCCAATACTTCTTCAAGAATTCTTTATCCACATTCTTCAATGGACTTGGAATGGCATTCCCAGCTGCGTAACCCTAGAGAAGGAGGGGAAAAACAAAACTATAAATGAAATTTAAACATCAATTAATAGGTATGAAACACAAGTAAAATGCAACTTGAAAAATCCAAAATAGGATAAAAACCCAAGGAGAAATGAAATTCGACTTTGTTTTACATTCTTTTTGTCCTAGAGACCAAATGATGTTAGATTAGAAATTAGCAAAAGAATCCAGAAAAGATCCTTTCGGCTAAACAGAATTCAAATCACACTTCTAATAAGATCAATGAATACCATAATTCAGCAAATGAAATCCAAAAATGTCAAATCGGAAGAGACTAAAGCTTCACTCAATTTTGTTACAGAATGACTTGTTTCTTCTTCGAACTGAAGATAGATCATTTGGAAAATTGCTGAATTCAGATAAAATAAAACCAACCAAAGAAATTGAGAAAACTAACCTCATATATTTTCACACTACATCCAGGTATGATTTTAGCCTTCAGAGTGGCTAGACTTTCAGGTAAGTACTTAAATATAAGGGTTTTACATTCCGGCCAATTGTTAAGTATATAGTTGGTATACCGATATTTGCTGCTAATAGGAAGGCCAATGCAATTAGTTTCTTCACAAAAAGAACAATGGAATTTGTCATTTTGACATCTGAACTAGTTTGAAACCTGCTGAACATTTCAAGAGTGTTTACTTTTATTTTATCACCAAAAGAAAGCTATCCTACGGCTTATGAAACCATTTCAAAAGGAGAAAAAAATGTAAACATAGTTATGCAATATTTCAGTTGGGTTCCATTAATTTACAGGATACAGCTAAAATTTCAAGTCTTAAACCAACTTATTATGCGAGCAGGTTATCTGCTCAGTTTCAGAATTCAAGTCAATAAAGTGCTAGCGTGGTTATTGGTTTCTCACTAGATGTCAATCATTTGCTTCCACAAATCCAGGTAAGGTACCAACCTTCTGAAAAGATGGCTAGGTCATGAACCATCCAACTAAAACCAACATTCAGACCTGGAAATACTAGCAAATTATTGTACTATATTCTAAGACGTAACGAATGATCAAAACAGCACAAAGGAAGAACAACTTGATAGTACCTCTAAGGAGCATCTGACATCTTCCACAGTAGGCCATATTATTAGCGGCTCCCCAGGACCAAGCGGTGTCTTATCTTCTGATAAACCTGATGACATCGAGGATTTCAGCTCAGCCATCCACTTCTCATCCAGTGAACCTAGGGAGGAGAACTACAACAAAACAAGTCTGCAAATTAATTAGACTGTCATGATCTGTTCTAAAACATCAAATAAAAGTCTCCGTAGTATATATGCCATACAGCAAGATCATGTACCTAAAAACATCAGAAAAGGTCAAATGAAAAGACCAGGACCAACACCCTCAAGAAATGGAGGGATTAAGTGGGAAAAATCACTAAACAGGATGATGCACCAATTAATTCTTCTCCTGATTTTAAAGAGCAAAAAGCACTGATATGCCCCATGAGAGATGCACAACTGTTGTTTAAGATGAGAAGTTCTTGAATCATACCTGATAAACTAGAGGAGAATTTTGGAACTCTTTCTCGAAAATACACTCTTGGAGAATAGTACGAAGCTTCATATGTCCCCACTTTTTCAAATTGGGACCAGTATGATAACCAGGAACTGATGCAATTAATCGGACCTAAAAATTATTTTACAAAGCATTATATGTTTAAATACAATAGCATGGTACAAGAAAATAAAAAATTTAAAGATGAAATGTCATTTGACTAACCAAACCAAAATTAACTGAGAGGAAAGAATACCGCTGCACTGCTATAATCGAACTTTTTGAAGAAATATGGATTGATTTTGAGGTTGCCAAGGCCAGGAAGATTAGCACTGAATTCAGGCCACTGTACATATTGAAGAAAAATATCAACATCCCTGTGTTGGAAATGGTTAAACAGAATTTAATTTTTATTTTTTATTTACTTTTTAAATGCTACTGATGGACTCTTGTGCGTAAGCCTAAATTCTGTCCAGATGTTGTCAGCAAGACAAACACATGAAACATGAATGGCAGGTTTTCCTACTTTCACAGAAGACTATATAATCCATAACATTGATATAAGCTGAGAAAATCAACAAGCAGATTCTCCGTAAAACAAGCAAAGGGTGAGAAAAGATTGAGCATTTAATACTAACAATATTTTCATAATTATCAATACCTAAATATTTCCGACATAAAATGTCAAATTGAAAAATATAGTAGTTGTGCATTGGAATATAATCCTACAAATATTAGGCTTTATTCCATTTAGGAGCTAATTGCAGAAGTAAATTGAACCATTCAAAAGTATAAGCAATAATAATAATGGTAACCCTCTCAGTTATATTAATACGTTTATCTGCCAAATATTGACAGAGAATAATATGAGAAACATAAATATGTACAAGACCTATGGAAAACCTTCCATGGTCTTGTCAAAAATAAAAAAAATAAAAAATTGCGAGCTTTATGTTAATCTTATTAAGGTGAAATAACTCCTTTCTGTAAACCAATTGAGCAATTTCTTCAGTGGCAGACCACTTCTATTTCCAGCTACTATTTGAAAAAGATAATTGTATCCCACTCAACAAAACAAAGTTTTATTATCATAACCAGGTCATGCCATATTCTATCACACAAGATAAAGGCAACAGTAACAAAAATAAGGATTCAAACTACCAATCTGAAGCACTATTCTTACATACATCTGAGACATTAAACAATTGTTCAAGAAAAAATTACATGTATTTCAAATCAAGCATTCAATAAAATGCTACAATATTATTACCTTCAAAACACTGAGATAATCGATCAAATCAGTTTCCAATGCACAGCCTTTGCCCGGATTGTTTTGATCCTTCCAGGGGAAATCTTGCATCCACAAACCTTGACTTTTATTGTTCCAGTCAACATATATCAAGTTTGCTGTATGCACAATGATTCTCACTCCCCGAGGATAAACAAGAAGCATGGCCTTTGAATGGTGCGTCCCAAAGGAAATAGGCAGTGGAGGTTTGTGCAAAATCCAATTTGCAGGCTTCTTTCTCTGTTACATAGTTTCAGCAAAAATAAATAAACTGCATGTTTTCAGAAATAGAAATTCAAACGCATTAAAGAAAATTAGTATTAGAGTTAAAATAAACTAAACCTTCATATGTTCCAATGTACCATCACCCTCCCCATGAATAACCAACACATTGGGAATTTTAGCAAGGACCGGACAAGCTACAATTAAAAAGCAGAGGGAACAAAAACACAGGATTACATAGAAGAGAATGGAACAAAATCAACCGAAACTAAACCAATAATGGATCCATATAATTCAGAATACCTATAATAGATGCAACAAAAGAATCAGAAAAACAAGAAGAACGATCCAATCAGGGAAGTTTCTTTTTTAGACTTTGGCAATAAGTCATGGAACCCATTTATGCAGCAAGAGAAATCATATTTTACAACTGCAGAATGACCATAACCAAACAAAGGAAAATTAAATAAATAAAGGAATTTCCCTTCGCTAAAACTACATATAAAGTAGAAGCCCCATTACAAGGAACAATAGAGCAAGTGCCTTAATGATACACAAACATATGTAAGCGCTCATCTGAACTAAATGAAAATGCAAGCAGAAGCCTTATTCTTGCTTGCTTACAGAGGCTAGTGGCTATAGCGGCAAATAATATTCAAAGAAATGAAAATAAAAATCACAAGTCTGTGCTAATCAAATATTTGATTTCAGCACCAACTGATATAAGTGAAAATGAATCTATCATCGAGAACAGTTTTTGCCACGCTCATAAGAAAAAAGAACAACTTCTCAGCAACTTATAATTAATTTCCTAAACTGGGGAAAATTAAATCCAACAACATAAGAAACGGAAATAAGAAAAAGATGAGAGGGAAAAGAACTCACCAGGTAACAACCAATCAATGTCCACCATGTAATTGGATAGGATAGCAACAACAATATCTCCCTTCCAAATGAATTAGCAAATCAATTTTCCAAACCAATGCCACATGCAACAACCAAAAGAACAGAATACTGAAACTGGAAAAATGATTCACATTGTAATTAAAGCTGTTCATATCACTACCTGAACAACATCCCCTATAGAAACACAAGAAGTATTAGCCCACTCCGGCAGGCCTTGGACTCGAAATAGCCGAAAAGTTAATGGTAACTTATCCTTGGAAACATGAAAACGACGTATAGCCTCCTCACAGTTTTCTCCTTTTCCATTTATGGAAGGTTCGACTTCGGCCTATACACAATTTTGATCCATAAACGAAAGTGATATATATATATATATATAACAACAATAAGGATTCAAATTCAAAATAATCACACACTCGTCGCAGCAATTTCTTTGGTTTAATCTCTTCGTCGTTATCATTAGAAGGTCTCTTTTGAGGCAAAGCAGCTATATACTTGAAGAAGTGATGTCCAGGAATGAACTCTATGATATCACCGTTAGTGATTGACACGTGTTCGTTAGAACTAAGCTTCTTTCTTTGATTGCCGGATTTAACAACCACCGGATTCGTTCCTTCCTGAAATTTGACTCAACAATCAAATAATAAGTTTAAAATGGTGAAATTGAGAAAGTAGAAAGCAATTTACCACGAGTAAATTAGCGGAGCCATCAGTTGAGGTGGTTAAAGTGAGGTGTTTACGGCTGAGTCGCTTGTCGGATACAGGAATATTGGCGCGGCCGATGGTGTTAGGGCCTGGAGAGAGTGGTAGTTTAGGGAGTGAAGTGTCTTCTTTTAGATTATTATCGAGTGGAACCAGATAACCAATCTCCATAGCAGACACTGAGGAGTATGAGAGTTTTGCATGGAAAGTAAAAGAGCCGATGCCGTCGTTTGATATTGATTTTGATTTTGGGCCAAATTTTGGTGGAGAGAAGACGGCAGTCGGAGAAGGGGGTTAAGCTCAACTAAAGGACGAAACGCACCGTCTTTACTTTGTTTTGCTTTTCTTTTCTTATCCATGCCTTACCCAATTCTTTTTATTTTATTTTTACAAACGCAACGCTTTAGCAACGTCCGTTTATCTGGTATACATTTTATTGTCTCAATAATATGATTTAACTATTTTATTCTATAACACTTCTATTTTTCCAAACCTCAATGGTACAAGACAAATTTATTAGAAAAAATTTAAAAAAAAAAAAGGAGAATGCTTCTAATAAGAGATGAAATTGCACAAAGCCATATGCAATTATGTGGACTCAAAAAACGATCACAAAAGCCCTGATAACATAAAGTGGACACAAACAATGATCACAAAGCCATATAGCATTATACATTTCAATTCTCATAGATTGATACTTCGAGAATTAGCTACAATCCGTTACAAAATTATACCAAAATTCACCTAATTCTGCCAAGTATGCATATCCTCTTCGTATACCGGTCAAAGTCTACCCAAAAAGAATGCTTTCTCCGCATTTACGGAGCACCAGATAGCAATCAATAAAATTTGCTATCTTCTGCGCTTGGATTCTTTACGCATTTCTGCCATGTAGCTCTCCAAGTTGGATTTCTCCCACAAACGTCTCCGGACAAGATCTTCCTTGGTTGATTCATCTAACAAAACACAGCAAGTATAAAATCAGTAAGAACTTAAATAATGGTTACTACCGAAAATAATAATAATAATAATAATAATAATAATACATGTGGAGTATGTCCATGGTCTTGGATCCATTATACTGTTTTTGGGTATTGTGCTATCCACTAGGTTTATTTCTTGCAGCTAGAAGTACATGTGGCAAACATTGAGCAAAATATTTATTAGTTATCAGTATGTTTTTAGTTATTCCCAACATATGATAAAGATAAGCTATAATATACAAATAGAACACCTTGGCGTCAGCACCTAATTACAATTTATGTGCGCTTAATAAGAAGAAATGAAATGTAGGAATTCTGTTAATTTACCGACGCTCATCCAAGCATCATGCGGTGCACTCAGGGATTTTTGAGTCAGATAAGAAGCATCTTCCCAAGAATATGGAGCCTTTCTTACACTGTATCTCCAGTACCAATGGCCAGACCACATCAATAGCTGGATGGAAACAGAGTCAGTAAAACTTGTAGTATTAAAGCCCAATATTAGATTCTAAAGTAAATCACTGCTTGAAGACAGCAACAGAAACAACTCAGACAATAAACCATAGCTGTCAGACTATAGTGATTTCATTCAAATATGCACCTACTCTCAACCGAGAAATTGGGTTTTCTAACCTTGCCAATAGTATAAGGTAGAAGGACAAAACGGACACCAATAAGTTCCCAGACGGAGGGTTTTTCAGCTCCCTTTATCTGCAGTTCAAGTTCTTTGCTGAGGTCCTCCTCTGTTTTCCTGCCATATGAAATGTTTTAGAATCATGAAAAGGACTTCCAGTATCACAAAAGACTAGTATCCAAATATAACATCTATGCAATCCCTTATCTATTTAAAACTAAGTGCATACTTGTCCATTTGCTTGTTACTCTTCTTCTTGTTTGTGGTTCCTCCGCTACGTTCAAGTTCCAGTGCCTTGAGTCTATTTCTGTATGCTGGCGTCTTCTTGACCATGGCTATAGCCTGCATCAAGAAATCCAAATTGAAGATGCCATGGGTAACAGAAAAGAAGCAGCTTTCAAGCCTTTCTCGACAATATGTCACTAATAAGAATGAGAGAAGTTCATAAAGATGACCTTACTGTACTGTTAACATTCAGTAATACAGAGTTCATTTCAGAAGAGTAGTATGCTTTTTTTTTTTGTATAAGAAATTATAACAACTGTATAGTACCTTACTTAAAACTCTACACATTCACATAATTTGGATACAAACAAATATTTGATACATGAGCAAGTGAGTGAACAAGTAAATCCCACAAAAGAAGGCTAAGACTAGTGAAAAACTTTTATACAAGAAGTTGGCCCAGGACACATTAGCTTATGTTTTTGGGTCAAGATGGTATTAAGTTAACTCATGTTTACACATTCTTGGTACCTAGACTCGCTAACTCCTCCTCATTGGCTCCCAGAATTATTATCATGATATAATGAAAATCGCATTAGTGGAGAGACTGTGAAGCAAAACCATATCAAGATTCAAATGCAATCATCTACTTGATATATTTGGTACCTGATTATACCTCGTCCATTGATTGAGATACTGAAATCCTGAGAGAATCAGAAGAAGACCAACCAGCACAGCACGAGGATCCTGAAAGAGTACACATTTTTTCAGCTACACATAAACTATCCATTACAAGAAGTCCAACCAGAATCACCGCTTAATTCAGGAATAATAAATAAGTTCTTACCGTCTTATGTCCATAATAAGCACGATAGTAACGAGCCGTATTATAAAATACCTAACAAAAAAACTCAGCAATTTTAGGTCTTATAAATTTAATGAAGATGGTGAACTCTTGGAATTTTATGAATTAATCATATTGAAGCAACAGAATCTAATCAAAAGTAACATTCACATGTGTATGACCACAAAACATAAGACCCCATTGCAGAATAGAAATTTATTAAGATATCAATTGTTAACCCAATCATTTTAAGATGTCAAGGAAAAATATAACAATGGACTATCCCACAGCAACGTGAAGATTCAAATTTCTAATCTTACTTAGCACATATACCATAAAAACACATGGAATATATCCTAGAAACCAATCAACCAACGATTTAATATTCATTGGTCTCAGCATGAAGTGGCACCATGCTCAACATTATATAGTTCGGTCAATGTGCATAGTAACATACAACAAAGTCTCAAATATGTATTTTAGCTAAAGTCTGAATTCTGTCATGAAGATTGAAGTTCAAATGTAGAGAAACCAATAAAATTTCTTTAGACTCAGAATAACAGTATAAGTCCAGATTGAGAATCCATCACAAACTATTCAAGACTCCTAAACTAATATATATAACGAAGACTAGCACAATTTGGCAAACCCTAAGCCATGTGCTGAGAGAACCTGACAAAATAAAGTCAAGAATTAAGACTAAGTCGATATCATGGAATTAATAACAAACTGAGCTTAAGAATTACTATTTTAAATGATTCCTTTTTCTGTAAGCATGTTCATTTCTCAATTAAATTCACTCAGTTCCACATTAAAAAACCATAACCACAGAGATCAAACTACAAGCATGATGCTTAAGATAAGATGAGCAATTATGTAGTTAAAAAACAAAAAAAAAAAAAAAAAAAAAACCCAAATGCACCTCTTCCGGATGTGCAATTGCATAATCATACTCCGCCCTTGTGGCTTCATCTTTCAAAATCTGGAATCACAAAATAGTAACGATTTCAACATAACACAAGCTTAATCTCAACTAACCATCATCAAGAAATGCCATGCCAACAAGTACAACAAACAACGTGACCAAAGCATATTACCTCATAAGCATTTGCAATTTTGACAAACAATTTCCTTGATTCTGGATCCGGGTTTTTATCCGGATGACTAAACACATAATGGCAACAAAGTAAATCAACCACAACAAGAAATTCAATATGGTAAATAAATAAATAACTGAACAAAAAACTTACTATTTCAACGAGAGCTTATAGTAAGCTTTCTTGATTTCGGAGGCATTTGCGTTTTGAGAAACCCTAGAAATTCAGTTGAACAAGCCGGTTAAAATGACAGCAATACAGGGTAAATTGGGAAATGTAAAGCGAAGCAGAGCTGACCCTAGTAGATCATAGCAATCGTCCTCGTCGCAGTAAATGGCGAATGAAGCAGAGAACAGGAGGAACAGCACGAGAGCCGATGTGATTGCACGCCACGGAATCGGTACCGTTGGCGCCATGGTCTCCGCTCTGTCTTCTTCTTCTACTTGAAATTTTATTTTTTTTTCCCAAGTTAAACAAGCTTCAGTTGAAAATTTGGTTTTGACCAAATGAAGGTCAAACGGATCTGGAGATCCAGCGCGATTCAATCAAATTAAAAACACGGTTCTGGACCGGCCCATTAGTAAATGGGCTCTGCACTCCGGGGTTTCAACAGAAAGCCCAACTTAATCCAGCTGGAAAATGTACCTAAATTATTTTAATTTGATAGAGAAAATAATCTGCTTAATTTGTCAAACACATAACTGGAACTGTGTAATCAATCATCAAGCAAACAAGGTTGCAATATGTGACGGGGAGATTCTTGATTTGCATATCTTTCCAGAGATTCAACAGTGTGATGTACAAATTGATTTGAGTTCGTTAAAGTTTTCAATTACCAAAAACTATGGTGATGCTTGTTGTGATGCAAGCAAATAATGAAATATCTGCGGCAGCTAGAAATGATTATTGGAAATGATTGGAAAACCATATATTATATAATAAGCAATAATAACAAGATGGTACGTTTGTCGTCTACCAATAAGATATGAATATAATACTGGTTACGGGTCCGGCTACAGTCCAGCCGCGTATGCATACGCGGCTGGCTTTTACAACTTTTACAGGGGTAGAAAAGTTGTGTTTACAACTTTTGCATCCCCCATTTATCTAATTTTTTTTAGCTGCACGGGTGCAGCAGATGGACGGTAGTTTTTTCCACTGGTTACGGTTAACGTTCATTAATATTTGAAGATATTTTAGACTGATAATTTAATTAATGGTACTGAAAATTTTTCATATTTCCAATTAATATTCATTATCGTGATCACCATTCACCATCATTAATTGTTTTCAACAACAGAAAATAGATACGATATGATTGTGATGTAGAATTAATGTATCCATCAAATATAGACATTTACTCTTTCTATAACTTTAACCTATAAGCTAGCTAGGTAGCAACTATTAATTTATGTACAATTAAAAATTTGTGTGCGTATTTATATGCATATTTATTGATGTATATGATTTGAGTATCATATATATATATATATATATATATATATATATATATATATATATTGATGTATCACAAATTAAATTAATTAAATAAATCAATTTTATAATATTTGTAGATGAATGAAATTAAAAGTTAGTATAAATATTTCTTCTTCTACAAACTCAAATCTTTTTAATGATCACTTTCTACGTAGCAGAAGATACATACCATACAAATTAAATTAATCAAACAAAGCGTTGATCGACGGTTTGCTTGATTCTTGCTCAGTGCTTGGCTTTCCAAGAGTAGATGGTCTTTAACTGAGAGGGGCAGATACTAGACACCCCCAAGGTTTGGACTAAGTACCAATCTCACCCCTATTGTTTGGGAACTAACATTTAACCCTTACTTTAACACTTTCATTAAAAAATACTTAAGGCTGCGTTTGGTGCACCGTATAGGATTGTATAATTATTACTATAGCGGATAGCATTGTATAGAATTATATAGTATAGGATTGAGTAAACTCTATACTATGTTTGATTTATCACTGTATTGTATAAATGTTATACAATACTGTGTTTGATAAAGATTGTATTTAACTATATTAAATTCCTTACAATAATAAAAATAGTTCAAAATTAAAAAAATATTTTAAAATATAATAATTTTAAAAGTTATTTATATTAAATTAATTTTTTATTTAAATATTTAATAAATTATATTTATTTATTAAAGTAATGCATTTAAATATTTATTTATTTATATATGTTTGCGATATTTATTGTTAAAAACTAGAACAAATAATAAAGTTGTATAATTCAAATCTTTTAATAATATAATATAATATAATATTATATTATATTATATTATATTATATTATATAAAACTTATGAATTAAAAGTTATATCTAACAACCCTCCATATCCTTATCCGGCCTTAACACATGGTGGGGGGCATCATTATTTTACCTTCTGTTATACGGTTCTTATACAGATCTTATGCAACATTTTAATATGCTATTCGCCCTTCTGCTGCACCAAACACTGTATAAAAAAATTTTATGCGAACAGTACCTTTTATACTATACTATGCTGGTTGTCAAACACGCCTTAACAGTATAAGGTTATTAAAGTCTTTTTACTATTGAATATTAAACGAGAAAATTCTATTACATTTATCTCTTGAACCCGCAACCTTTAGACTAAAAATAACTTGTGAACTACCTAGGTAATGTGACATTCGATAACATGTTACAACAATTTTATTTAATATAACATCAAATATAAATAATGAAATTAAATATATGTTGATGATAATAAATAAATAATTTAAATTATAATAAATAGATTTATAATTAAAAATGTAAGTTAATAATGATAAATAAATGTTATAAAAATTATTATTTTAAAAGATAATATTTTAATAAATGATAAATATGTTAATTTATAAATCTATTTATTATAATTATAAATTATTTATTTATCATCATCAATATATTTTAAATTAACATATTTTAATTTAAAAGTTAAAATATATATTGATGATAATAAATAAATAACTTAAAATTATAATAAATAGATTTATAATTAAAAATATAAGTTAATAATGATAAATAAATGTTATAATAATTATTAATTAAAAAGCAAAATTTTAATAAATGATAAATATGTTATAATTTATAAACCTATTTATTATAATTTAATTTATTTATTTATCATCATCAATATATTTTAAATTAACAATTTTCTATTATTTATTTATTATCATGAACTTATATTTTTTATTATAAATCTATTTATTATCATTATCAACATATTTTTAACTTTTAAATTAACAATTTTACTACTATTTGATTCACATTGTTTATTCTTAATTTTAAAGCGATTAGCTTTATGACATATTTCTTATATTTTTAATTGTAAATTTCATTATTTATATTTAATGTTATGTTAAATAAAATTATTGCAAGTTAACATTATTAAGTGTCACATTGTCAAGTTGGTTCACAAGTTAGTTTTAGTCAAAAGATCATGGTTCGAGCGAGATGACTGTAATATGATTTTTTTATTTAATAATCAATAGTAAAAAGACTTTAGTACCCTTACACTGTTAAATATTCATTAACGAAAGTGTTAAAGTGGGGGTTAAATGTCACTTACCAAACTATAAGGGTGAGATGTTACTAGGCCCAAACCTTGGGGGTGTCAAAATTTCCCCCTAACTGAGATCGTGACACCCACTTAGGTAATTTCCAGTTGGACTATGGAAGCAGTGGCACATATAATTAGAATCAGACAAGCATCAGGTATCTACCTGGAGGTGTATGTTTCTTACCATCGTAAGGTCAAATGAAATTAAGCAATTAATGTATAACGCCTACATAGTAATGTTTATAGCAGATTTTGATGTCTTTCTGAAATTATAAGGCTGTGTCTCATCTGTAACTAAAATGAAGATATACAAGATAACTAGATAATCCTTGTGAGGCCTATCATGTGACTTTCACCTGAGTCTATATACATCAGCTAATATCTAGATTCAGATTCGCGGTGCAACAGACTCAAACGTTGATAAGTTGATTTTATATATATATAGATACTTTCTTGACATAATTTATTAATATAAATTTATAATTATTAATTTGATCGAATCCCATACTTGAGATAAACAGCTGTTCAAATTTTCTAATTATCTGTTTTGGGCTGCCAAAAAAATAATAATGATACGGTGATGATAAAAATGAAGTACTCTCATTGCATTATAGCTAGAGTGACCGATTACTGATCAGGATCCTGATCATTTCAGCATCGTTTCTTTCAGCCACAGAAAATATATATGATGCAGAATCAATCATATATTGTGAATCTCTTATGTGATTAAATTAGCTACTAGGTCAAGTCGATATTACATTTCACATTCCTCTTATATGGAAACATGACATGTCCCTTCAAACGTCAATTCAGGTTGGGGGTGTGGCCTTTCCACAGACCACCACAAGGCCAATAATTATTAGAATCCGGTAGACGGTGTGTAGGACAAAATCAAAACGAAAGATTTGTAAGCAAATAATTATAGGAAATACTGCAATTGCGCATCTAGGAACATGAGGAAGAGCGAAAAGACCCCAGTTGATTCACATAATTATACACTTCCACTCGCCGACGACCAAATGCCAAGTGTCGATACATTCATGATGCTTATTATAATAGGAAAGGCAGAATCGTTGGGCCTCATAATGATTGAGCGTGGCTTTTCACTGGAAAGGCTTTCAAACAACGACATGACATGAACAGCCCATCCACCCACTCGCTTACAAGTCTTGAGTCGACTACTCCTCAGGCCTCGCCCACTTGATTCTTGAGAGAGACTCTTACATGACCACACTTTTACGCATAGTTCCTGCGCTGTCACTGATGCATCATGCTTAAATAACCACACCAGTACACTTGAATTATGCAGATACGGCCTTCTTCATTGCATAATATATTTGTGTGTGTGTGTGTGTCTATATGATCCTGACTGTGATTAGATTAGCCAGCTATATGTATTAGGACATTTTTTGTAATAAAAGCTTGTAGCTAATGAATTTGTAGTATTATATTGATAAATATTGTGCACGAGTTCAGTTGTTCAAAGCAAACTACGTACTTGATAATTATTTAACTCAACCTTTGGCCCATTACAGCCAAAACTGCTACTTCGGTGGAGATGTATCACATGCTTTCTGAATTAAAATTTCCAGGTTAATGTTCCAGATAAGGTACTTGATTCCTCAATCCCCAACTATGGGTACTGGTTTATGCAGGCAAAAATGTGACACAACAGGTGAGCATGATGAATAAATCAATTCATAATATATAATTTGAAGATTAAATAATAGTTTATCTAACTCTAGACTTTGTTGTTACATGGGCAACTTCCTATTCTCAAGCACGCTTGCAACCCCGCAGGCGCGGGCGCGCGCGCACACACGCACATATATATATAGCCCTAAGCGTGAAAGCAGTTGACTAGGTGCATGAATATGTATCTGCTATCCCATGAAAATTTCCAAATTGAGTTTAACATATAACATTATGGACCATCAACATTTACCAATAATATATATTGCAAGTGGCAGCAAAGCATGTTGCCTAATTGAAATGTTTGTATTCTTCTGGAAAACAGAGAATTTATATTGTCCAGAAAAAGTGAGAACCAATGGCATTTAAAAATAACCGGAGATATTTCGGGTAGCCTTTTGTTCGAAGGACTACGGACATGAATCCTCTAGTTGTGATTCTCATGTCCTTCACATCCAAGCAATGCACATGCATGCCCTTAACACGCCTTGTATAGCCCAATTACAAATCTATGTTAACGTGAAATTATGTTGACATGCGTGTGTTTATAGATGCTGCCACGTTTGTGCCGACATGGACTCTTGAGGTTACGGGTCATACTAGTGTCCCGTACTAATCATGTGCATTGTTTCTCAGATTTCATTGAGAGAACCACCGGTACTACGTTATCAACGTCGATTATGCTAACCATCCCATATCGTTAAACCCAAAAAACTAAAAAATGGGTTTTTATAATAGATATTATAGTAATAGGGATTATCCTAATTAGCTAGTCAGATTCGAAGATCATATAAGGTTAATTTGTAAGATAAAATTTGTCAAATCATATTACTTAGAACTCAAAAGGAATTAATCCAGGAGACGAAGTCCACTTATCTAGCTAATTTGGTACGTTACTTAACTTTCAAACCAAACCCTTGCTTCAATTTTTGCACCAATGAAATGAAGCATAGCAATTTCATTTGGTTCTCATTCATCCAAGTCTCTGTCTTCCTTATCTCTTCTCTTTCACTTTCTTGTCGACAGTACTATAAACGGAAAAAGAAATAATTTTAATTTGTCTATATATGCTTAAAAAGTAAATATATAGAAATTTTATGGTAGCATATTTCTCTGATGCACCAATGAGACGCGTGGTCTTCTGTAAAGCATAAGCTGATAATCTTTGCTTCATTACAGTAATCATAACAATAATTGATGTGTTTCTTCCCTATTAAATATCTGCCCTCCAGTCTTGTTGGACTGCACATAATCTCTACTCTCTATCTCTCTGTGCTTTGCATCTCTTTCTCTCAAGCCTGCCTCTCTATGTGAGTAGCGCTAGCTTATCCTTTCTTGTAGTCAGCATTTCATTCATTCTTTCGTGCAACAATTATCATTAAAAAATTTTGCATTTTTTCTCCTACAAGCTCTGTATAAAAGTTCTTCAAATTGCATTCTTTTAAAGTTTAATTTTATATACAAATGCTTCCTGCTGCTAGTAGTGCATGTCCTAGTCTTTCATTTCTTCTTAAAGTTTTTGTTTCCTGTATCTGACTGTATTTTTCAACATAAGGGCGAATGTCTTATTCATATATTAACTACCTTAATTAAAAAATGTTGTTAAACCAGATTTTTTCTCAACTGAAAACTACTACTAGACGTGGACATTTCCGTGCATGAGAATGCAAGTTTTGATTATCTTTCTCCTTTCCCAATTAACTAAGAAAAGCAAACCGCTTTATAGCTTTGGTGAGCTCATTGTCGCGCAATTTTGTCAACTAGTTAACTGATTAAGAAAGCTAACATATCTCTTTAATTGGAAAAAAGTAACACAGTAGTTTTCTTAATTTGTCTTTTCACTAACGTGGAAATTAATGCATCTACATTTCGTGCAGAAGTATAAAACCCAGCCGCCACTACAGGAGCATTCCTCATTCAAGAAAAGCATAACTGAGATGATGGATTCTGACAACTTTGCGGCAATCATAAACAAGAAGGTAAGGGATGAAGTCTTGAATTACTTTCACTTGTGAATCATAATCATCTTATATAAAGAAAAAAATTTGAGTATTATTCTCTTTATTATACTTAAAAATAGTTGAGCTGGATTAGTATCGATCTTATCATCAAATTACGATACTTATTGTTCTATGCATACATAGAAATATGAGAAAAGGGTATAAAAAAATCAACCCCAGATAGGATTAAACCAGATAATACTAGGAGAAACTAGGGTCATTACCTAGCTACTTTCTTGTTGTCATCAGTCAAGTCATACCTAGTTTTATATTATATTTTCTGTTATATTGTATATCGTATATTGTTGAATATCTTGGACAGTGATATCTTGACCAATGAGATTAATTGAAGTTACAGGAAATATAAGTCAAATGATTAAAGATGATGGGATACTTGAATCGACATTAATAGTAAATTTAGGTTATTTGTTTTCCCTTGGACGTTGATAAATATTATCTGATATTGTAACCGGATCAATGTGTTGTCTGGTCTCATTTGCAAGTGAAGTGACATGGACCAATATAATTTATTGTATTTACCTGCAATGAAAGTCAAAAGTAATAATAATAAATTGATATAAAAAAAACGTAAACAAGTGGCCTAGCCTCTTGAGACAACTATAAGGGCCACATGTTTAAGAAGGTGGCTGGACAGATAAAATCCAGCTTCAGACGACCATACAAAGCTCACAAGAAAACTTTAAAGTCAGCGTATTTGGATGCCATCACCGAATATAAAACCTCTCTTGTTTCTCGGCCAGCAACAATTAACATACGTTTTAGACTAGATTTCCAAGATCTCGAACGCCTAAGTAGATCAATTTGATACGATTTCTATTGGAGTTACATGACTCTATGATATGATGAGCCTATCCAATTGCATAGTGCTACATCACCATAGATGGTTACTGAAAATACAATTTAATTGAGAAAATAGGTTGATCAAAATTTAGGAAGAGAGTACATCAACATTGAAAATTGAAAAAAAAAACTGTTAATCAACTACTTTTTATATATGCAAAGTATGAATGTACCACATATTCATCATGATGTGATATGTTAAGCTCAGGGGTATTGATATCAGTCTAGCTAGATGGTGGGGTTTCTGCAATGTCTTTAACTAATTGATATCGTGATGAAAGTATAAATAGATTCCGTGCGCTATGAATCTTCTCTGCTGATTTATTATCCAATTACAGAGAGATTACTCTTATGTGAGATAAATATATCAACATCATTTATATCTTCATCTAATAAAATCTTTCACATAAATATTCATCATTTTAAAATACTGTCATATAAAAATGATAAGATAGGAAAAAAAATATGCATGTACGTATGTATGTATGATATGATTCAGTTAGATTATTGATTACATGAGAGTATTGTAGCTGACATGATATGCCTTTTTTTTTTTCCATAATCACCCTCAAAACATGAACATCAAATATATCACAAATAAGGTCCCACACTCAATAAGATTAATTATTAATATTAATGCACTGTAGAACTGTTTTAGCACAGGAAAAATAAATTTTCTCTAGAGCATAAGTAGCCAACTTTATCGTTTGTCTATCGAAGTAGTTAAATGGTAATACTATCATTTTCAAGAAATTAATTTGTCAAAGTCTAATAAATGCAATATATAAACGAGTACTAGTGCATATATAAAAGCATATCCCAAAGAATTACCACATTAGTTAACTAACATAAAGGAAAAAAAAAAAAAAACTCTTCCAATTTCTCCTCGAATTAATTATAACGCAGGATGTGAATTGCTTGGTCATGAAATGAAACTATAATTAGATGGGAACTTATTAACAAGAAAAATTAATAAAAAAGAAAAAAAGAATGAAAAAAAGGCGCCTAATGAAAAACAGAAGCTAAGTAAAGAGAATCTTAACAAAAAGACATGCAATCAACTTTGTCTACATAGACCAAGACGTGGAAAAGTAACTGCCATATAATGTTTTCATCGACAACGAAGGAAACAGAAAGAAACGTAGTGTCCCAACCCTTTGCTCATTGTCTCTATCTTTCCCACAAAGTTTTAGCCCTTTTTGAATTAACATTCTCGTCCCTTCTTCTTTTCAGCCGCTAAACATGGACTCGGACCCACCATTTCAACAAACCTACAAGACCCTCCTCGACAAAACCAGCGAAAATACTTGTAAGAACATTGAATATTGCATTGGTAACGACCTTGTCATTGTCGAGGAATGTAAGCTTCCGTTGATCGATCTCGGTCGACTACACCTCCAAGAATCTGAGAGAGATGATTGTAAGACTCAGATTGCTAGGGCTTCTCAGGAGTGGGGTTTCTTCCAGGTTATCAATCATGGGATTTCAAAAGATATATTGGAGAAGATGAGACATGAACAAGAGAAACTTTTCAGGCAACCTTTTGACAAGAAGAGCAAAGAAGACAAGTTCATGAATTTCCCTGCTGGTAGTTACCGTTGGGGAACTCCTTCAGCTACATGCCTCAAGCAGCTATCATGGTGTGAAGCTTTTCACATTCCTATGGCCGATGTCTCTAGTGGTTCTGCTGCTTTCGGTAGTCTCAGGTATTTTTTACAAATTACAGTATTAGTTTATGTTTCCTATTTTTACTCTTTGTTTTCCATTCTTTTTCTCATTTTTTAATATATATTTTTCTTTACTTCCAATTCTATCTCGTTTTTCTAAAGATATAGTTAAGCAGATAAGGGTGAGGGATAGGGAAAGAGTCGCACCACAGAAACAATGATGAAAGAGAAACAAACACACAAGCATTTAAAATCAAGGAACCTATAATATTAAGAATCAATATCATTAATTCACCAATTAATTGAATTTTTTTATAATCGATTATTTCTTAACTAATTGATGAGCTTGTCCTCTCACTTTTTTATTTTCATGTCGATGTTCTATGTCAAGACTTTTCAATGAAAACTATTAATGGATTTGATAGCTAGCTATTATTAGTAGGAATAGATCACACCATTTACAACAACTACAAGCGTGATGCATATATGTGATGTGAGTCTACCCAACTCTGCCTCTAATATCTTCAAATATATCTTCTACAAAAATAATAAAGAACAGATTAATCTTAGTTTATCTACATAAAAAAGGTTCAACTCCATTTAAATAAGAAGAAATACTGAAAATTTTCGCCTCGTCAAAATGGATTCGAAGTCTCAATCTCAAACTTGCTGCTTATTTCGCATGACATATCAGTACGTAGCTCCAGTGCGCAGAAAGCATGTGAAAACCTTACCAAACATTTACATGTACTATTGCAGAACGCTATTTATGCAAAATTAACCGTAATTAATTTTCTATTTTCCTTGGTTATTAAACACTAGTACTCCTTGCAATGAGAACTGTAAATATTGAAAGTTTGAAACTGTGACTTAATCAGTGAAGCAATTCAGAAACTAATTATATTAATTGATTAGAAGTATAGTCAGATTAAGAGTGAGGTATTTAGCTGTATATAGAAGGACATGAAACTAGACTAGTTTTGTCAAAAAGCCACAAGCTGGGTTACCACCTAACATGTTGTCTGAGCAATGTGTGGATGCTTATCATACTATTGCTGGGCTCAGAGTCCCGGACACTTGAGATCCCTGATTGAAACCCTGACTGGAATCTTGACTAGACATCTCTTTACCTTTCCTTGCTTTTCTTTCCATCCATTAGTTTTCAACCATGTTCACTGACAAAATTAGTAGCTAGCCAGCTTTCGGTTTTCACATTTGTGTGCTAGGAACCACAGGTTCCGATTTTTTTAGCTTTTTGTGGTGGGTATCTCTATCATTACTTTTCTAGTCACACACACACACATACATATATATATATATATGGGGTAGCATGTGGTGTAATGTTTCATCTAATTTGTGGAAGCTGTTTTTCAAGGTTTTCCCTCTATGTGGCATAGTTAGTTTTACACTCATCAACACTGCACCTTTCTGCTTCTGCAAACTTTCCATATATTAAGCCTCACTGCTTCTGCAAACTTCCCACATATCAAATCATGTACGACACTTACATGCATGGTTAAAGCTCTCTCCACCTGTTCACGTGAACATCACAAACTGGATGAGCTGGAAGTCAGGCTATACAGTCCGACAGCTTAAGAGAGCTTGATGTGGCCTCAAACGGGTCCCATGCATCTTGGTGATTGGTGATATTAATAGTGGACCACTCCCTTGTCTCCCATTGAATCGTTATAGGGAATCTCTTAGATTCATAAGTAAGTAGGATGAATCACTCACGCTAATAAGTTAATCTTTTAAATTTTGTACATCTCAATTTTCAATTTTAGTACTAAAATCTCCTCAAAATCACCAAATTCGAAAAAATTTTATTGTTAACGGTCACTAGATGTATTTATCTATGTAAGTAATTGATGCTAATTAAGTTTATTTTAGTCCTTCCCTACATATATACATAAATATATATATGTTTTGGTTTCTTCTGAAGTCAATTCTCCTTTTTATACGCTTAAACAGTTCAACAATGGAAAAGTTTGCTACAAGAGTGGCAGCACTTGCTCAGAAATTGGCTGGAATCTTGGCAGAGAAATTGGGCCACAAGTCAACTTTTTTCGACGAAAATTGTTTGCCAAGCACTTGTTATCTTCGAATGAATCGGTACCCGCCGTGCCCTATCCCTCTACAGATACACGGGCTTATGCCACACACTGATAGTGACTTTCTCACAATATTGCATCAAGATGAAGTAGGAGGATTGCAATTAGTGAAAAATGGGAAATGGATTGCAGTTAAACCTAACCCAGAAGCTCTAATCATCAACATTGGAGACTTATTTCAGGTTTTTCTTTCTTCACACAGAATATATACTACATACTTCAAAATTTTAAATAGTATTTTGATATTTGCGTTAATTGGCCTGGTAATTATAAAAATCACAAACCAGCCAAAAAGAAACTATACATACATACATACATACATACATACATACATATATATATCTTGTAATTAAATTTGGAAATGCGTTACAGGCATGGAGCAACGATGTTTATAAGAGTGTTCAACACCGCGTGGTGACAAATCCATCACAGGAGAGATTTTCCACTGCATATTTCTTCTGCCCTTCATATGACACAGTGATACAGAATTCTGATGAGCCTTCCCTCTACAGGAAGTTCAGCTTTAGAGAATTCAGACAGCAGGTTCAAGAGGATGTTCAAAAGTTGGGTCGCAAAGTAGGGCTCCCTAGATTTCTTTTGAGCCATTAATTTAAAATTAAATGAATATTAGTTAATTAATTAGTATATTATACAACTAGATGGGTAATTTGTTCCAAATGCCAAAATAGAAGTATTAGTTTTGTATTAGAAAAGTATGTTATAGGCTTAAGAAGTTGTATTAGAATTAAGATGCAAAAAAGGTGATGTGTGTGTGTGTGTGTCTATATATATATATAGAACTTTCAGCATTTTTATATATGTGCGCAGGCTAGTTTTCTGTGATTTACTACAATCACAATGTAGATATCATTTTTGTTTTTCTTTATTCATGGAAAGTTTGGTGAGCAACCGGGGATGATATATATGGAACAATAATGGAACAATATTTTTTATGCAATATAGAGGATTAATGATACCAATTTGCAAGATTTTATATTTGGCTGAAATTATTGACACCCAAATTTGTTAGAGTGATGCTAGATTTACAACCAAAAGTCTACAACCTCGTATGATAACCTAAGTGGCAAAATCCTATTAGAAATGTAACTTCTCTTATTCATTTTTTTCAATGAATTTTTGTCATATGTACTGTCATATAATGTTGTAGACTTTCGGTTGTATTTTGAAGTTCTAAGTCTAGTACTACTGAACTTGTGTAGGAAAATAAAAATACCAACTCAAGTAACACAAAAAAAAAGGTGTGAAGAGAAAATTGATTAATTCTCTTCTATTGAAATATACCTAAAATACAAGCTTATATAAGAATTAAAGATAAGTTCTACTCAAACAATGAAACTATATGATATAAATAAATCAAAAAATTTTATCCTAATCCAAATAAACTAAACGATACTTCTAGGCTTGGTTGAATTCCAGCATTCCCCCCTTAAACTAAGCTTTAACCAGATCATAAAATCAACATAACCTTTCTTCAAAGCACACAACCAAAACCACCAAAGTTTTGTACCATATACTTGAACACCAAACCTCCAATTATTCCATCCAAGCAGCAAGTAAATATCCTAATCATTCTTCCAAAAAAAGCTAGTGGTGAACATAATGCCTTATTAGTTTCTAAGCAAAGTATCATATTAATTGCTTCTTGATTTAATGCATCTATGTTAGGATTAAGGTTAGCGGAACCAAGTCTTTTCACAGTACAATTTTCATCTCCCAAAACCCACTTAGTCATTCCCTTGTAAGATCTTTGGTCTTTGCCAAACTTGGTAGCAGCTTCCTGGTGCTCATATTTTACACAAAATAGTCTAAAACCATGCAGGTCACCTCTAGTTACCATTCCTTTGTTGCCCTTGGTAGATATGTAGTTATTATATCCCAAAGATTGTCAAGCAAGCTTTTAGTGTTTGCATGAAGGAACTCCATTGCAAAATGGACACCCACTAGTTCACATCCTAGTGCAGGAAGGCCCTAGGCTTTATGGCTCTAACTACCAAAACAATTGCATCATTTTCCTCTCAAAGCCGATAAAGAAAGGATGAAGAATTAATTCCATCAGTGTTTCTAGAATGAGCTACACCATGAATTTCCATAGAATCATCTCTAGCAAAAATGATATTCAAACTCTTTAAGCCATTGTTTACTGATTCCCATCCTTCCAAATTGGGAATAATAGACCCAAATCCAAGAAAATAATGTAAAAGGAGGTGTTCTATTTCAACTAAAACTTAGGTTGTTTTGAATTTTTAAGCAATATGATTAAAGGCATGACCGCCATGAGCCACATTTGACTCAACCACAACCAGAATATTTACATCAGGTGAATAAGAATTCTTATTCTCATGATCATCTTCACTCCTTAGAAATGATTCAAGTGATATTTGGGATGCTTCTTTTCCTATTTCTCAGCTTGAATTAAGGCATATCTGAGACTCAATTTGGGACTCAATGTTTTCTTCCCCAACACCATTATAGGTGTTCCTCAAGAAATCTCATGCCTCCTGGGCTGATTTTACATAAGCAATCTTCTAAAAAATATGAAGATCTATAGATTGATTGATATAAAGCCTAGCTTTTATATCTTTCTTCCAATCAAACGTGAAAATTTCTCTTTGTTCTTGTGTCAATTTAACTTTATCTGCTAGTATTTCAAATCTTCGATTTACAATTTTTCAGATGTTTTCATGTTCAAAGAAGAGTTGCATCTAATCTCTCCATAACTAAAAATTATTTTTTCCATCAAACTTAAGAATTTCCATGGGTTCCTAGCTCTAATACCAATTGTAGGAAAATAAAAATACTAACTCAAGCAACACAAAAAAAAAGCGTGAAAGCGAAAAATGATTAATTTTCTTCTATTGAAATATACGTAAAATATAAGCTTATATAGGAATCAAAGACAAGTTGCACTCAAATATTGAAACTAAATGATATCAAAACAAATCCAAAAATTTTATCCTAATCCAAATAAACTATACAAGACTTCTAAGCTTGGTTTAATTCCAACAAATTTGTTATATAATTACTTAATAATTCCCCCTCCTTAAATTCAAAATATTTATTTTTATTTTATAAACCAAATCTAATAGATAACAAATTTATATAACCCTATTAATTAAAATAAAACTTATAAACACTTGTTTTCTTAAATAAATCAATCATCTTAATTTATAGACTCGTTAAAAAAACTATCTTTCATATAAAAATCTTTCATCTCTTCCTCTTATTGTTTCTGATGGAATGTTTTTATCTTAACCAGATATCTAAAGAAAACATTTTGAGCATAAAAGTAATGAAATACTTTTTTTTTTCAAATTCCATTATATATTTTTGGACATGATGTAACCCAAAAAATTTGGTATGTGTGTGTATGTATGTGATGCGGTATATTTTTAGTTATGTGTGTGTGTGTAGAGAGAGAGAGAGAGAGAGAGAGAGAGAGAGTTTATCATTAGTATATTAATGAGTTATTATTTGAATTATATTAGGTATGCATATGTTTATAATATCGGACTAACGTGAAAGGTTATGGTGATGTGGAAACTTTAATATTCATTAGTTTATTATCTATGTTTTTGTTGAATTATTGTTCTGATTTATATTAATAACGTTAATTCAAAACCTAGAAAGACTTAAACTACAACTATCTCCACTTACGCGAAAGTCAATTGTAACTGTATCTCTTACGTTATAACATGAATTCAATCGCAATCGATCGTGAATATTTTAGTATTTATAAAAGGCTTAAAATTTACATTTTTCTTTGTTAAAATTGTTGTTTACCGAAAATATTATATTGTGTTTGTGTTTGAGTCTAAGTCTCAGAAAAAGGGTTGGATTAAGCTTTCCGATTAAGTGAGGTAATTAAATTAGAAACTTTTTCTAGGTTCACAGTAAACATATCTATATGTTTTTGAACTATTTTAAGTATTTTTTTAAAGTTATATCTAACATATTTTGCAAATATACTATGTGTATTTATGCTTTGTGTTGCGTGATATAAGTATGATGCTTTATGATTAATTATGGAAGAAAAGAATTTGGATTTTGTATGTGACTTTGTCTACGCTATGAATAAGACCACGAATGATTGATCAATCATGCTTGTGGCTTTACTTATGGTGTTCCGATCTCTATTTATAGATCATATTTTCGTTTATATGGTTTGATCCAGCATAATCCAGATTTTCATTTATATGTTCTAGAGTATGTGTGGACTCCTCTTTGTTACGAAGAGTCCACTAAGCAATAAGTAAAAGAGTTTGTGTGATCTATTATGATTGTTTTCTGTATGCGTTTGAATGTTAATATGTGCAAATTATTTTCTTACAAAATCTAGAATTGTTTATTAAGTTATATCTCATTATAGTTTTGAGCCAAGTGGAGTATGCATGGAGTCAAATACTTCTTATATTCTTTTCCTTGGCGTAGCTAGGCCATCCCGGATTTGAACCAAAAACCTCACTCGTGAAGTAAATCATCGTGCCTACACCCCAAACAATTGAAAGATAAATTCCTATTCGGGAGAGATTCATCCTTCCCGAATGCAACATCCAACTTTCGGTTGTAAAACACTCTCCAAGTGTACTTGTTCCCCCCTTGTTTCTTACCATGACAAGTATTTGTGAAATTATTGTTCCAGGTGATTGAGGCTCTAGCATAGTGGATTTGGCATATGAAGTTTCCACTATTCCTTGGTTCCCAAATAGGTCTAAGCTCTTAAGATGTTATTTAGGTTTTGTTTAATTATTCTTTTTTGCACTATGTATGAAGATTTCTTTAGTATTTGAATTGAATGTTTTTGTTAATTCAAGCCTATTCATGATTTATCTATATGTTTTTGTTTTAAATGTGTTCACTCTTAGTTTCAAGATTGGGGGCGTTACACAGGAAATCGAAGTCCATTTGTGTTCAAATTGCCTATTGCAAATTAGCACTACTTTTCAAATTGCTAGAATTGTTATTTTACTTCTTTTCTTTCACTAGTTACAAGAAGAATCTAGCATTGTATTTATGCTTTTTTGATGGATTATGAAGGTGATGAAGAGGATAAAGAAGTTTAAATAATGAAAAACAAAAATAACTAACTCGATCTTAGACCAATTTCATGAAACAAGGAAGAGGTCATCGTATAATATATTATGAAGTTTTTAAGATTTATTTCCATGGATGTTTGTATATTAGGATTTTATTAAGATTTAGATTAGCCAATATAATGAGATTGAGATGAGTGTGAAGGTGGGTGTGAAAGACAAAAAAATATTTAAGTTAATTAGATTTTAGTGTACTTAACTATAAATTCAGGGAGGAATTATATAATAATAAAATTTTAATCATAACAAAGGTATATTTATCAAAACTTTTGATGCAAACAACCCTATCCTATATATACGTATTATCAACATCATGTTAATTTGTTCCCATGATTAACACTTAGACTACGAGTCTTTCTCAAAGATATTAATTTAAATGCATCATAATAAATTTATATTTTAAATGATAAGCATTGTGAATAACCTTGAACTAAATTCATAGTATTACAAAAAACTTCAACATTGTTTGAAATATAAAATCACGATGTTGGCCAAAATTCATAATAATTATTAAAACAATAATGCTACACTTACATGATGTGTGTACAAAATTTACATACAAAATTGATGTAGCATAATATAAATAAAAGAAAGTCAATAAAATAAATGTAGTTGAGTAATGTAGTATTGAATGAGCGATATCACATCAATTTTATATACAAACTTTGTAAGTGCAACATTATACTTATTAAATTATTAAAAAGAAGGTAAATTAGTTTTTTTAAATTAAAAAACTATCATTTTATTTGCAAGTTTCGAAGCCATGAATTCAGTTACATAACATAATACTAAAACAGTTACATCAAACGTAACCAGTGAAAAAGTAGAAGTGTACATAAGAGTTTGATGTGGTTCGGCTATAACCAAGCCTACATCCACGGGCAGCCAAGCTACAACTTACTAAATTATTCCATGTTACAAGCCTTTCTCTCACTCACCTTTCTTTATAACCTTACGCTCACTCCAAGAACTCCAACTTTAGTAAACCAACTTCCTAACCTTGCTGCACTTCACTACCCAATAGATCAAGACCCTTCTTAACTCTAAAACACATTCCAAGTGACACTCAAAAAAGATAAAACTCAATAAAGCTTTTTGTGCTTTATTGGTCATGACTATCGTAACTATACCAGTTAATAAAGACACAACCAGGATATTAATTATAGACTCCTAAAAGCAATTATCCCTCGAGCCACAATCTAAGTCTCAAAAACATGAAATTAGCTAAATGCTCGATAAACAAAGATGCAAACTCAACATAACAGATGTGCATTGAACACTCTCTCTCAACAAAATATTTGAACAAAGTTTGCATAGCTTGGATGTTGAATGAATTCTCTTTTATATAGGCTGCACGTCCAGCACTTCCTTGTTGAAAAAGGATTTTATCAAAAATTTTCAAAACATATAAAATCTGTAACTTAAGAGATAAAGATCAATGAATAATAGGAAGTAATCTTTTAATCTCCTAAATTGGACATGAAATAAAAGTCTTCTTATATTAGAACTTATCCAGCAAGCATTCCTCATCCAATAAGGATTCTTCAAGATTCTTTTGATGTCAATCAAATGATCCGCATATCCTAAAGTTAAGGAAAGGTAAATCACATTTAAGATATTCAATGAATAATCATGATGATAATCTTTCCTAATATAAGATCCCACTACAAGAAAACTCCTTATATATATCGGTTTTTCACCCTCATGTATATGTATACATGCCAGTTTCAATATGATATTTATGGACCTGACCTATATTCCATATGAGTCGGTTGGTCAAACCGACACAAATTTGTGTCGATGGCTTTTTATCGATCCCTTGTCTGGTAAAAACCGACATGTATCTTGGCTATTTGCCTACCTAAGATGAGGTTTTATAAGTGACAAGTTGTCTAAATAATATGTGAGTGTTAAAAACCGACATGTATTTATTATTATAAATATATAATACTGGGCTGATACTGGCCCTTTGTTTGTATCAGCCCAATATTTTATATATATATATATATATATATATTGAAATTGATTTTTTGGCAATTTAATTCGTAAAAGTAAATCAAAAAAGGAAGTCAACAAATCAAACAGTACAATGCAAGGAAAGCAACAAATCAAACAATGTAACAATGCAGATTAAACAATGTAAACAAAGCATATGTGAGGGGATTGATCCTAACCCATTACTACAATTACATTTAGCTTTTTCAAACTCCAGTGACAATAATATTACTTAATCCAAAACCTCAAGAAATGAAAGGCTCACGTTTTGCCATTCTGGAGCAAGAAATTCATTTACAGAAAGGCCTCCCTCTCCATATGTCAAAGAAGATATCCAAAAACCCCATTTCAACTAAACTGGTATTAAGGTTGTGATTAGTAAAATTTCTTTAGTTAATATATTTAGTTGATAATTCCAAAATGAATTGGAGAGTGTTATGTATACATAACCCACGTTACGCTATAATGAAGCCACCAAATATGAGGGAAAAGAACACGGCAAGATTAGCTGCTATCATACAAGCAGGTAGACTCTGGAAAACTGAACTCAAGAAACAGAACATGGATAATGATGCCACATGCACAGTAAATAGCAGGATCAATTAGCGGAAGAACTTGAAACATGTGATCAAAATTTAGAGTCACAACTAGCACAAGCAATAATGAAATTGTGCACTCAACAGCCCTGAATAAGTTATGGGTTCTGTTGACTTGTTATGAAACATTTTGATGGAAAATTGTTTCAACTGATGCACTGATGTTTTCATTGCATGATATATATATTAGATTCTTATCTTTCTTTAATGTGTTTCTTAGGAGAGACATAGTTAACAAAATTCATTAATTATCCCCTTTTAGAGCTTTGAAAACAGCCAAGGTCAATATACTACAAACAGAAGGAAAGTTCTATTGAATTATGATAGCCACTATAGTTGATTATCATTAGAAAAAAAATGCCACATTGAGGTGTGATAATTATTAACAAATAGGAATCCATAAAGTGTAACGCACACACGTGAAATGTAGCACATACTTTTGAAGTGATACTAACCTCCAAAACTCAAGGTTGTAGCCAATGACATAATAAGTAATAGAAGTCCAGACAAGAGATTCTTTGAATGAAAGAGGAAGCTTTAAAACTGTAGCTGGAATTGCATTAGCCCAAGCTGAGTAGAACTGCAGCTCTTTATGTTTATAAAAAAGTGGAAGTTTGGCAGCTGTCATTGACACCTCTGGATAACCGTCTCCTAGAAGTAGATTGAGTGTAAAAAACGAGGAACCTATGAAGTATATGGCATGGAGAGCATCTGTATCCTGCTGAGCATGCCAAAATACAGTCATTGTGATACATGCTAGGATGGCAAGCTGTAGATGCAAACATCCATGAAAAATTAGTGATATGAAATCTTCATATTAAAGCAAAAGAAAACATTGACCTCTCTAGGTTTAGGTACTTATAGCGCCGATAATCTCATTGGTCCAAAACTATTAAAAACCTTAATTGAAATGATGAAAATCATTGTTAACTTTCCCTAAAATCATCAGAGAAGTGAAATCTACATAAAAGTTCACCTGGCTTAATTTAAATATAGAGACAAAAGAATTCCTTTTCATACGCAGAAGTTCTCGTGACATACAAGCCCCGAAAAGCTCCCATTTAGAAATTGAATAAGCAGTAATGGAAATCGCACTCTTATGGCTTTTTGATTCGTCATACGGCACTGGTAGCTCCTCCTCTAGCTTCTTCCACAAGGCAGAATACTTAAATTTTCCAGAGAACAAATCAACTGAAAAAATTTGTAAGGAATCTCACTTCTGTACCAATATTGTACTCGATCTTTCTTGGAGATAACATGCTTTTATTAAAATGTTTAAATAATTTCTGCTTGAGTATATAAGAGCATATGCAGGAAAGACTATTACAAGCCATTAGAGAATTACCTCCTGAAGGAACTCTGCTACTCCTTTCCTTTCAAGGCATCTAAATCCACAGTCCTCAAAGAATTTAAGAGCATGATCTCTAGGACTGTGATACAAAATTTTCCCTTCAGCCATCAGAATAAGATCATCAAAGAGTTCAAAGGTTTCTGGAGTTGGCTGAAGAATAGAAACTAGTACAGTAGGATCTATGATATGTGTCAGCTGCTTAAGAAAAGAGATAATCTAAAATGTGGTAACTATCCAAGCTGTTGGTTATTTCATCCATGAACAAAGCTTTAACAGGACCTATAATCATTTCTCCTACAGAATATGAGAAAAATACATCAAAGTCAAATTAAAGCTCGGTAAAGGTTTGGTAATAGGACTTTAGCTTCGATACCATGATAAGTAATCATTTTGCTCAAAAATCAAAAGTTTATATAAGTAGGTAGGATCTTAACGCAAGAATTTAAAGTCTAAGAAGTTCACTAGAGTCCAAAATTTTTTGAACAATAAATAGTTTCATTTATCTACTTATAGTCAATCTCCTCTTGTGACCACCAGAGATACCTTGTTTCATAGCATCTCCGACCAGTGTATCAGCACATTTATCAAGTCCTAGGATCTGAGTAACCAAGGGAATATACCATTAACAAACATTTGCATTTGCTGATTAATATAGAAATTCTACCAAAATAATTATTTACAATAAGAAACACGATTTCCTCTGTATCTAAGAAAACAACTGTAGAATGTAATCTGTTTGAAGTGTTCTCTTTAGTCCTCTGATAGAAGTTGCCTCTTACAAAAGCAAGTTATGGTTGTAGTTATACGAATGCAAAAAGATAAATAAACACAATTAATTGTGTTTAAGAGTCATTCAGATCAATGGACGAAGGAGAATCTACAAATAGTGGCACAAAGGTATAAAACATCAAATAACTTGATGTAGTTGATGCGGAATATAATCCAAAAACTATCCTCTCATTCATCACTCATTGACATCTTAAGGCTATATTTTTAACAATAATTTCAATTAAATTCAAGATCTCACTAATTGAGAACATAATTACACTAATTCTTAAGACTGGACTACATTACACTTAGCTCTATTAAAGTGGCAGTAGAAGGAAAAGCCAATTACATGATAATGCTTTTGCATAGGTTTTCAGTAGGTATACATGTGCAATGCCATCCAAATGCATAGAAGTACCAATTCAAAGTCTCTATTATCATAACCAAGATGAACCATCTCCATATTTCTGAAATTGATCTTATAAACGTAGAGTCGTACTTTCTCATTACTTGCAATCAACGAATATCAGATGAATGATAATCTGTCATATGAAACAGATGCAAATGATCATATAAATATGCTTCCAAGGCATTACCTTCATTTAAGTATCTATCCCTGGATCTGGAACAACTCCTGTCTCCTTCTCCCCTCTGCTAACCTCAAGCATAATATCTTCATAGGCAAGATCAAACTAAATTAATTACAGTCACTACCATCATTCAATACATTGATATGCATAAGGGATTCTCCAATTAAATATCAGAATTTATAATTAATCATGAAAAATTACTCGACCATTTTTGCTTCCAACGCCCTGACAACGTGCAGAAAAATCAAGTGTTTCCCTAACTGTCATCTGAGCAATGTGCTGGTCATATCAACTTACATTACATATGCTGATGTCTTTTGAGGAATAAATTCTTCTAATTTGTATCCATTGTATGAAACTTCCCATGTGGTCTATCAGAGATAAAAGAGAGAAAAAATATCTACTTTTATAATCAGAATTGCATGTGTTTCGAAGTGGCTACAAACTAAAAGTGAAAGAACTATAGAACATTACAACATTGGTTGTGGAAAAGTTATTCAAAATTGTTCACAGGATACCTGCATCAAGCTAAGTGTTTTCTGATAAAATGGCCAGGGCGACTAAATGGCAACATAACTTGTTTTCCCAGTTAACATATCTTTGCAACAAGTTTCTTCAATAATTTTTTCTGATTTGAAAAAGAAATACAATCCACGCATAATCAAATATAAAATTACTGTTGCACCTACCTGGAGGGATTTGTCCAGATTTCCAAAAAGAGACTTTAAAAGTGAAGTATTTCCACATCCTGGAGGACCAACAGAGTAATCCTGTGAAAAAGGTAAGCTTAATTAGATTACAACGGAGAAGAATATACATTTTTATAAGCTCAAACTGATTAAAGTGCAACAAATTAATGAGTTAAATAAGGTTTTCAAAGCTTACCTTCCAGGCTTTATGATACCACTAACATCATTAATGATGTTTATCTTTGCTCGACTTGACTTTGAACCACAAAGCTTTGCAAAATCCTAGAGAACAAATTCCAATTCCAAATGAATTATACGACCATAAAGATAACTGCTGATGAGCTAGTAGAGATGCCATGTCGATCAAAGAGTTTTTGCTTTCACATTCAAAAGATGTGTTTTTGGGCTTCATGCAAGCTCAATTTCGTAGGCAACTCAAGCCCTTATAAACCAAACCATAACTTTTATAAACATGTTCAAAATTTTATAAGATGTCAGATGTGACAAATTCAGAACATAATACATAAAGAGATATGATGAGAGTAGTTACTGATGTGACATCTAACAATTAGGCAGTTACACATAAATTATAGTATGGCACTCTCTCTCTCTAATTTGGCTTATAAACTATTAGCTGAAAATTAAGCCATAAAAATCATAAGAAGCATAAAATATAAATTATAGACTGGTGCATGTCCATGCCTTAAAACTACATTCAGATACTTAGACAAATTGTACTTTTAATGGAATTCCATAGAGTTGGTAGGGGTCTTCCATGAACTACTTCACATACTGCCTCCACACACAGATTCTTGTACCCGACCTCCACAGTAGGAACTGTACTCCAACTCTGCAGCAACCCAAGTTCATTTTCAATCCAGCAAAAAATTCATTCGTAAAGAGATATTATAATAAATGCATTTTGGGTGTAACAATTATGTAAAAGACTTGAAATGTAATCTAAAAATCCAAATCCTAACCAGCTGAAATCAATGCTTAGAGTACTTCACCACTGTTTACTGGTGGTATCGCATCACTTCATAAGATAAAGAGGGGTTGCTTGTCTATTCTATGCGCTAATTTTCTACAACAATAGAAGGTTGTCATTTTGAATATTTTTTATGAGTTTGCCTATGAACTCATGGCGCTCTAGCGCTCCAAGCTTGGTAACATCAATCACCTTTTTTCCCCTTTTCATCATCTTTATCAAACAATGATGACCTTAACCCATCAAAAGTTGGTAACCTCTCGTTAGCATCATTGTCTGTGAAAGAACCTGAAGCCAAATCACTTCCAAAGCTTTTTGAACTAAACTCCTGGAGCATTAATGATCTCTGGCTTCCTTCCATTTTAGCCATAAATTGATTTTTTTTTTTAAGGGCAAGTAAGCTTAGAAAGTTTGTCAGAAAAGGGTGTGCATATACTATATATGTATATTTGATATAAGCTAATTAAGCTAGCATCTGCTAACTTGCCTATATATAGTATATTGTGCAAAATATTTTGATGCATGAGATTCCTTCCCACCATGGTTTATTTTTTGACATCGATTCATTAAAGTATTTGGAAGCTTAGGTGCATGGCACGAGGGAGTAATCAAGCTAGATTGTAGATGTGTTATTAGTCAATTAGCAAACTCTTTTTGAATAGTTATAGTACATTTGTTTTGCAGGACAATATTATATATATTCTATATACGATAGAAAATTATAAGATTGTTAGCATGTGTTATGGCCATAACAAAATTGGGCCTCAATTAAATCTAATACAGAAAGCCCATTACTAAAGCCCGTTATTTGGGCCTATTATCTGGGTCTCACAATGACTCATCCTGGCTCCTATATAAACCCTCCGAATTATTACTCAAGGTATGCACACTTTTTTGAACTCATTCTCTCTCTAAATTTCCTTTGCTTTTGAGAGCTTCTCTCTCTAGGAAATTCTTCCAGAAAATTCTGGAGTGCCGAAAACTGACTTGAGCGTCGGAGGGTTTTTGCCGGCACCACCGCCGGCACCCCTGACTATTTTTCTTTGCTCACAGGATTGGACCCGACATACAATTCGAGCTCCGACCCGCTTCCCGGCCGTCTGGAAATCGTGCATCAACAGTTGGCGCCGTCTGTGGGAACAACAATCTAAGCCTCTTTAGTTGTTACTCCCATCCAAATATAATCAAACACATCATGAGTCACGCATCCCAACACTCAACCTCCCTAGAGGTTGACAAAGAAATCGAGGTAGAAGCACCTCCCCGACATCGAAGGGTAGTTGATACTGGGAGAGCTTTAGTAATATCCTCTGGGATGGCCTTTAATCCCAAGCAACCCCGACTTCTACCTAGGAGACGAAAGAAAGGCAAGATGAGTCGATTGACTACTATAGAGCATACCATGCAAAATTTTGGTGAGCAAATCACTACAAGAAAATGAAGCTTTGGTGTTACAAATTTTGTGTGGCTTTCCAGAGAAATGACACATATAAGACTCTAAATTCGGTCAAACTTAATATATGTCACATTTAAAAAAAAGCGGGTATGACCTGTGACGTAACTCTCATGTGTGACAAGTATTTATACCTATAAAAATATAAAAGAAATTATAAAAATATAAAAGGCTATAACCCTAGAACCACACTTTATCATCTTTTTCTTCTCCAACAGCCTTTTCACCGCCGCCCCTCTAACTTCATCGACTCTTCATTGCATCTCTAACTTCATCGGCTCTTTAGAAGTTTTCATCTTCGTCATTATTATTTGATCTACTTTCTGTGTTTCTTTAATGGCGATTGAAGAAGACTTGGAGAGTTATGGTAGTCAAGCTGTGGAGTCAGCTTCGCAGCCGAATCCAAGACATCGAAGACAGAAATTTGAAGTTTATACTTTAACTTCAAATTAATTTTATGTTAATATTTTATCGCAGCCACCATGTGCTTGATGAGGCTGAGAGGCCTTTGCATGATGCCTTGTACGTGTTGTCTCAGACAGTTAATGACACCAGGGTTTTGCTTGGAGGCGTATGGCCTGAGATGGTGATGGCAAAGGAAGTGGATGAGCTGGCACGAAAGACTCCTAGAAAAAGGTCTCATGTTATTGATGCTTTTTCACGGGCACTTGTTGCCATTCCAGTAACCATTGCTGACAATGCTGGTTTAGACAGTGCCGAGTTGATTGCCCAGCTTCGTGCAGAGCACCAGAAGGATGGATGCACAACAGGAATTGATGTCATATCTGGATCTGTAAGTTCTGAAACCAAAGTAGTTTCAAAACAAGTTGGATGTATGTTGGGTTTGAAATGGTCTATTATACACCTTATATGAACAAAGTGCACCTTTTTTTGTGAGGCAATGTTACACTGTTTGAAACATTTTGATTTTAGGCCATGGCAATTCCTTGTTACCATGCAACTCAAAATTATTTTGAGATCTAGTGTGACGTTGGATCGACTATGAAAATTCACGTGGAAAGTGATTGAGGGAGCTCATTGGGAATGGACATTATTGTATAAATTTTACTATCTATATAAGTCTATGCAAACCAAAATACGGCCTCAATATTTAATGGGGAAAAGGTTTTAGATTACAGACCTGATTATATCCTTCTTCGGTTACTATTTGTTATTGGTTATAGGTTATAGGTTTAATCGCTCTTCTGATGCTTTAGACTTTTATTGCAAATTTTAATCATTTATTTTCGCTTCCGTAGCTTTTACCTGTTACTGGCATTTCTAAAATTATGACACGTAGGACATATAGCTGAGCTGGGTATCTCTAAATCATTCAAAGTTAAGCAGGCTATATTACTCTCTGTAACTGAGGCTGCTGAGATGATTCTTAGAGTTGATGAAATCATCACTTGTGCCCCAAGGAGGAGAGAAGATAGAATGTAAAGATGGCTACACTATTTTCCTGGCAGCGGAAATCTCTTGTATTTTTGGCATCTTGCTATGATTTGAGTAACTTTACTTCTACGATGGAATTTAACTTGGTTGCAAAAACTGAATAATTTTGCTGGTTTTTTTTTCTTAGTTTTGTTGAAGATCTAGGTGGTGGTTATTATGCTAAAAATTGCTTTCTAAAGTTACCGTGGAGTAGATCTGTAATTTTCTCTTTCTCTGCTTATGTGATATGTTGAATTCTTGTGTATTGCAGGTCTGGTGCCTCTTTTCTTAGTTCTACTGAATGTACATCACTAAAGCAGAGGAGGTGGCCTGAAGATATAGCCTGGCACCCAATCAATTTACTTATTTTAATTATATGTTCCATTGAATCAGGCTGCAATCAATTCTCTCATTCAAATTCTTAGGGATCCTTCTCTTGCTAGTTGCTACCAAAAGGTGGTTGGATCTCTTATGTTCATATTCAAGGTGTGTTTAGTATTTAAACAATTTTTTTTTTAAATCTCATCTGATTTCTTTGTTACATCTTCACTATTTTCTTAGTTTCCTTTCATAATTTTTGTCATTTGTTTTTTTTCTTTGCGAGGTTAGTCAATGGGCCTAGGTTGTGTTCCTTACTTACCAAAGGTTTGTCTAATAACTTTTCAGTTGTGATCAAATTTCTCTGGTAAAACTTTTTCTTCATACTCTGTCGTTGGATCTTTAGTTTTGGGAGCAGGACATTCATGTGAATCATGATCTGGATTTTCCATCAAACACGAAATTCATAACCAAACAGGCTCTTAATATCTTGTTCTGGAAGTTTTGAATTATGTATGCTAAAGTACTTAACGTATGCAAAGAAATGTCTGTCTTCTATCTGATTCCCTATATTTGATCTAAAATTCAAGAGTAGTTCAGATTAATTTAAAATGCGAGGATAGTCGTGCATGGTGAAATTTAGCTGTTACCATTCTTGAATTCTTCATTTTCTTTACTTACTTTTGATATTATTGCACTAGACTTTGTTGATTGAATAATACTAGACGAATTCTGGTTTCCCCTTAGCCATTATTTTGTAGGTGCTGCCCGATCTCTTTAACACTGTTCGGACATGTGATGATTATCTGAGGGATTATATAACATGGAACCTTGGAACACTTGTGTCTATCGTGCATCAAGTATATATAGATGTTGTGGAATCTATTACCACATTTATTTGTTTATTTTGATTTTTTGGATCTCAAAATGTTTGGAATTAATGTTCCTGTGCAGCATATTCGCAAATATTTGCAAGAATTGTTCTCTCTAATTTCTGAACTGTGGTCATCCTTCAGTTTGCCAGCTACTAATCGTATTTCACGTGGTCTTCCAGTATGTGTGTGTATATATATATATATATATATATATATATATATATATATATTCCTGTATTTTTCCTTGGTAGTTATGGTAATCTGCATATTGTATGGTTTGATTTGTTTTTCAATTTCATTCTCAATTATGACTCATTCCCTTGCTTTTGATCTTTTCTCAGCTGCTACATCTTGTGGAACAGCTTTGCTTGGCTCTGAATGATGAGTTCAGAGCACATCTTCCTACTATTATTCCACGTTGCATTCAAGTTTTAAGCAAGACTGAACGGTGCAATGACTACACCTATGTTCTTGATGTTCTCCACACCCTTGCAGTGTTTGGTGGTTAGTATTCTCCATTCTGTGACAATTTGTCCAAACATTTTGCTAGTGTGGAAGCGTGTGATTTTCTAGTCCGGTAAAGTATTATATTGGAATTACCATATCCATTCTTGCATTCTTGTGAACAACAAAAATACAGTACGAGAAAAGAATGAAAACAACAACCGTGTTCTGTTTTCTTCTAGTTGGATGGAAGCGCTTATGGTTCAAACTATTTAGAGAGGGTGGAAGTTAATCTGTTGTGCTGGGTTCTTGTATTTCATTATTTGTTAATAATCATTTTGGAAGCGGTGTGGAAGGAAAAGCTGGTTTTATGATTAGAGTGACGTTGGAGAATTTTTGAAGACTATTGACAAAGGCAATGATTTTCTTTGGGACGGTTCTCCTTTTTACTTCTTTGTGGTCTTCATATTCTTCACAATTTGACAATCTTCTTCTTTTTTGCTTTCTCCTTCTTTTTTCTTTTTTGTTTTTGTTTTGTTTTTGTTTTTTTAGTAGTGATTAGAATTTTTTTTTTCAAGTGATATTTTCATCTATTTTATTTTAATGTTTTAGATGGATCATTGGTTTGCCATCAACCATCTTGTAGCTATTTATTATTTTTAATAAAATCAGTTTACTGGTCCTTATAAAATAAATAATAAATGTAGGGACACTGGATGAACATATGCATCTGCTTCTCCCTGCACTTACTCGCTTTTTCAAAGTGGATGCTTCAATAGATAAAAGGCACGCTGCTATCAAAACTTTGACGAGTTTAATCCCTCGTGTGCATGTTAGTGGCTGAGTTTTGTCCAATTAATGAGCTACTAGAAAAAAATTGTATAATTTTTTAATTTGACTTATGTTTTCTGGATTCTTGTCAATTGATTGTCTTCACTACAAGAATTTTGTAAATATTTGACACATAATTATTTATTTATCTGAGGGTTTTTAAAAAAACCATCAAATATTACAAGGCTCTCAAAGTCAAATCCACCTAATTACCATATTTGTCGGTTATTAAATTCCAATAAATTACATGTTTGCTATTACAAAAACCCATTTCCTCTCCTTCTCTAATTCACTTGATTCTGCCCTAGCCGCTATTCTCTGAATGTTCATCATCATCGCTTTCTCGGCAACAATTTCTAGTCACCTATGCATAAAGAGGCTGTACCACACCTCTTTTCTCCTTCTTTTTCTCTCCCAGGTTAAAGTTTATCTTTTTTGTTGTTTCTCACCAACCCTTTTCAAGTTAAATCTCTTGTTTTTCCTCATTCTCCATCTAGGTTTCTTATTTTTTTTCTTTTTTTTTGTGTTTTGTTTCTCACCAACCATTTTGTGTTTTATAATCTGTTATGGAGTTTTAACTTTTGATTTTTCATGTGGGTTTGCCTATTTTTAGGCTTTTTTTAATCTTAATTTGAAATAAATCATTCATGAACGATACAAGGCTTGGAGATGTTTACACCTATTTACAGGTCCCTAAATCGAAGAAAAATTTCAGCCAATTAATCTACTTCATAAAAAGTAAAAGGATTCTGTGACATGTTTCCATTAAAAAAAATACGGCTCAGATTTATTCACTTTTTTTTGGCAAAATTAAAAGATTTATAGCTGAAGAAGGATGTTCCAATTGCTGTTTTCCAATCGAAGATTAAAAAGAAAAGGGAGAATATTGTGGCAGAATAAAGATTGTTATTGGGAGGTTTGGCATTTCTCTTTGAAAGTTTATGCTCACCTTCTAGCCTCTTTCGTCTATTGTTTTATTCCCCTTACTAGTCTACTTCAACCTTTCGATTTAACTTTTTATTTTATGCTTGTTTGTTTTTATTTTTTTTTTTTCAATTGAGGAATAGGTCTCTGCAGTTTTGTTAAATGGTGGGTTTTTTTTTTTCATTTTGCAGAACCGTCTCTCTACCTGTGAAGAAGAATTTTTTAATAGATCTGACCATCCACGATCCTTAAAAATAAAATAAGGATACAGATCCATTATCTAATGTATGGAATTTGACAGGTTGGGTCTATATTTTAAATTGATGAGGCACCGTTGCAGCTTTTCTGGAGACTCTTCAGCCGGAGGCCGATAGCCACAAAAAAGCGTAGCAATGTTAAAGATCGCAAAACGTTAACAATTATGTTTATTTATTTATTTTTATGTATTTGCCATGCTTGCATGTTTCTGAATTTGGTGATCAAACAGTTACAGTAGGTCAACGAACCAATCACCGTATTGGTCAATATTAATGGTGATTGCTAATATGACTGATGGATTGAAGCTGAAGTGAACAAAAACTCAAATACTGATTTTAGTAGAAGGGAATGGCTAGGAAATTGTCCACTAATACCGCTAAACATTTACCTACTAAGTTATCGAAAACCCAGATGAGCTTTACATAGATATAGGCTTTAATGCTAGTCACTTACATAAATTTATAAATTCAAGTAAAAACTACGATATAAATATATCTTGCTTCCACCCCCCTTGCCGGATCTTTTGTTCTCCTCTTTATTTCTTTCTCTCGGTTTGTACCCAATGAAGAAAACAACTCAATTTCTTTTTTCTTTTTTTTTTTAATTTGAAAAACAAGCTTCACTTAACTTTCATGTAAATGCCACCTACCAAGAAATTGTAAAACCAACCAAGTTGGCTGCAGCTAATGAATCCACGTCTAAGAAACAATCTCCCAAGCTAGACACCTCCTCAAGGTTGTTCTCAAAGCTTGGCAAACGGGTTGGTTAATAGGCTGGACTAAATAGATCTCTTGCTATTTAAAATCAATTGAGCTAAATTAATTCTGCGGCCCCATAAATTAATTGAGCTGGCCCAAAACAGTCAAAATCCATTTAAATGATGGCCTAAAAAACTAACCAGATCATGCAAATATTGTGAAACTCTGTGAAAGAAATTGTCTTTTTAATGGCCTTGAATCCATAAACATTGATTCAAAAAAAAAAAAAAATTGGTTGCTCTTTCTCTTTCTCTTGTGCTTTTTGAAGTCTTGTTTGGATTGATTTTCACAACCCAAAGAGCAAGATTTGGTCTTTGACTCATGATCTCGTTTGTGAATTGTCGCGGTGATTCTTCAACTTTTCGACTCTAAAATTTGGTGAATTTTATAATTTGAGCATTGTTTTTCTTTTGTTGAGTTTTTCTATTTAGATTTTTTCTCTTCTTCTTGGCTAAATTTGGTTTTTCCACGTAAACTAGTAAATTGTAGAATCAGTATGTAGTATTCTCAGTGAAGTCAACTACTGCTATTGAATCTAGAAGACTAGAACACATTGGTTTTACTGTTATCAATTGCATTCTTGGAGTGAAATTTGCAAATTTGTGATATGGGTTGCTTTCACAGTTACATGTGTGGAGGTGGGTATAGTTTGTTGGTGGATGAGTGTTTCTATGTTTTTACATCTCAGTGTGCCATGATTTTTTCAAGATTTTGTGGGTCATGTTATATTGATAATCTTTTATGTCGATTTATTTAAAAAAAAATTAATTTTATTGTTAGTTAAATCTTGGATTGATATATATTTGATGATGTTTAATAATGGATTTGAGACATCAAGTTGGTAATCATCACTTTCCATATTGCTAGACAAAGTTTTGCTTTCTTATATAATTTAATATTGTACAATTTTATTACTTCTCTTGTTGTCGCATTGGTAATTGGCTTCAATATGTAGTTTTTCTACTGGTAACCTTATTGATGTTACACTTTGATTTTTTTATTATCTGAATTTTTAAATAAAATATCAGTTTGTTAATTTATTTATATTTTGTAATCTTTATGTCCAATTGTTGACCTTTTTTTTATGTTCTTGTAATGAGAGATAGGTTAATAAAAAAAGTGCTTAAAGCTTCAGGAATAGAACAAAGGTAAAATATTATTCTTTTTATTTTCTTTTTTTGGGTAAATTGCTTGTCTCTTTAGCTTGCATGGCTTGTGAAGATGTGCTATGTAACTTGTTTTTGCTACTTAAAATTTAAATTAACCGGCATGTATTTTAAATTTTAATTTATTCCTTAGCGGTACTTGCATCAAGATATTAATATATATGACAACTTGGAATATGGAAGTTTGTTCTTCCAACTTTGAGGTTTTTATTTTTATTTTTATTTTTTTTTTGTTTTTGTGGTGGTAGTGACCATAGGTTAAAGGTTCACTTTATAGGATCTTTTTTCAATTTGACATTTAATAACTTCTCTCTCTATGTTATTTAATAGTATACTCTATTATATCAACAGTTAAGGTATTAGATCCATTCATGCATGCTCACGTTTAGCATCTCTAGAAAATTTGATAATCAATCGTAATTTTGTTAACAATTTTTCTTCTCATATAAATTGCATCTATTGCCATGTTTGCATTTTACTTACCGTTTGCTCACATTCTTCTATTTTCTATATATAATCTTGGTAGTATAATCTAATGCTTTGACTTAATGGACTTAAATACTTATTTTCTTACGTTGTTTCTTCCTTAACTTCTAATGATTAGAAGACGAAATTGGTATTATGGGTATAGAACTTATGACATCATGCTAACTTATTATTGCATTTTCTGGCTAAAAATATAGATCTTAGTTGTTTGGGTTCTTTTTTGTGAAAGACAACAATCAACTCCATTATTGCTTATTCTAGAGACAACAACAAATGATTATTAAATGTTTTAAATTAAAAATTCATTGACTTTTACTTGTAGTGGAAGGTCAGATTTTGAGTTTCTTGTTCATTTGATATTTACTTAATAAATGTTCATTTGTTCATTTAATTTGGTATCTAATCCTAGGTAAGCTGCCATATGCCATACATTATAGGCATCCTCTCTTTAATTAATTAATTTTAGTGAACATGTGACTTACATTTCTCAACTATGATTCTAATTCTTCTAGAATTTTAGTAATGCTCACCAGCTTCCTCTCTTTAATTAATTAATTTTAATTAATATCTAATTGTTTTATGCTTTAATTGGACCTATAAGATGGCCTTCAGTATAAGGGCATGCGGGTGGCATGCAAGAAAGTTATTATCAAAACAATTAGCAAAGATATGTATTACTTTATTTAATTACTTGATTATATTTCTTTCTTTTTATGTAAAATATTGCTCTATTAGCTTGAATTCACACCGGTAGATTGCTGTAGCTCAATGTATTACTATCCTATCATTGAATTTTAATGCTCATGCTTTTCTCTAGGTAGGATCAAATTTTGGATGGTTCTGTTGGATGGTTCTGCAATTTCAAAGCTCTTCTCTCTATGCTCCACTGTTAGATGGTTCTGCAACTTCTACTGTTCTTTTGAAGATATTCTTGTTTAGAGCCTAGATGATACCGTGGAGGAGGAAGAAATGCATACTGGGACTTTAGAGCTAGATTTAGAGGGAAAAGGTCAGGTTGGTATTGTCTTGGTGCATGGGTTTAGTGGAGGAGTATTTTCATTGAGGCATGTGATGGGGGTGCCGGCTCGGCAGATTGGATGCCCAGTTGCTGCTTTCGATCGCCTTGGTTGGGGATTGGCTTCTAGGCCTCGTCGGAAAGATCGGGAAGAATAAGAATTGCCTAATCCTTACAAGCTCGAAAGTCAGGTAATTTTTGTTTTTGGATTTGAATGTTGTTTGGTTGTTTTGTGCATTGCTGAAGTGTTGATGATGGAATCTGATGTCAGATGGATAAATTGAGAGATCCTGTTAGAACTGTGTTTTGAAATTATAGATAAACCAGAATAGGAAAGGGAAGAAGTGAAATAAAAATGAAAATGAAAATGTTGATAGTATAGCACTCTGCTTTAGCATGGTTCTCCTTTGAGAGATCTATTCTATTTTACAGTGTTCATTTTGATATTGATGGATGGATGTGTAGCTTGGTGCAGTATAAGGATTTATTGGTCTTTCTCTTTTATGCTATATTGATCTTATGAGGCAAGCATTGTTCTTGCTACATTTGTTCTAATTTATTGGGTGGTTTTAAATTATAAATTTATTGCTGCAGCTTGACCTGATATTCTGTTTCTTGCTGCATTTGTTCTACTCCTATCTTTCTGGTAAGCTTTTTAATATGCCTTGTGATAGATGTTGAGTTTTTTCTTTTTTGTTTAAAATTTTTAGGAATTTGCTTTTCCCTTGGGGCAAAAGATAATAGCAAAGATAGGGTTGAAGCATATGTATGGTGTTGAACAGATGAGTATATTGAACTTGTCCGATTCCGGCACTAGTTTGTTGACAATGTCACTTGTTAAATATTAAGTTTGCATCAACAGAATATGAAATTCAGAATGATGCAGTATAATTCATAGATACATCAGCAGAGAAAGACAACTGATGCTCAATGGTCAATAATGCTGCTTCTTTCATGTGCACATTAATTTGATTTTCTTTGTTACTAGCATTAAACTATTCTCTTATGTCCCAATTTTCTGTTTTACAATATGCACTGAATCTTTTCTATAGCTATTGGCTTGGTTTCTGTTGTTTCACCATTACCATTATTCTTTGGATTTAGCTTGCAACCTGCCTGACTTGGCTAGGTGTTAGTTGAATATATTTTGTGTTATGCTAATGCTGTTGGGTCCTCGCTCTCTTATTTGCTGTCTCTAATTTCTTAGGTTCTGTATCTTGTAAGTAGTTTGAGCTCATATTTGCCGCATCATAGATTGTCTAGAGTTCAGCAGGTTGCTTTTAGAGTGGTTAGTCAATGCTTTGACCTTTCCCATGATTGAGAGTTACAAATCCTATTCTACCTTCCATGTACGAATTTTACCCTTGCTTATGCAGGTTGGCAAGGAAAATGCAGAACTTGCACTTTCTCTAGTTGGTTATGATGATGAATTGAAGGCATGCTTCCTTATACTTGTTTATCTTTTTAAACCCAATCACCTCATGCTTCACGATATCTACTGCTGAAGATATGGTTCTATTTTTTGAGTTATTTTGGTCAATTTTGTAGCAAGATCTGCAAAGCTTTTTGTTTCCTGCCTGAACATTTAACAATTGAGGTCCATAACTTTAAAGCTTAATGTGGAAATTATTGTTGTCTCATTATGTGGTGATAAATGGATGAGTTGAACCATAATAGTTTTGCATTTAGATTTTGGATTATCAGAATGTAAATACTGATAGTTCATTTTCTGTCTTTCACCTGTTTTTTGTCTGTCTGAAAGTTGATTCACCTTGTAGAGTGCTATGGAATGTGTTTTTGTCTGTTGAGTTTTATGTACTTTTTTAAAATAAAAAAATATATAATACGTGTCAGGATGAGACCATCCTGACACGTATTATATATTTTTTAAAGATTTGTGTCGGCCAAAAACTGACACATAAAGGATTACGAAAAAACGGAATATGTGTCACTTAAGAAACGAAGTATGTGTCGGCCAGAGAATGACATGTATAAAATTTTTTGAAAGTTTAAGTGTCGGCTAAGAACCGACACATATATATTCACCAAAAAACAGAATATGTGTCACTTAGTGAACGAAATATGTGTCGGCTATCGAATGACACGTATAAATTTTTTTTAAATTTAGTGTCGGCTAATAACCGACACATAGATAACAGAATATGTGTCACTTAGTGAATATTTATGTGTTTTTCAGTATATGACACATATGATTCAGAAGTCATATGTGTCGGTCATAGTTAGACACACCAGTGTCGTTCCCTGACCGACACTAGATATGTGTCGGTCAGGGAATGACACAGGTATGTCGTTTTTTGACCGACACAAATTATGTGTCGTTAAAAAAATGACACATATTTGATAAAATTTCTTACTAAGTGACACATAATTGTTAATACATGTCTGTTTTTGAACGACACATATTCTTATGTCGGTTTGACCAAGTGACACGTATAGAATACGTGTCAGGGCCATACGTGTCGCGTAAAAACCGACATGTATTTGGATATGTGTCAGTTTTCGGCCGACACAAAAACCCTTTTTTGTTGTAGTGAATGAACCGCATGGTGACCATGTTCAATCAAGCTTTTGGACAGAGTACTCAACAGGTTGGAAATGCTGCTGGAAACACCCCAAGGAATGCTATGACTGTAGCTAATGTCCCAACTGATGTCGGTGGATATACTGACCTGGTCGCCCAGACCACTGGATTACCTCTCCAGCAGGTCATTCAACCAATCCATTCCCATCCTATTGTTCAGGGAGAAGATGGTCGCCCAAAGGTCCCTCTTCCTCCACTCATCATATCTGATCAACGATTGGAAGCAGTAGACCTTCGTCACTCTTTAAAAAAAAAAGCGTCATACAAGTGTCGAGGAAGGACCAAAAGGAAGTAATGTTGATCAGCCAGCCTATTCTTATCATGGTCCTTACGCTCCAAGGGGCAACTTCTAATCAAAAAGAAATCGCCCCAGCTCACCACCTAGAGTGAAGAATCATCGCCCAGATGTTGTCCCAATAGATGTCTCAGAGGAGGAAACATCAGATAATCATTATGCGGAGTTCAAGCGAGAAATGGATGAAAAAATTTATAAACTGGAGAAGTTGATTAAGCGTTCAGGAGGAGAAGAGGATGGTCGTCCACAATGGGAGTCACCCTTTGCTGAAGATATTCTAAGGGAAAGATACCCGTACGGATTTCGGATGCCACAACTTGAGCTATACCAAGGGATAACTGACCCCCGAGAGCATTTAGACTCTTTTGTTTCTCATATGGAGATACAAGGGGTCTCAGGAGCAATAATGTGTAGAACTTTCTCTCTTACCCTTGGAGGATCAGCTAAGCAATGATATAGGAGGTTACCAGCCTCATCCATCTCCAGCTTTGATGAGCTTGCTCGTAGTTTTCTCACACACTTTAGCAATATGAAGACAAGAAGTCAACCAGCACAGAGCCTTCTTTCAATCAAGCAGGGTCGTAATGAATCCCTCCGTGCATTTGTGGACAGATACCAACGGGAGGTTGCCTGAGTGGATCTATTCAATGATGGTTACGCTATGCAAGGTTTGGTTCAAGGAATCAAAGGGGAGCTCCCTCTAGCATGGGAATTCTCTGTTAACCTCCCACGCACGTACCAAGAAGCATTAGCAAGGATCTCTAGCCATGCTGATGCAGAGAAAATTTTTCAAGCAAATTACTCTGGGCATACTCCGGTCATACCTAATTCCTTACGTGCAGATAGACGACTATATGATAATCATAGAATAGAACCTCATGATAGAAATCGAAGGTTAATTTCGGATCGACGCTCTGCACGAGATACATTCAGAAATGATCGCTTCTTGTTGCAAGGGTCATCCACCCAACCCCGCCAAGAGCATCATGATCGACCTCAGGAAGAACACCGTACTTTCACGTTACTTAACATGCCACAGCAGGATATCTTGAAAGAAATCAAAGATAAAGGTCTACTGAAAGAACCTGCCCCCTTACGGTCGAATCCAAAAACAAGAGATAAAAGAAAGTTTTGTCATTTTCACCAGGCTCATGGTCATAACATTGCAAATTGCTTCGAACTGAGGAGACAAATCGAGGGTCTTATCAAGGATGGCCAGCTACAAGAATACATTTATCGGCCCCCTGAACCATCCAACAAGAATGACAAAGGGAAGGAACCATTAGAAGAAGTAGCTACAATTTTTGGGGGAGTAGTGGCTGGTCCGAGTTCCCAAGCCCGGAGGCACCTAGCTAGGCAAGCAAGATATGACCTCCCTCGCCATGAAGTCAACTTGACAGCCTCCTCCACCAATGCTGGGGATCGTGATGTTATCTCTTTCTTATCTCAAGATGCGCAGGGTATCCATCATCCTCATTGTGATGCCTTGGTCCTCACAGTAATAGTGGCCAATAAAAGGCTACGAAGAGTATTGGTTGACAACGGGAGCTCAGCTGACATTATGTCATTGGATGCATTTGATCGATTGGGTCTTAACCGTAAAGATATGAGAGGCATTCAAACTTCCCTGATAGGATTCGCTGGAGAAAAAGTTATTCCCGAAGGAGTAATTTCGTTACCTGTGACCTTGGGAGAAGGCTCCCTACAGACAACCAAGATGGTGAATTTTCTCGTGGTAGATCATCCGGGTGTTTATAACGCCATTCTTGGACGACCATCACTTTATGACTTCAAAGTAGTAATGGGTGTCTATCATCATATCTTGAAGTTTTCAACACTTCGAGGATAGGAGAAGTTAGAGGAGAACAGCGAGCCTCTCGAGAGCGCTACAACATGGCTTTTAAAGAGAAGGCACATAAGCTATTGATGATTCGAGGAGAGCCTTCCGTGGGCATAAGCTAAGTGGGCAAGTACTACCAAGTACTCGAGATCCCACTGATGGAGCATTGGGGCCTAACTGGGAGGGTCTTTATCGAGTCAAAGCAGTCATCCGACCAGGCACCTACAGATTGGTCACCATGGATGGGAGGTTGCTTCGTCATCTATGAAATATTGAGTACTTAAAAAAGTATTATCCATGATCTCTTTATATATGTAATAACTCCTTATATGGATTTATGCATGTATAATAACTCCCATAGAGAGACCTATAAAGAGATTATCAATAAAGTATTCAATTACCAATCGTACCTCTTCAAAGCTCATGTATGATCAAGCTGCAGGAAGATGAAAAGAGTAAAAGAATTCAACACTAGAAAAAATTCTTAGAATTCTTCTTATTTCAAAATTGGCTGAGGAATTTCACACATATAGTCCAAGTAAGGACAAATCCTCACCTATAACATTGAACTGAAAGTAAAGACAATAAAAGGTAAAGCCAAGGCTTAGAGAGCAGCCTTGATATGATTATTCCCTACGAATAAGCATCTACCTAGTTGGAAGAATTCCAACTATCTTTAAGAAGTGGCCTCATCATCTCTTTCTTCGTCTGAAGATGATGAGGTAGAGTCACCTTGCTTGGCCTCCCAGGCTGCTGTGTCCAATGTCGACTCGTAATCTTCATCTTTAAGGATGAAGCGGTGGAATTGCTCAAGATCAATGTTTGCTGTCGGGATAGACTCTGCCACCAAGTTTAACTCTTCAGCTATGGGAGACTGATCAATCTCTGGGTAGCGGTCATGGAACCATTTACGCACCCCATTGACTCTATCAATATAGGAACGTTCCATAGCTTGCTGGTAGATACGACCCCTACGGAAGCGAGCAACTGCTTTGTCAATCCTACTTTGCTCAGTAACAGTCCTTTCTCGAAGCTCTTGACCAAGATCATTGGCCCTTTTATGCTGGATAGCTACATCCTTCTTGGCTTCAAACAAGTCAGCTTTCATTCTACCCATCTATTCTTTCATCTCTGCCATCTTTCTCTCCGTTTCAGTTAAATTGTCAAGGCACACTTGATGTTTCCCCTTCCATTTGGCAACCTCAGAAGTGAGATGATTAACCTCCTTGAAGAGGTTGGTGTTAGTAGACTCTCCTTGAGCTAAGGGCCCTGTCGCCTACAGAAAGAAAGAAAAAAAGAGGAAAGGAGATAAGGCAAGTCTTTCGAAAGTATAAAAAAAAAGGGAAGAGAAAAAGGTTTTAGTAAGACCCAACCTGAAGTCTGATGCCAATAACGACAGCGATCGCATCAAAGTATGTAAGCTTTACATTCTCGGGAAAGGCATTAGTAGGCATGAAACGTGCAGCACTTTGAGACAATTCACAAAGGTAGTCTCCACATGTCGAGCCACTTTGAAGGCCCGTACTATCAAAGGTGAAACGCCTAGGTAGCTGAGAGGCTGGGGGTAACTTACTTCCAGTAAGTTTTGAGACTGCTACTTCGTCCACAGCCTGAACAGAGGTTGATTTATCAGGAATAGACTTCCGTATGGGAATCTCCTTGTGACCACTGGCTCTCCTCTTCAAAGGTCCAAGAGTTAGAGGACTTCCACTCCGTTTCTTATGGGAAGGACCAGGCCTGTCATGGGCGAAGGGCTTAAGAGGCATCTTGGCTTCAAGTTGGGCAAACTGCTTTTTGGTAGGATGTAAAAGAAATAGACCTGCACAAAAATAAAACTAGTAAGACAGCAAGCACATGCTTGATGAAGTGAGGTAAGATCAGAAAGTAATGATCAAGCTTACCTTCCGGAGGAATTGGAGGTGACAAGCCAAGACGGATCAATTACTCCCGATCAGTGAGGCTATTCACGTTCTTTGAGTCAATGGGTAGCTTGAGTACCTCTTGCAAGTCATTTCTTTCTTTTTAAGATGAAAGCGGGCGTTTGGTCCAAGGAGCTGCAATAAAAACAAAAAAGAATGTCAGTTGATCAAGAAGTTTTCATAATGAAAATAGATAAGGTGTCACTATAATATGGTACTGCAGAAACCAAAACGCCTCCTAATCCTCAACTTCTCCCCCTTTGGACGGACACCTTCTTGATACTTCCAACTGCCACCACACCAGAATTGTTTATACTTCTATTCTTTCACATGTGAGGGAATGCCAAAAAGACGGTTGGGGTCATCTGTCTTCCCCCGCTGGGATATGTAATAGTAACCTATTTTCTCTCCGTTCGGTGGGTGAATGGCAAAAATGTACTTAACATGATTGGTGGTAGGATCACCAAGACCTGCGCTTCTGAATAAACTTTGAAATGCTATCAGAAGTCTCCATCCATTGGCCGATAATTGGGTAGGGGCAATGCCCATAGCATCAAGCATTCGTCGAACATAATTGTCCAAAGGCATCCGAAGACCAGCTCTCAGTAGCTCTAAGCTTAAGCCAATGACACCTCGTGGTGGCCTACTCCACCGATCACCTTTCCTTGGAAGAAATAGGATAACTGAATCCGGGATAAGGAAATGGGCTCTATATATTTTTAATCGATCACCCGGGAGTTGATTATCAATATGGTCAGCCTCCCACCACTTTTCAACTTCAGGTTCACTATCTGAGGTAGCAGAGGACGACCAGTCGCTCTCCCCCTCAGCATCCACCACCTTGTGATTAACAAGATTATGCCCTAGCTCACGATCCTGACCGAAAAAATTCTGATAAAACTCATTGACCTCTTTACGGTTAGTCGCAGGATCCTTATTCCTTAAAGACTGGATTTGATGACTTGGTTCCCCCCGTAGCACTGTCACCGTAGTCTTAATTCTAACCATCTGCATAGTTAAAGAGGAGTCGTTAGTCATCAAACCAAGTCTACTAAGGAAGGGAAGAGATGAAAGAAAAGAAATGCTAGGGGACCATATTGAAAGTTTTCCAAAATAGCCCTTGAAAAATACTTTTTGCCCATGGAAAGGAAAATATCACGCTGGTCCTTGACCAAAAGTATATAGTTGGTTTTCCTTTATAAAAAAAAAAGGAAAAAAGTTTCAAAATTCGCGGAAACACCCTCGTGATTAAAAAACAAAGTTTCAAAATTTCGCGGAAATACCCCCGCGATAAAAAAACAAAGTTTCAAAATTCACGGAAACACCCCCGCGATAAAAACAAAGTTTCAAAATTCGCAGAAACACCCCCGTGATAAAAAAACAAAGTTTCAAAATTCGGGGAAACACCCCCGTGATTAAAAAACGAAGTTTTCAAAATTTGCGAAAACACCCCTGCGATTAAAAAACGAAGCTTCCAAAATTTGCGGAGACACTCCCGCGACTAAAAAACAAAGTTTCAAAAAAATTGCCGAAACACCCTCGTAATTATTTAAATTTCTTCAGAGACGTCCCTGAAAGTTACGTAACCTCCGCATGCCACATGCAGCGCGCCCAGCGCCTCGCGGCCTCGCCACCACGTGCCCAGCGCCTCGCCGGTCGCCCTCGTGCGCCCAGCGCCCCGCCGGCTTGCCCCGCGGCCCCAGCGCCTCACGGGCTCGCCCCCACGCCCCCAGCGCCTTGCACGCTCGCCCCCGGGCGCCCAGCCCTCGCCAGCTCGCCCATGAGCACCCAGCCCGCCTTGCTCACCCCTGCGCGCATAGCAGCTCGCCCTTGCGAGTTTGCTACGCACACAGCTCGCCCACGCGAGCTTGCTCTCCCTTCGCGCGGAACTAGCCCCTCGCGGGCTCTCCCTTCGGCAGGTTTCGGTAAGTGTTTTTCTGGTTAGTATTTTCAGCCTACCGAGTTCATTGCTGCATGTTAAAATGCTACATGAACATCCTACCTGCCCTCTTTTACGTATGTTTTATAATACAAAGCATACAAATTAATTTTAACCATGCAAAAAAAAAAAAAGAAAAAAAACAGCAAACAACCACAAAAAATTAAGCCTAATCCATGCATTCTAAAGTATACGCAAGAAAGAGGGGCTTACTTGTGGCGGTTGGAAAAATTTGCTTGCCCTGGAAAGTTCTTGCTCGGATCGGAGAATTCTACTTGCTTGGATCGCCTACACTGCTTGCCTCCAAAGTGCTCCCTCCTATTTTTGAGCAAACCCTACTCCCCAACACTTGTTATCTTATATATGGCACCGATTTAGGGTTTAAGCCACACTAAGCATGCATATGTAATAAATTACATCTTTGGGCCGCTTCCCTAATACATTTAATTTGTAGCCCTGAATTACGTCGACCCCTTAGTCGACTTGGGCCTGGGGGGACTACTGTTATGGCCATAACAAAATTGGGCCTCAATTAAATCTAATACAGAAAGCCCATTCTAAAGCCCGTTATTTAGGCCTATTATCTGGGTCCCACAATGACTCATCTGGCTCCTATATAAACCCTCCGAATTATTACTCAAGGTATGAACACTTTTCTGAACTCATTCTCTCTCTAAATTTCCTTTGCTTTTGTGAGCTTCTCTGTCTAGGAAATTCTTCCAGAAAATTCTGGAGTGCCGGAAACTGACTTGAGCGTCGGTGGGTTTTTGCCAGCACCCCTGACTATTTTTCTTTGTTCACAGGATTGGACCCAACATACAATTCGAGCTTCGACCCGCTTCCCGGCTGTTTGGAAATCGTGCATCAACAGCATGTGCTTAATGCAACTTGAAATTTATTCAAATAAATGTTTAAAAATTTAAAATTTAGCTAAATCGTTATATTAGCTAAATAATTCTAAAAGTATAATAACATTACAAAATAATTAATAAGTGCTTGGATTTTATAATAGAAATTTTTGACATAAGGGGAGAGAGAGACATATAGAAGCAGACAGGTAGAGTAAAAACAAATGAAATGAGACAAAGCAACTCAGCAAACGGTTAAGGCAGAGTGGGTGAAGAAAGGTTTCAAAGTAATAACTTAAAAAAAAAAAAAATAAAGAAAAAACTTAGACATCCAATAGCTTCCTCTTTGAAATGGGCCAACTTTAAATCAAAACCAAAGCACCAAACATGTTTTACAAAGATCACCCAATCATATAGAACGTGTTAATAAGTTCATAAATAACCATAAAGAACAATTTGGAGCTAGTAAACAAAAGATGAAATGACGGAGGAATACCTGCGAGCTACTGGCCGAGATGCAGAAGGACTAGGTGAGATAAGCGAAGAAGAGTACTCTGAAGCCGACGAGGGAGCAGTAGACAGGGCAGTTACAGATCGTAGGCTTGCTATAAACGTCAGGGAATGGTAAGTTACTTAGAGATTTTCCAAAATGAGTTACGAATTCAACGAGTCTATGGCTTTTGGAATGGTTGAGTTAGGGATTCCATGAGAATAGGGCTTTTGGACTGGAGAGATTTGGGATTTCAGAAGGTGAGAGATTAGGGATTCAAGGAGAGACTTAGGAAGGGAGCGGGATTTCTAAATTAGGGCTACAAAAGACTTAGGAAAGGGCGGGATTTCTAAATTAGGGCTGCGAAAGGAAGGCGGGAAATTTTAGCTTATTTATATATAGGATGGCATATGTAATTTTGAGGACATTGTCAATGGACACGTATTGAAAGGAACATGTTTGACTTTTATATAATTGACTGTTTTTTCAAGAACCGGTAATTAATCAAATTTTAAAGTGACATATATTTTGAAAATTCTTGTAGTGAGATAAAATAAACAATTTCCAAAACTGAATCAATATCCTAGAAATAATCGACAGTTAAGTCTTTCCGAATAGAAGTAGTAACATCGGAGTAAATTAAAATAGGAACCAAATATGCAAAAGAATAGGAAAACAAATATTCAACATTCTTGCTATATAAGGATTTCCAAAATCTTTTCATATCTACAGATTTCGAATGCTTAGGAAAACAGAAGCATTTCAGAGCAATCAATAATGAAAAAGAATCTTTCCTAAATCAAATAAAGATCTTTTCAAAGATTAAAAATAGATTCTGGAAATATTTTACAGCTAAAAGTTTCCTAACTGGTCCAGTTAAGTTGAAACAGGAAAATAACAAACAAAATATCAAGATTTGTATTTTCTTCAAAAATGCTAACAAAACAATGCCAATGACACATAGTTGAACACGTGGCAATTCACATAGCATTGACCTAACATTCTTAATTCTTATACTCCAAAAGGGGATTTTACCTTTAATAAAACAACAATTTATGATCGAGGTGTATAATATTAAAAAGAAAACCCAGTTATTACTAAACAACTCTAATAAAAAGAAAACTCATGATCTCTATATATAAATTCCATAATCAAACCTTGACAATAAACCCTAATCCATATCCCATATTCATATTGTTACTTACCTTCTTGATTTTACTCTCAATTTTCTCCAAATTATAAATCACAATGCAATAATTCTATTTTCTCCAACTAATAAAAGAATTGATACATATAATGTTGTCTACTATGATAGGTGTAGAGGCATTTTATTATTAAGATAATATAATATAATGTTATTAATTATATATACTAAAAATATTATATATTATATATTTTTAGAGTTGAATAATTCTAAATGTAGGACCAAAGTCATACAACCTAACTTGAAATAAAGTTATTTGATATGTATATCCCAATTTATTTATAAAAATTCTTCAATTTTCATTTTATTTTTGCCTACCTAATGAATTTATGCCACATGAAGTTGAATAGATTTGGTTGTTTGGGTTGACTGTATACTTTGAACCACTTTTTAGAGTTATATATGAAAATTTTCCATTACTCAAACTATGAAAGTTCAAAGTAATAATTTATAAAAAAAATAAATATATAAAATATAGAAGTAATTTATTCATTATTCTATGTGTTATAGATTTCCCAATGACAATGGGCCAAGTCTAGTACAAGTCCACTAGTACTTAAACATAATCCCATTAATGGAATTGGGATTCAGACTGCTACTAGAGCATCCCTGTAAATCCATTAATGCAATATTAGATCCATATCATGAAAAAACATGTAAGAATTCAATCACTATATTTAATATATTTTATAGTAATTTGCTTATATTTTTATTTAATAAGTATTGCGTTATATTAACATATTCAAACTTTTTCCTCTTCTTTTTTCTCTAACATATATTTGTAACTGTTTAAAGTAAAGAATAAAAAATGAAACATTAGTGCATTACAAAAATAATCTAAATTATACATTAACAATTCAATTAATATTAAAACAATTGTCAAAGCCTTCCATTATGGTATATCTAAAGTCTTTTCAAAATAAATAGTCAGTTACATCACAACATAAAATAAATATAATTCTAAAGCAAAATCATGTCTAAGTACATGCCATGAATATTAGTCCAACATAGAAAACTAACAAACTCCGTAAAGACAATAGCAAAAATTAATGCTCAAAGTCTTCGTCATTTTCTTCTTGCAACTCATCCATCATGATTTCGTTTCCTTCAATTTTGAATAACCATACAAAAGAATTAATAAATTTATTATCATTTTTTTACACTTTATTGAATAAAGAAATAATAATGATGATGATGATGATTTACCGCACCATCATCTTCTTCTTTAGCATCTTACTAACAACTTGTAATTAGAACAGAAAAGTACAGTTCTGATTAAAAGGTTGCCATGTTTTATTAAAAAAAAATAATTCTAAATGGTTCTTTCACATGTTTTGTATAAGTTTGCATTTAGGTCTATTAAAGTCCAAATTCGACCAAGATACATGATAAGTATAATTTTTGGACCTCTGGACCAATGCTAATTCCTATTAATTGACAACCAAATTAACCATGCTATTAGAGAATGACTCCTTGGGTTCATGAACGGGTATGATTGTTATCTTTTTTTTTTTGGAAAAAGTTACTATTCACATAAAAGAAAAAGTTAATGTATAAGATACGAGGGGCATACCCTAAGAAGAGTACCTAGTACTCACAATTCCAAATAGGAAATACTAATGCCCAAGAGCCCAAAACAAAACAACCTAAAAAAGAGAGCCAAAGGCCCAATCAAATAGAAAAAAAGGCGTACAGGCCCAAACCAACCACAACTAAACCAAAAGCAAAACAAAGTCCAAGAACAAAGTTAATTATGCAGACCCCATATGGCACGAAGCTGAGGAGTGATTGCATACTTGACCTCCAAGGCTAGAAGCCAGGAACGAACTAAGTCAAAAATCTCATCAGTCACCTGACGACAGGTCCGACGTCGCTGTTGATACATACGATCATTTCTTTCATACCAAAGAGAATAAACCGTCGCAAAGAAGACCAAACATGCAAGGATATGTCCAAAATTCTTCCTGCCCTGAAGATGCAGAGAAGTCCATTGGAGCAAGGACGTCCAACAAAAGGATGGCCAAACAACGAGAGTCTTAGCTGAAATCTCCCCCCAAACAGAAGATACGAAAGGACAGCTAAAGAAAAGATGGTCATGGGTCTCATTTGCTGAAACACAGAGAACATAACTTGAAGATTGTAAGATACCATGACGCTGTAGTCGATCCATAGTGCGAAGCCGGCTCAAAGAGGCAAGCCAAAGAATAAAAGAGTGTCTTGGGACATGGCCAGGGAACCAGAGAAGATGATGAAGAGTGGTCACCGGTCGCCTACTCCGTAACAATTCCCATGCGGAGCCAATAGAGAAAATACCTGAGGTATGGCCCTTCCAAACAACATGATCAGGAGCCCCCATCGTAGGTTAGATTCTCACTGAGTCCCAAATCAACCTAAGGGCCTAACCTCCATCAGGAAAAGCCCAGTCCCCATTCTGAATGATGTCTGAGACCCTAGCATTTGAAGGAAGACCTGTGGATGTAAGAGTCCTGAAGGGTAACAAGTCACACAGACGCCCCTGTGGCAACCAGTAATCCTGCCAAAGAGAGATATTACGGCCATCTCCAATACAAGAGATATATTTACCTCTATACCAAGCCTGACTGTGCAAAATCTTCCAGCAAGACTAGGAGGCTCCAGAAGTTACCCGAATCTGCCAAAAAGAGCGGCCCCGGAGAAGCACCTTATGAACCCAAGAAGACCAAGTGGAGGATTGGTTAGAAAGAAGTCTCCAAATATGTTTCAGAATAGTTGCACGATTCCACTCCTTGACTCACTTTATTCCTAATCCACCTTCTTTCAACGGATAGCAAATCGAATCCTAAGCTACTTTGGCCCCAGAACGAGACAAAGAGATCCCTTTCCAAAGGAAAACAGCCATAATTAGATTTTGATTTAATATAAAACTAGCTAACGATAAGGTTATAATTAATACATTAGAGTAGGGATGGTAAAACCCGAGGCCATGGCCAAGTTCGACGGTCCCCGGCCCCGGCCCCGGCGTTCAATTTTTTAATCCGGCCCCGAAAAATTCTACGAAAATTTTTTCCCGGGGCCAGGGTCAGGGCACCTCGGGCGGGTCCGGGTTTTCTAATAACCCGGGATTAAAACCCAGGTTGTACAATTTTTTAAAAATTTTGAAACTTTCTAATATACTATATATATTTTGGTAGTCATAAATTTACGCAAAGTGGGGTTTGGCCCACTGGTAGTGTGTTGTTTGAATATGCAAGAGGGCGGGGGTTCAAGCTTGGCTAAGAGCAATTCTTCATTTAATTTTTCAAATTATGGCATGAGTTGGGCTTAATATCTATATATATTTGGAGACTCATAAGTCTATGCAAAAAGAGGTTGCACCCAATGGTGTGTGTGTTGTGTTGTTTAAATATGCTATAGGGCATGGGTTCAAGCCGTGGCTGGAGCAATTCTTCATTTTGTTTTTCAAATTATGGCATTTGGCTGGGCTTTGGGTTGTTGGGCTGGGCTTTGCGCGTTGGGTTGTTTTAAAAAAATTAGAAAATGAGCTTAGATTTACATAAGGGGCTATAAGTAAGTAATTACAATCTATGGGATATAAATTTTATTTTACATAATTTTAAAATTTCAATTGTACTTCTGGGTTTAATTCGGTCCCCGGCCCCCGCCCTGGCCTCAGCCTCGAACGCCCAAATTTTTCGGATCCCCGACCCCTGCCAGGTCAAATTGCCATCCCTACATTATAGTTATGTGTGATATTAGGCTTTATTTCAAGGCCATCAATAATATTTGTCCGGTAATATTACAATTACTTTTGGATAGTAAAAAGTATTCTTAATTGATAAAATATATATAGCCGTATATATTTAACCTAAAAGTTAATAACTAAAGACTTTTTGGCTTTCCTTAGTTAAGGATGTATTCCCAAAATTTGTCTCACACAGTAGTCTTGGAACACATACACTATTTAAATTACTTATTTGTAGTACCTCTTATCCTATCTTCTGTCACTTTGAGTTGGAGATGCAAATGAGTTTCGTCCCTCTTAACTACCCCATAGAAGGCTTAATTAGGTGTATTTTATGTTAACAGTTACTATCACATTAAATAGGAATTCACTAAATCTAGTTGTATAATGATTCATAGGTAACAATTTAGTGCGATATACTAGTTGCAACCTAATTCCAACTTTTGATAAGTCTTAATAGGCTCTTCCATTTTGGGCCAGTTTAGAGTTGTTGTGGAAAAAAATAACTTTTTTTATTTTTTTTTATAGCAACAACAACTGAACCTTTTACTTCTATAAATTGAAATATCAAAATTACTCTCAATAAAAAACAAAAATATAAATTTACCCTTATTTATTAAAGTTAATTTATAATTAAAATAAATATTATTTTCTATAAATTTTTTTTGAAAATATATAATTATAAAAATTCATTCAATTATTAATAAAATTTATAATAATTTCTAAATATATTAGTAATTTAATAAAAAAATTTAAAACATAAAAAAGTAAATATTTAGAGTCATTAAAGCATGAGTTCTACAACACAACAAAGTACTAATGCATAATTTTTTTAAAATAAAATTTATAAATTTGGTAAATGAATTTTAAAAAATTTTTAAATAACAATTTTTTTTTGTTAAAAGCTAGGATATAGTGGGCATTCTTTTTTTCATTTTTTTCGAATTTTGTAAATAAATTGAATTACTTAAAACTAAATTATTATAATTTAAATTAAAAATATATTAAATAAATCCAATAAACATTAATAATTAACAAAAATATGAAATAATATTTATTAATTTATTATATTATTACAAATTTTAAATTATTTTATAAATAAATATGTGGACTTTTCATATTAAATGTTAATTTTTAAATTACTATGATTATGATATAAATTAAAAATTAAATTTAAACTTTGATATAAGTTATGAGGTCATACATTTTAAATAAATTAAAAAATGATTTAAACTTTTAAAATATTATAAAAAATTATATTTATTAAAAATAAAATTCTATAAAACATGTTATAAATAGTTAAAAAAATTAATCATGAATTTAATGTTAAATATTCTACAAAGTAATAATACACATGTCCATTTTAATCAATTGAACATAATAAAAGCTATAGCAACAACAATTCTAAACACCTCTATTTTATCTTCGAAAAATAAAATAATTCTTAAAAGTTGGTGTATTAAACACTTTCCCACTTTATTTTTTAAGCTGTTTTTTTCTATAGTAAAGTAGAAACTTTTTTTTTGGTAGCAGCAGTAATTCCAAACTGCCATGGAAGTTTTCTACATGTGGAGACAGTGGAGTGGAATAGTGTTTTAATGATTGTTCACCTTTAATGTAAAATATCGAGATGTCAATTATGCGTTGTTGCATCGTATCATCCCAAAGGTCCCAAACAAATTGACTTGCCCGTGCTACTTGATGTGGTCCTGAATTGAATCCACGCCCTCTTAAATAATGTTTATTCTCCTGTTGGAGTTTGGTCGGCTGTCAGTCCATTTGCTTGTATGCATGAAATATTAGTTTGAAAAAATTGAAAAAATAGACAAAATTAGAGGCCTTTACTGAAATATAGACACATCTTGAAAACTTTTGATGCCATAGACACTTTTTTTATGAAATGACTAAAATGCCCTTAGTAATTCATTGTTGAAAAGAAAGAAGAAAGAAGCATCGTGACTCCTTCCTCCACTGTCCGAAACACTCTTCAACACCTTTGTTTCATTTCATCGCACTGTTTAATCTTAGAGTTGAAGCTGAGCAACAACGTAAGATAACTCTCCGTAATCTCTCTCTAAATGGCGCAAGAATGTTGAAGTAGGTTGTATGTTTTCATTATTTACTTGTTTTTGTAGCTTTCAACCATATTATCTAGTTTAAAATAGGGATATGTATGTGAACAAAGCTCAGACATAGTGCAGTTTTTGCCAAAATTTGCTGAAAATTGTAAATCGACACGAAAATCTGGTATCGCAGTCGAGGGGAAAGAAGACTCGATTTTTCGAGCGAGATCGCTCGACAAATATGTCGTGTGTCAAATATATAAGACCGACTCTCGACATGACCATGTCGAGTGTCGAGGGAGTGTGTCGAGTGTCGAGCGTTGAGCATCGAGTTAGATTCCATCAAGATATGTCGAGCGTTTTTGCAGAATTATCGTTCTTGTGACTTATTTAAGCAATTTCGTAATGATTTTTTGTCCACGGACCTTATATAATATGTCTCTATCATGCAGGCTATGGAAACTTTACGCATACTTATTTTATGCAATGGTTCTTGGATTGTGCAAGAGAATGGTGGTTATTTGTACACCGGTGAGAGGGCAAAGCTATTGATAATTCGTAGGTGTACTACTTCTAATGAGTTATTTGACTGTATTAGTACTAAAATGGATTGAGATCTTCATAAGCATAACATAAGTTTAGAGGTTCAATTTGCTTTTAAAGGTGTTCCGCCATTGCCGACTTCTATTGAGACTGACAAAGATGTTTGTTTTTTTATACGACATTGTTTGGAGGACCAATAGTCATATACACCATTAATTGTCAAAGTTGAAGATATGGAGAAGCAAAGACAAAGGTCAGGATCCGATGCAGTACGAAGGAGATAAAGATTTTCTCATCCCTCTTTGTTTCTCTCAGTAAGTGGAAGTAACCAATTAAGTGAGTCCACTCTTGTTTGTGCACAACCACAATTGAATGATGACGTTGGCATTGACTTCGAGCAATATTCAAGGATGCAGGGCATGAGTCAGATGGGGTGTTAGGTGACAATGAAGAAGGGGTGCTCCCGTTGATGCTATTGAGATCAGTACGTCGTCTCGATAGCATTAGAAAGTTTGAGAGTTTAGGCAATATTGATATTAATAATGCTAGTGATTATTTTAATGATGATGATCGTGGTGATAAGATTTTGATGATGGTAGTGATGATGTTAGTGAGTATGGTGACACCAAGAATGATGATTGCACTATTCTTATTGAAGATTTGGGTGAGGGATTGAATGATTTTATTGTTGATGGGCAGAATGTAGATGGTTCACATTTTGATAATGATGAATAGACGGAGATTTTGAGTAATGTAAACCAGGATGTGACGTTTACCATTCCTTCTCTAATTCACTCTACACCTACTCCTTTACTATACGAACATCAACAAGATCCGTTGTTGAATAATAAGCCGAGAATGGATGCAAATTCTATGTATCAAGAAGCTAATTTGGGCTCTGAAAATGACAACCATCGGGCTAACACATTTAGGTGGATGTAGCTTATTGTGCATTTATTATCCACAGTTGACGATGATGCTTCATCGTTTATAGTTGATGGAATTGAGGTTGCAGTTGGGTAGATGTTTGACAACAAAAACTGAGCTTCGTGAGAAGTTATCGAATTTGGCATTAAGACACAACTTTCAATTCAAGGTGAGGAACTCCAATGCAACAAGGTTTGAGGTCGTATGTCATGCTGAATCTTGTAAATGGCATTTAAGTGCCACAAAGGTAGCTGATTCACATTTCTTCAGAGTGAAAAATTATATGAATCATCACACATGTACTAGAGCCGGACTTCACCCAAATCACTAAGTACTCCTGTTGCACAAATAAAAACCTCAAATAAAAGATCGACCAACCTGTTTTATCTGCCTGAAGTCATGTAGACCAGAAATGAATAAACAAATATGACTGCAAACGTCATTGGCAAATATATTAAGAGGAAATTCATTCAGACATCAAGAATATATCGTCCGAATGATATTATGTTTGATGTGTTATTGGGTGTTAATATTACATATAACAAGGTAAAGAAGGCAAAGAAGGCAGCTTTCAAGAACTTCACGGATCTCATGAGAAATCATTCACACTACTCCCCCAATATATGTACATGATTGAGAAAGCAAACCCGGGGACCAAAATGACTTTAGAAACTGATGATAATAACCATTTCATATGCTTTTTCATGAGTATGGGGGCTTCTATTGTCGGATTTATATCATCAATTAGGCCAGTTATCACAGTTGATGGATCTTTTCTGAAAGAAAAATATAGAGGTACAATGTTTTTGGCTTCTTATATGGATGGAAATAAACAAATATCCCCATTGGCATTTGGAGTTGGGCATTCTGAAAATGATGACTCATGGAACTAGTTCATGAGACAGTTGTGTGATCATGTAGTATGAAATGTTCGAGATCTTGTTTTCATTTCTGACCGTCATCGTAGCATTGAACGAGTTGTTATAGAAGCTTTTTCTCATGCACTACATGAATTGTGCACTCATCATCTGAAGGGTAATTTGAAGGTCACATTCAAGGACAAGACTTTGTTGGATATATATTCCCGAGCTGTAAGGACATATCACTGTGCTGATTTCAACTATCATATGTAGCAAATTAAATCATATATGCCCGCAGTAGCAATTTATCTTCGAGAGATTGGAGTCGATAAATGGGCAAGTTCATAGTTTCATGGCTGACGGTATAACATTATGACAACAAATATTACTGAGTCGATGAACAGCTGCTTGTGACATGCGCTATTCCTTCCAGATACATTGTTACCAGATTATTACTGAGCGAACTTGCAACAATGGTTCTATGAGCATCGAGAGTTATTTGCTAACTCAGAATTACATCTCTCGTCGTAGGCTAACAAATTGTTAGAGGAGCGTTTAAAAGAGAGCGAACATATGAGAGTTACTGGTATCTCTCTTACTATATACGAGGTGAGAGGCAACGACCGTGTCAACATCCTTGACATACATGCTCGGAAATGCACGTGCAGGGTGTTTGATCTTGACCAACTTTCGTGTGCACATGTATTAGCTGTTTGCAAACGTGTGAACCTACTGACGTGCCATGATTATTGTGCCCATTGGTATACAACTGAAACATTACTATGTGCATATGCTCTACCAGTTGTTACTGTTGGAATTAGTAAGGATTAAATGGTTCTTGAGGAGGTACGCAACAGAGTGTTTCTATCGCCAGTCATGAGGAAATCGGCCTGTCGTTCTTGGAGGAAACGAATCCTTTCTGTCAAAGACTCTAGCTCGTCTTGAAATTGATGGTGGTGTGGAAGTTCCAGGCATAATCGTCAGACTTACCGAAACCCAGTTCCACTTGATTCTGTTGTTGGGCCACGACGTGACAAGGGATGATGTCTGCCAAATATACGGAACGAGTACTTTCTCCTATGTAATATTATTTGTTTGCTCTATGCGATGTAATATATTTATATTATTCCATCAGAGGCTAATTCAAATGACTAAACTTCCATTTATGTGCTTTGTCAATGTATAAAACATTCATGTATGAAACACAAGTTTATATGCTTTGTCAATGTATAAAATTTTCATGTATAAAAAGTTTCTGAAAACATACACGTATTTACCAATACATCCGAAAAAAATGTATTTACATTTTTTCATACTGACCTTTTCACTTGACTATACAAGTACGTACCCTATACATGAAAAAATGTGCTAGTATAAAAAATGTGTAACTATACAAAAATGTGTATCACTACAAAAAATGTGTAAAATGTAGCAAAAAATCAAGGGACAATACGTCTACCATGTATGACACAAATCATGGTAGAGTTGTGCTGGGCTGTAGCTCAACATCCGCTGACCCAACATCGGCAAGCCCTGTGGTGGCCAAGACGGCCTTCTTAGCCTATGGAAGAACGCGATAAGTCCAAACCTATAATGCCATTCTTCGTTGAAGTATCTCGTCCGTGAATGCCTTAATGTCTGTCAATGGAACGTCCCCCGCCAAGAACTCCATGAACTTCAAACAATACACGCTGCATGCTCCTCCCTCAGTATCCTGCTGTGGTACCTCAGACGAAACCTCGATGTGCTCAATGTCATACGGGATTGCAGGGTAGTCAAAAAGACCATAAACCTCCATTGACAACATACGTGGTATCATCTCTGCCAGGCACTGGATTGTATCTCTCACTGTATCGGTGGAATTGTATGCAACATATGAGGCATGTATGACTATCACATGGCGATTGAAATCCACCTCGGCTGTCACCCAATGTTCGCTGCCGATGTTAACAGGTACATAGAGCTAAAAAGAAAATTGACAACATGGAAATCAATGACAACATTTTGATTAAAACAGCACAGACTAACACATTGAGTATAAATGGACTCATCCTGTCCACATCGACCGATGGTCGACCAACGAGGGGCATCTCCCCAAAGAGAAACTGGACAATATCCGACTCGTTCACCTAGTCAATATCATCTAGTCTATTCGAGAATCGTGTCCACAACGACTGAACTTTTAAAATACAATTTTATGATTACGGTTAGCTAACTCTCGAACAAGCACAATGATGAAATCACAAATAAACTATAATTTCATATGTTTTGCAAATACCTACCCAAAAAGTTGTGTTCAGGAAAGCAGACCTCTGGACGATGCCAACGCCCATATCGCGAGCTCTACAGCATAACATCCATAAGTAGTTGTTAACATGCTGCATATAGTAATAGTAATCAATAAATATTGCAATAGTATATTGTTTAGGAGGAGACGACAAAGAGTGAAACAAACCTCAGATGCAAGCCACTCGGTCAGTGTGGTTAACGTGAAGAAGAACTCACAACCAGCTACGTAGATGCCCAAGTCAACATCACCTGGCGCCTCACTCATCTACGTATCAAAGCTGAGACAATCAGCATCTGATGTAGAGGCATGTGGGTCAAATAGTAGATCCCGAGTCTACAGGACACCACGTGATACATTGTCTACATCCTATGTCACCGCCTCCCAACACTGTAAAGTGGGCTCCTCCGCAGGCTAAAGAACTGGACCCTCGGGCTGAACAACCGGGTCCTCTGACTGTACATGTGGAACGTAAGAGGCTATCTCATGTGGCACGACCCTCGCTCTCGTTCTACCCGGTGGACTAACGAACGGGCTTCATTTATACTTTTCGAAAATAATTGTCGACCTCGAAAGGAAATGAAGCTCACGGGAGCAACATCGACGATACGAACACTCGTGTCCACAGGTTCAGGTTCTTTTTGCCTCCTGACTGTCATCGTCATCGCTGATAGGTGTCTATTTATGTATCATTTTCATATCAATTCATCTATGTTTCTTTGCTATAATCCTTGGTATTTTTATGTTTTTGTGTGGTTTTTTATGTTTGTAGGAGTTTTGGAGGAACTTGCACAAAATTGGAGTAAAACCCTTCATTTTCACCTCTGCTGATCAACCAATTTCTCGAAGTTGATTGTATCGATATACAATTAACCAGATTACATGCTATATACCATTGAAAAGCTCTCGAAGTCTATTTTCTGCAGAAATTTACGGTTCACGAATTTATGTAGTGTACCGAAAGTTATGATAAAATGGTATGAGAAATGTATATTTGTAATTCCACATATCACTGTAGCATGTTATTAAATACGGGGACATTGTAGCGAGTTACTGTAGCGAGTTACTATAGCAAAGTATATAAACACATTTTAGGGTTTTATTTTCATAACTTGAAGAGGGGAGAACGTGGTGAAGGCTGCAGCTCTGGATTTCTTTCATTTCCTGGAGTTCTTGAAGGAGAAAGAAAGCTTGGAAAGAGGAATAACTATAATTCAAAGAGATTTACATCAGAATTGCTAAGTTTTTCCCTTCCCTTTCATTTTCTGGAAAATTTGTATGTTGTATTGTATTTACCACGTTTTTGAACATGTGTAACTAATCTGAATTGGTTGAGGGTGATTTCAAAGCCCTTGATATGGTTTTTGTGAGTTGATTGTGTAAGAAATTGTTATCCAATTCTTTAATTGAAGTTGCTTGTATTTTTCCCATATCTAATGCTTATGATTGCTTGCTGATTGTATTTGGAATGGCCAACTGAATATAATCTGTTGTTGTCTATTGCTAGATTAGAAATCTTGATCCGTAATTGTCATGAATTTCCAATCATTAGTAGCAAAATTGTGATCAGAGATTGCAATTGGAAAATACAACCTAGGTTAAATAATCCGAACTATGTGATTATTGCTTAGATCAACCTATCTTTCTTATCGTAATGCTTCCATTGAATTAAACTTAGAGAGCTTGTTCTAGGTTGTTTAATGGATAGAGATTAAAAAAAGAGCTTGTTTTATTTAACAACAAAGTAAGGAAAGATTGGGATAACAGAGCTTGTTGTTATCTACGGTTGATAACTTCAATGCTGTAATTGGATGACAATTCTACGTTAATTTACAAATTCATATCTTGTGGCAGAGAAAGAACCCTTAACCAAGTGTCTCTCATTGATTTTTCACTCCATTTTACTTTGTGTTGTGTTATTGTGTATTTACATTAATATTTCATTTAGTTAATCCATCAACAAAACCCCCCATTTATTCTGTTGTTGCTTTTGAATAACAAATTCAATTAGAATCAATCCTCGTGGGAACGATATCTTACTTATCACTTTATTACTTGTGCGACTAGTATACTTGCTAGTTTCGAACGCATCAAGTTTTTGGCGCCGTTGCCGGGGATTGATTTTCTAACCAATTTGTTATTCTGTTTTTACTACTGATTCTTGATTGTTATTTCCTGATTGTTTGTGTTTAGGCTTTTATGTCCGAGGGAGAAGCGGATCAATGACTTAAGAGAATTAAGGAGTTTCTGCAATCCTCGAATTTAAGGGTAAATCGGTCAATTTCAACTCCACCTCCAGAATTTGACCTTGCACGACATACTTCCCTCCCATCTTCTTGCAGTTCAATCAAATCTGAATCGAAAGCAATGGCGATGGAAAACGATCAGACTCTTAAGGAGTTAGCGGCTCCAATTATTGATCAACAACCGCTATGCATAAGCACCAATTTTGAGATAGATTTTGAACTTAAATCTGGACTAATTCATCTCTTGCCTATATTTCATGGTTTTGCAGGAGAGGATCCGAACAAACACCTCAAAGAATTTCATGTGGTATGCTCAAGTATGAAGCCAACCGGCGTTTCTGAGGAGCAAATTAAATTGAGAGCTTTCCTATTCTCATTAGCAGATTCGACAAAAGATTGGCTATACTATCTGCCACCAGGTACCATTACCACTTGGAATGAGATGAGTAAACTCTTTTTGGAGAAATACTTTCCAGCCTCAAAAGTTACAAATATTAGAAAAGATATTAGTGGCATTCGACAACACAATGGAGAATCACTTCATGAATATTGGGAAAGATTTAAAAGGTTATGTGCTAGCTGTCCAAACCACCAAATTAGTGATGGACTCCTAATTCAATATTTCTATGAGGGTCTCTTACAAATGGAAAGGAGTATCATTGATGCTGCTAGTGGTGGAGCACTAGTTAATAAAACACCGAACGTTGTAAGACGTTTGATTAGTGACATGGCAGCGAACTCCCAACAATTCAGCAGCCAATTTGAGCCACAACTACCAAAGAGAGTAAATGAGGTAAGTACTTCAAACATTGAACATCAACTTTCTGAACTTACCACTCTTGTAAAAAAAATGGCTGTAGGACATATGCAACAGTCTTATGCATGTGAAGTATATTCTACCATGGACCATCCAACCGACATGTATCCAACTTTGCAAGAAGGAGATACAAAACAAGCAAATGCCATAGGTGGATTTCCAGGACAACCAAGGCAAAGGTATGACCCTTTCTCCAATACTTACAATGCTGGATGGAGAGATCACCTTAATTTAAGATATGGGAATCGTCAACCAATCGCCCAAATGCCATACCAAATCGACCACCAGGTTTCAATCAACCAAGGGTGCAGCAACCATTTCAAGCACAACCACTACCAATACCAGAATCAACTCCACAAAATTCAGGTATGTCTCTCCAGGATATTGTTAAAGCACTTGCCACTAAGACAATGCAATTTCAGCAGGAAACTAGGGCAAGTATCCAAAACCTGGAAAATCAAATGGGACAATTGGCCAGTAATATGAGCAAATTTGAGAGTCAAAGCTCCAAAAAATTACCTTCTCAGCCAGTGATCAATCCAAGAGAAAATGCTAGTGCTGTAACTTTGAGAAGTAGAAAGCAATTAGAGATTCCACCAAAGAAATCACAGACTGATGAAGGGGATGAAACCACTTCCACCATGAATAAAACATCATCTTCTAAGGTAAATCCTAAAACCCATATTCCTTCATATGTTACTCCTCCACCTTTTCCTAGCAGATTTGCAAAATCAAAGAAGGAGGAACAAGAGCAGGAAATCCTGGAAACTTTTCGCAAGATCGAGGTAAATATACCACTTCTGGATGCTATTAAGCAAGTGCCTCGTTATGCAAAATTTCTCAAGGAGTTATGCACCAACAAGAGGAAGTTGAAAGGAAATGAGAAGGTAAGTGTGGGGGAAAATGTTTCAGCTGTATTGCAAAGAAAAATTCCTCCGAAATGCAAAGATCCAGGTACGTTCACCATTCCATGCACCATTGGTAATACCAAGTTTGAAAGAGCTATGTTAGATTTAGGAGCATCTATTAATGTCATGCCATATTCTATTTATGCTTCTTTGAATCTTGGACCCCTTGCGGAAACTAGTATTATCATTCAACTTGCTGATCGTTCTAATGCATATCCCAAGGGAGTTGTGGAAGATGTGCTTGTGCAGGTGAATCAATTGGTATTTCCAGCAGACTTTTATGTTCTTGAAATGGAGGATGAGACATCTCCCAATCCAACACCGATTCTTTTGGGGAGACCATTCTTGAAGACTGCCCGTACTAAGATTGATGTTCATGATGGCACTCTCACCATGGAATTTGATGGCGAGGTGATCCGTTTTAATATTTTTGAGGCAATGAGGTACCCTAGTGACTTGCATTCTGTTTTTGCAGTGGATGTTATCGATTCTTTGGCACAACAACTTTTTGAGTTAACTCGCAAGGATGCATTGGAAGTAGTCATTAGTGAGCACATAGGGGCAAAAAATTCCAGAGAATCGAGAAAGTTGATACAAGTGTCTAAAGAAGTGGAGGAAGCTGTGGCAAGCTTGGATGAGACTATAGCTATCACCACAAACAGGTATGATGTTTCGTACATTGAATTGCCTTTATCTAATGAGAAACTTCTTTCTTCTGTGATGAAAGCACCTGCCTTGGAGCTTAAGCCTCTTCCAGATCATTTGAAGCATGTATTCCTGGATGAGAAAGATACTTTGCCAGTTATAATAGCAAAGGGCCTTGCACCACTACAAGAAGAGAAACTCATCCGAGTGCTTCGAGATCACAAAATAGCCATTGGGTGGACAATCGCTGACATCAAAGGTATTAGTCCAGCCGTATGCATACACCGCATCTTGTTAGAAGAAGGATCTAAGCCCACTAGAGAAGCACAGCGGAGGTTGAATCCTCCGATGATGGAAGTTGTCAAGAAAGAAATCCTGAAATTGTTAGATGTGGGTGTGATTTATCTAATTTCGGACAGCAAGTGGGTGAGTCCAGTCCAAGTTGTTCCGAAGAAATCTGGTCTTACGGTGGCTAAGAATGACAATAATGAGCTAGTTCCCACTCGTATCCAAATCGGCTGGTGTGTTTGTATTGATTATCGGAAGCTCAATTCAGCAACTCGCAAGGATCACTTTCCTTTGCCATTCATTGATCAAATGCTGGAGAGGTTAGCAGGTCATTCTCACTATTGTTTTCTTGATGGCTATTCAGGATATAATCAGATTGTCATTGCCCCTGAGGATCAAGAGAAAACTACATTCACATGCCCATTCGGTACATTTGCCTATCGACGCATGCCATTCGGTCTTTGCAATGCCCCTGCCACTTTCCAAAGGTGTATGGTAAGTATTTTCTCTTATTATGTTGAGAACATCATTGAGGTATTTATGGATGACTTTAGTGTTTTTGGTGATTCTTTTGATAAATGCCTTGACAACCTTACCCTTATACTTCAAAGATGTATAGAAACTAACCTTGTTCTGAATTGAGAGAAATGTCATTTTATGGTAGATCAGGGTATAGTTTTGGGACATGTTATTTCTGCTAAGGGTATAGAGGTGGATAAATCCAAGATAGATCTTATATGTTCCTTACCACCTCCCACAAGTGTGCGGGATATTCGTTCGTTTCTTGGTCATGCAGGTTTTTATCGTAGATTCATCAAAGATTTCTCGAAGATAGCATTGCCCCTATGCAAATTATTATAGAATGATGTGGCCTTTGAATTTGATGAGAAATGCAAAGAGGCATTTGAGAAACTGAAGGAACTCTTGACTTCGACTCCAGTAATCCAATCTTCGAATTGGGATCATCCATTCGAGATCATGTGCGATGCAAGTGACTACGCTATGGGTGCCGTTTTGGGTCAATGAATTGGCAGAATTCCACATGCCATTTACTACGCATCTCGGACTTTAAATGATGCTCAACTTAATTATTCTACCACTGAGAAAGAGTTGCTAGAGGTTATTTTTGCTTTAGAAAAGTTTCGATCTTATTTGATTGGTACTAAAGTAACCGTTTATTCTGATCATGCAGCTTTGAGGTACTTGCTCACAAAGAAATATGCTAAACCAAGGCTTATCAGGTGGATACTCCTTTTACAGGAGTTTGACTTGGAGATCAAAGATAAGAAGGGAAGTGAAAACTTAGTTGCGACCATTTCAGTCGCATTGTCCATGATAAGAATGCACTACCATTACAAGAAAGTTTTTCGGATGAACAATTGTTGTCTCTAAATGTAGTAGCCCCTTGGTATGTAGATATTGTCAACTACTTAGTTACCAAGAAGCTACCGCATGACTTGACTCGAGCTCAAAGAGACAGGATCAAGAACATTACCAAGTATTACATATGAGATGATCCGTACTTATGGAAGCATTGTTCTAACCAAGTGATAAGAAGGTGCATTTCTAAATCTGAATTTAATTCAATTTTAACCTTCTGTCATTCTTATACATGTGGAGATCACTTCGGACCAAAAAGAACAACCCTTAAAGTTCTTGATTGTGGATTCTACTGGCCATCATTGTTCAAAGATGCATATCTATTCTGCAAAGCTTGTGATCGTTGTCAAAGGACAGGTAATTTAATTGCCAAAAATAAAATGCCACAAACCCCTATACTTATTGCCGAGATTTTTGATATGTGGAGTATTGATTTTATGGGTCCTTTTCCTTCATCATTTGGTAATGTTTACATTATACTTGCTGTGGATTATGTTTCTAAATGTGTGGAAGCAAAAGCTACGAGAACTAATGATTCTAAAGTTGTTATAGATTTTGTGAAATCTAACATTTTTGCGAGATTTGGAACACCAAGAGCCATGATTAGCGACAGAGGGACACACTTCTGCAATCGATCATTTGAAGCCTTGCTCAAGAAATACAACATCACTCACAAGGTGTCTACTGCATATCATCCACAAACTAGTGGTCAAGTTGAAATTTCAAATCGAGAAGTCAAGTCCATTCTCGAGAAGACAGTGAATCCGAACCGAAAAGATTGGAGCCTACGGTTGAATGATGCACTTTGGGCATACCAGACTGCTGACAAGACACCTATTGGTATGTTTCTGTATAGGTTAGTCTATGGTAAGCCATGCCACCTTCCAGTGGAGCTCGAGCATAAAGCATGGTGGGTAGTAAAGCTTTGTAACATGGAGATGGATGCTGCTGGAGAACAAAGGAAGCTTCAACTGCAAGAATTGGAAGAACTTAGAAATGATGCCTATGAGAATTCCAGAATTTACAAGGAGAAAACTAAGGCATTTCATGATAAAATGATCTCCATGAAGAATTTTGAAGTGGGACAGAAAGTTTTTTATTTCATTCTCGCCTCAAATTATTTCTAGGTAAATTACGATCTCGGTGGGTTGGACCTTTTGTTATTACTAATGTTTTTCCTCATGGTGCAGTGGAAATCAAGAGCTTAAAAATGGACAAAGTATTCAAGGTGAATGGGCATAGGTTGAAGCCTTACTATGAGAATTCAGTGATGCAGGACATCGATGAGGTACCTCTCTACGAGCCAACTTATCTTGATGGGTGAGGGCAGATAACGTCAGGCTGAGGACGTTAAACCAAGCGCTTATTGGGAGGCAACCCAATGTTTTTGAAAAATAAATAAAAAGAGAAGAAGAAAAGAAGGTAATGATGATCAATTTTTGTGTCTCGAGGAGATTCCTCTCATAGGCTTTATCGAACGTAATTGATCAGGTTTTATCTCTCTTTGCCATATGTCTCATTTGTTTCTTTGTTTATTTTTTACTTTTGTTTGCTATTGTGTTTTTATTTCTTTTATGCGTCTTTATTTTATTTTATTTTCTTTTCTTTTCTTGTGTTTAATTTGATTATTCCGTGCTTCGAGTTCAGTTGTGCAACAGCTTGAGGAAACATTCAAACGCGAGTTGAAGCCATTGTCCGAAGGTTTGAAACGTGCATATCTAGGAGAAGAACAAACTCAATCGCATTATCGATAATATCTCTCATTTTCTCCTCTTCAATGGATGATGATATCTTTCTGTCGAACCTTCGTAAATATTTTCCTTCACTTCCTCAAAATGATGTGTTTAAAATTTATAAAGTACGGATTACTAGACTTTGGGCATTGATGCTCCTAAATGTGCCTGCGGATATCCGATGGCTTATTGAAGCCAAGGTGAGATTGTCAGGTGAGCCTGACATTAATCTTGCAAAATACATGCCTGGTTTAGGAAAGAGCCACTACGCCAAGCGGCGAAGAGCGAAGAGGTTACAAGTACGTTATAAATGTGCTAGATGGAATTGTAACCAGACTTGTCGTTCATTAGGTTTTGTGTCCAGAAATAGAGAAGATAAACTGTCATTTATTAAGAATGGCCTGAGTAATGAGTCGCTGGATAATGTTTTATTAACTCTTGAGTCATATTCTTGTGGACTTATTCAGCGTGAATTGCTTAATCTATGGACACAATTTCGTGATGAATTACAGTGTTATAGTCTAAGGAATCTGACTAAAAACGACCCTGTTTGCCAGTTTATAAGAAAACTGGATGGGAAGCAAATCCCCGACTCATAGAAGGCGTTTCAGCCGTTACTGGACGTAAAACCAGAGGAAGATGTGAGCCACAATCACAACTACTTGTATATTTGAATGTGTGTTGTTGTTGTCGAATTTTATTTCTTTCTTGTTTCGTATGATCTGATTATCAATGTTGTTTTTGTGTTGTTGTTGTTTGTTGATTTTGTTTGTTTTAATTTCAAGTTTTCATTTTGACAAACCATATGACTACCCTATGGCATAAGTACACGTGAGAGACAAGTGTGGAGGTTTTGTCAAACCTCCGCCGAAAGTGTATCTCCATTTTTAATGCTTCACGTGGGAGACAAGTGTGGAGGTTCCATCAACCTCCGTCGAAAGTATATCTCCATTTTTCATGTTTCACGTGGGAGACAAGTGTGTAGGTTTTGTCAAACCTCACTGAAAGCATATCTCATTTTTTCAAATCTCGGGGCGATAAATCTACATTGAGCAACCCCCATCGAAATTATGTCCCCATATGTCAAATTTGAGAGTTTTACGTGTGTATATATCCATTCTCCATATTAAAACCTGTCTTGCACTTGAAAAGCATATTACCTAACGTGCATCATTGTCTTACACAAGGTTAGAATACTTGTAGAAATGGACAAAACACCAATTTGGCGATTCCAAAATATATGTATATTTTGTGGATCGCAATTTGGTAAAGATGGAGAGTTTACAACAGCAGCTCTTGATCTTGGTAGGACATTAGCTGCGAGGGTATTCATTTGATTTATGGAGGGGGTAGTCTTGGGTTAATGGGGTGTGTGTCGACAGCTGCATCCTTGAGAGGAAGTAAAGTTCTCGGCATTATCCCTAAACCATTAGCTGTGCGAGATATCATAGGCAACACAATAGGGGAAGAGTTACAGGTCTCCAGCATGCATGAGCGTATTGCACATATGGTCATTAAATCTGATGTATTTATAGCTTTGCCCGGTGGTTATGGTACATTAGAAGAGATATTTCAAATCACCTCTTGGGCACAGCTAAACATCCATCAGAAACCTATTGGTTTGTTAAATGTCAATAATTTTTTTGATGGTTTGTTGTCTTTTCTTGATCAAGCAGTAGAAAAAAACTTCATCACATAGTCGACGAGGCAAATCCTGGTTACAGCTTCAACTGCAGGGGAGTTAATTGACAAATTACAAGCATTTGTCTATTCGCCTGATCCAACAATAGCTCGGATAGATTGGTTTGCGGAGGGCAATAAAAGGTGTAAACTGGATTTAGCGCTCCATCTGTAATCTTTATCTGCTGGTTTGCTTCACTTTTGTTTGCTCTCTTTTTATTGTGTTTATTTGAGATTTTTCATGTTATTTTTTTTTTAGCTTTTTCAGGTTATTTCTTTCGTTCCAGGTAATATTTTCTAATCTTGCCTTTTAGAGTGGTGTCTTAAAAAGTTTAAGTCCTCTTGAAACGCATTCTGGATCTCTTTAATCCATAATGGCTGAATAAGGAGGCTAACTTCTAAACTTTTTAGACCCATTCTAACTAACTTGTTTTTGTTTCCTGATTGTTGGACTTTGTTATTTTATGAGTAGGTTTAATTTTATGTAATTTAGAGTTGTTATGTGTTTTTTTATCTTCACCAGTTTTGATTAAAAAAAATTGTGAAAAAATCTGAGAATGGTAGAATATGGGGTTTCTTTAACCCTTGAAACGCATTCTCTCAAAATAAATCTGTAGTTTGTTTATTTCATGTTGTTTGAAGTGTCTTGTTTCTTATTTTGTTCTTCATAATAAAGGTACATAGGTTGGAAACCTTAAGTCTGCGGGCTACTGGTCCTAAGGATTGTTGAAATATATAATCTTGACTCAGGTGTAACAATGTCACATACCTCTTTTCTTGCATTTTGTGGGTCGATGATAAGAAAATGATTGAATTAAGAATAACTCTTGGAAAATGATAAATGATGCATGGATCTATGTGCTTGAAATGTTTATTGGTTTTGTTTTGCCTTTGATTCCTTACGCAACATTGAGCACTGAGCTATTATCACTGAGTTATTTGTTCACTTAAAGAAAGTTTATGTAATTTAAATGTTTCTTCAAATTTCAATGAATTCTAGAACTTGTTTGATGGTCACTCGAGGCGAAATCCTAGACTATGCAACATTGGGGAAATGATTTAGGCCATCTTTAGACCGTTTGAGCCTTAATCGCCAACCTTGACTGAAATTGATTCCTAGTTACCTCTTTGCACCTCTGTAAGTCTTTTTCCTTGTTAACTCACTAAAAGATTTCCTAACCTCAAATGAATTTTTTTTCAAACAGTTTATCCCTTACCTATGAGCATGTAGATCATTCACGATCACATTTTGAGCTATGTTCGGGTTTTGGGAAGTTAGAGGAGGTTGGGTTGTGTCATGAGCAATGCAAGTGCGTTCTATTGTGTTTGTAAAAAAGAAAAGAAAAACAGAAAAAAAACCAATCTGTACTTATCGTCCACGTACTTACACATTGGGGACAATGTGTTGTTTAAGTGTGGGGGAGGGGAAGTGTAATAAGAAAAAGAAAAAAAAAGAAGAAAAAGAGATCCATACCCTTGAGTGTTCTTAAAAAGAATGAAACAACAGAGTGTGGGGGGAAAAAAGAAAAAAAACTGAGGGTTCGAAATAAGTTTCGGGGAATAACCTGATGAATTGAAATAAAGTTGTGTTATAAGGTTGAGCTCTACATAGTCTTGAATGATTTATGTGTTTGTGGGTGATTTGAGCCAAATTATTATCCTTTATCATACCTTCACCCAAGTCAAACGTTACAAGCTTAATAAAGTCCTACTTGATCCTTGGTGTTGTGCATGTCTACATTAGTGGAGAGTGACTTGAAAAGCAAGCCTATGGAGTTCATTTATACGCACATCTTCAATATTAAATATGATTCATTTTTATGCATAAACTCATCCGGGTTACAAGTGATTAGGTGAGAATGGCTCTACATACACACACTTGAGGAATTGAAGTGAAGCGAAACTAATCTTTGAGATGAAATTCTTGATCAAGTGCATTATTTTGAAGTTTTCCTTGGGTTATAATTAAGTACAATCTTTGAGGCCTATTTGCAAGTTTAAGCATTTGTGTGTTTTAATTTTTCTTTGAATCTGTTTCGATTTAGTTTTGTTTCATATCGTCGTAGTTGCTCGAGGACTAGCAAAGTTTAAGTGTGGGGGAATTTGATAGGTGTCTATTTATGTATCATTTTCATATCAATTCATTTATGTTTCTTTACTATAATCCTTGGTATTTTTATGTTTTTGTGTGGTTTTTTATGTTTGTAGGAGTTTTGGAGGAACTTGTACAAAATTGGAGTAAAACCCTTCATTTTCACCTCTACTGATCAACCAATTTCTTGAAGTTGATTGTATCGATATACAATTAACCGGATTACATGCTATATACCATTGAAAAGCTCTCGAAGTCTATTTTCTGGAGAAATTTACGGTTCACGAATTTATGTAGTGTACCAAAAGTTATGATAAAAATGGTATGAGAAATGTATATTTGTAATTCCACATATCATTGTAGCATGTTATTAAATACGGGGACACTGTAGCAAGTTACTGTAGCAGAGTATATAAACACATTTTAGGGTTTTATTTTCATAACCTGAAGAGGGGAGAATATGGTGAAGGCTGCAGCTCTGGATTTCTTTCATTTCCTGGAGTTCTTGAAGGAGAAATAAAGCTTGGAAAGAGGAAGAACTATAATTCAAAGATATTTACATCAGAATTGCTAAGTTTTTCCCTTCTCTTTAATTTTCTGAAAAATTTGTATGTTGTATTGTATTTACCACGTTTTTGAACATGTATAACTGAATCTGAATTGGTTGAGGGTGATTTCAAAGCCTTTGATATGGTTTTTATTAGTTGATTGTGTAAGAAGTTGTTATCCAATTCTCTAATTGAAGTTGCTTGTATTTTCCCATATCTAATGCTTGTGATTGCTTGCTGATTGTATTTGGAGTGGCCAACTGAATATAATCTGGTTGTTGTCTATTGCTAGATTAGAAATCTTGATCCGTAATTGTCATGAATTTCCAATCATTAGTAGCAAAATTGTGATCAGAGATTGCAATTGGAAAATACAACCTAGGTTAAATAATCCGAACTTGTGTGATTATTGCTTAGATCAACCTATCTTTCTCATCGTAATGCTTCCATTGAATTAAACTTAGAGAGCTTGTTCTAGGTTGTTTAATGGATAGAGATTAAATAAAGAGCTTGTTTTATTTAACAACAAAGTAAGGAAAGATTGGGATAACAGAGCTTGTTGTTATCTACGGTTGATAACTTCAATGCTGTAATTGGATTACAATTCTATGTTAATTCACAAATTCATATCTTGTGGCAGAGAATGAACTCTTAACCAAGTGTCTCTCATTGATTTTTCACTCCATTTTACTTTGTGTTGTGTTATTGTGCATTTACATTAATATTTCATTTAGTTAATCCATCAACAAAACCCCCCCATTTATTCTATTGTTGCTGAAATAACAAATTCAATTAGAATCAATCCTCGTGGGAACGATATCTACTTATCACTTTATTACTTGTGCGACTAGTATACTTGCTAGTTTCGAACGCATCAATCGCCCATACCATCATCCAAATCCTGTATTACAATAAACCATCACGACAGGTTAAGCGACGTATTGTGGCAATGTATCCAAAACGATCATCCAATAGCACAGCAGCCTCACGCAGAAGTACTATCTCCTCCTGTATATCTTTGTTCTCCGCCCATAACATTGTTATCTTCTGCTAGAGTCCTACAAGCTCATGTAAAACTGTGCTTTCGAACCCATCATGGAACGAATGCGCCTATATATCATTATTCACAATCAACATGAGAAACCAACCAACTAGTAATGGAAACGAAAAAGTATACGAATGTAAATTTTCATTATATACCTTTGAGCTGGAAGAGACATCATGTATAGGAGGAGAAATGTCATGGTAGGTGGTTGTAAGACCCGAAAGAGGAACTGAATCGCTTGCAGGACCATAGTTGTCGAAGGTGGTAGGTGCAGGACTGATGGAGGACTGGCTGTGTCCATGACTGCCCTCACATCAGGTCTATCGACAGAACTATGTCCAACAGGATGAGTTCTTAATGGATCCTCATGACCATGACTCTCGTATACGGGAGGTGTAGGACTAACGGGGGAAGCGGTGACAAAGATCGCACACGATCATTTAAAGGACTAGCTGTGTTAATGATTGGCCCCACGTCAAGTCTAATAGGAGAACTCTGACCAGAAGGAGGTGGAGCTGATGGATCCCCTGTGGGAAGTGGCTTAATCCTTTCATCGGGCAGTAAAGGAGCATTCACAGATGCCACCTAAGCTACATGTGTAACTCTTCGGATGCCAACTACTGCAACAAGCCTAATGTACCAATCAGTGGTCTGCTCCACCTCAGATGGCTCCAAAACGACGAGTGGATGAGCCTGTGTCATCAGATAAGCCATCAAATTAAACAGTGCTTCGTTGTGATCGATAACAGAAAAAAAACTCGGTGGAACCTAACATACCCTTCTCCTAACCAACATGACATCACGTTTGACGATGTCCTCTGATAGGGTTTTTTGTGTCTCCCACTTCAACAAGCGGGGTATCCTCTCTGCAAACACCTCTTCCGCTTGCCCATATGTTGCATCAATGTACAGCACAGCCTCGTACAATCAAACCTTAATAACATAAAGATTTTTTAGTTACAATAGGTATTTCAAAAAAGAAACTAATAAAAAAAATCCAACATTTTTTATTCCGTATGTACCTGAATAGCGTAGAGGCACCTTTCCAAGTTATATGTGTCGGAATGCTTCCCTTCCCCATCGTCTTCTTCTTCTTCGCTTTTGCTCGTTTCTTATACTTTTCCAATCTCCCATCCAAAGCTTTTTTCATCACTTTAAGTGTCTTATCTTAAAACACTGAACCCCATGGATAATTGTTAAAACTATTCAATGTATTGACAAAATTCAATCACTTACGGGAGACATATTGGCGTCGATCTCGTCCCATGAAAAATCGCTTAAGCACGTAATACAAGGCTAGCTTTACAACATCCTTGTCTCACGTAGCTAACACATTTGATGCCTGAAGTCTCGGATAGAAATGCATGAGCTCCATGTCCTGATCCCCAAAGTACATATCCAACAAATGACACCAATTCAAGACATTCGGTATTGGTGGCACAGGGGTGGCAAATTTTAAACCGGTCACCAAACCGAACTCGTGCACAAAAAAACGAATCAGTCTTCATGGAAAGAAGAAAAAAATAAGATGCCAATAATGGTTAAAAAAACAAAGCTATCAAATGCTAAAAAATAAAATTAGTTAACTACATTGTAGTTCAAACACCATATTTTTACCTTCAATAAGGAACCACAACTCTTCATCGTACCCCACTATGTTAACCTCCCACTCAAGCACATTGTGCACCAATTGAAACGAAAAAGACAGCTCTCGAATGTCTAGGAGAAACCTAAAACACGTATTACAAAACATGTTTTGTTGCCTCTCATTCAAGTTCGCATGAATCCATTCTATACAGTCAAAACTGACTAAGTTTATGATAATCGCATGGTAGTGCTCATCATATGGAGTCTTCAGGGTGAAGGTGAGTCCAAATTCATTTGCCATTTGCTTTAACCTGCAAAAAAAATAGTACATTATAGTTAAATATGATAGGAAAAGGTAAAAAACAAGGCTAAAATATGCAATCTATCAAATCGTTCGATATAACTCGACAGAACATGACACACTCGATAGAGCTCGAATAGAGAAACCGATGCTCGATGAACTTCGTCGAGTGTCCGAAGAAACTTATATCGTATTCCTAGAATCGACATATGTGAGGTCAGACATCCGATAATACGACTGTGTAGGATGTCGGCCTCGTCGAGTGTCTGATTCAGAATTCGACAAATTATACTCTTCGGATTCGTCTCCCTGGCTTCAAGTCACGTCGAACTTTGTAACCGACACTCGATGTAAGTCTTTTCACTTTCATCAATTGTCGGTTTTACGTTAACTGACAAAGGCATTTGAAGCCCATGAAACCGACACTCGACGCTATAATTACATGTCATTGAGTGTCGAAGACATGGTTTTGGTGCACCAGATGCTAGTTTACATGAAACCAAAATTCGATGAAAGTGAAAATAGGTTCGTCGATGAAATGTGTCGAGTCCCGTCGGATGCATCAACCGACACTCACCATCAAGGCATTTACATAAAACCGACACTTGATATTCCCAATTACATCGATGCGAGTGTCGGAGACATGGTTTCGATACACTTAGATATCGGTTTACACGAAACCAACACTCGATGTCTTCGAAAATGCCCTGATAGCGAGTGTTGGACGCATTTGACGGGACTCGACACGTTTTGTCAAGTGTCGAGCGAAGAGCGACACTCGCTATCGTCTTCGTCGTGACGAAATACGTCGGTTTCTACCATTTTTACACACATCAAATCAAAAAAGCATCCAAATCACACTTCATTTAACCCACAAACACATAATAAGTACAAAATACAATCGGAAACTCAAATCCCAAATTCAAAATCCCTAAATCTAGCCCAAATCCTTAATTAATTCAAATGTGTAAATTTCCTAGATACATCTTTATTCCTTCGGGTTATGCCTAATCTAAACGTTATTTTCAATCTTCATAAGATGAATATCACTTCAAACGATCAAGAAAACAAGCTCAAAAAAAAAACCAAATACTAACTTACCTGAACTGAATGCTCTTGCTTCTCTCCTCGTTTTTCTTGCTTCTATCGAGTTAGGTTCCTCTTTCCTCTTATTATATGTTCACTTTGTTGTATTTCAGATTGCATTTCAAACGGTGTCGAGGGGTATTAGAAGCTCAACAACATACTGTTATAGAATAGGAAGATATAAGTGAGGGGAAGAGGGAAATAAAGGGTGTTAGGAATAAATTGAATTTCTAAGAACATTTTAGTCATTTCACGAAGAATATATCTATAACATCAAAAGTTGTTAGGATATCTCTATAATTCTTTTTAAATCCCTAATTTTATCTATTTTTTCAATTTTTTCTATTGGTTTAGTATAAATATAATAGGTTTTTTATTGAGAGTGACCCATTCTCTTGTATCAGGCTTATATAATTGGCACTTTTAGTGTACCAGACCTAAATGTTGGCCCAATCCATATAGCAAGTGCAACGAATCTCTCTCTTCCCCCTCCCCACTTGTTTCAGCTCCATCGGCTATCATTAAACTTACATCGTTACAACAACAAGTGTCAACTTCGTGAGACCCCAACTTCGAATCAGTATCAGCATGTTGCTTGTCTCTAAGATTAAAGCTTGTTGGGTCAAAATCAAATGACATTCAGATGAGTTAAAAGCTGGAACTTGAATTAAAAGAAAAAGTCAAACTTGTTGCAGAATTACTTCATATTAAATGTAGTTCTTTGACATAATTATAACACATAACATCATACCAAAAAAAATTATATAAATTAATCTATCATTATATAATTATTACTTAATCTACCGTAACCTTCGACTTTTTCCCTTTTACATTCATGCATTTTACCGCTTGTGATTTTTTAGTTGTTGTTTGTTTTTTTTTTAATTTATTTTTTCGACTTATTTGTTCTCTTCTTCGGATTTTGGCAACTAACGAATTCTGTATTTCTGATATTTCTTAGTCTCATAATACCAATATAAGATACCGTTAAAATATCCATTTAAGAAAAATAAAATAATAATTTAAAAAAATGATAGCTTGTTTCAGCGCCAGCCTTCCGGACCTCCGCTGCACAACCACAACCTCCAGTCGAGCCACCTCCGAGCCTAACTCCGAACAGCAGGCTCGGAAACTGAAAACTAGGATTAGGACTAGCCCTCAGCTGAACCGCTGGTCCAGGGCCCGCGCCATACGGTCCGGTCGCAAATTGGACCGATCCGGAAACCGGTCCACTCAGGCGGTCGTCGAAGCGAACTCTCCTCCCGTTCAATTTCAACCCAGGGAAAGCGTTTCTTTGGAGCCTGAAAAAGTGCGCGACGGCGACGATGATGTTGAAGTGGCTGCGGGGGCGAAGTCCATTTACATGGTCTCTGACGGCACTGGATGGACGGTGGAACACTCCGTCAACGCTGCGTTGGGCCAGTTCGAGCACTGCTTAGTTGATCGGGGTTGCGCTGTAAATACCCATCTATTTTCAGGGGTACGTTTGTCCTTTAATTTTTGCTTGTTGAGAAGTGTCAATAAATGAGTGGAAAAATTAATATTATTTTTCTTAAAAAAATCCAATTCAATTTTGTCAGATTGATGATGTAGAGAGGTTAATGGAGATAGTAAAGCAAGCAGCAAAGGAAGGAGCAATGCTTGTTTACACTTTAGCTGATCCTTCCGTGGCAGAGTCTGCGAAAAAAGCCTGCCAGCTTTGGGGCATTCCGTCCAGTGACATACTGGGTCCAATTACAGAGTCAATTGCATCCCATTTAGGTGTGTCACCGTCTGGCCTGCCACGTGGAGCTCCTGGCCGGAGTTCTCCTCTTAGTGAGGAGTACTTTCGACGGATTGAAGCAATTGAATTTACCATCAAGCAGGATGATGGAGCATTGCCACACAACTTGAAGAAAGCTGACATTATTCTGGCCGGTGTTTCTCGTACTGGGAAGACACCTTTATCCATTTATTTGGCGCAGAAGGGATACAAAGTGGCTAATGTGCCCATTGTAATGGGTGTTGAATTGCCAAAGACCCTTTTTGAGGTTGACCCTGAAAATGTTTTTGGACTGACTATAAATCCCGTGGTTTTGCAAACCATAAGAAAGGCAAGAGCAAAGAGTCTGGGCTTTGGTGAAGCAACAAGAAGCAATTACTCTGAGATGGATTATGTTAGGGAGGAACTGGAATTTGCTCGGAGGGTTTTTGCACAAAATCCTACTTGGCCGGTAATTGGTAAGACAAGTCTCTCTCTCTCTCTCTCTCTCTCTTTTTCGGTGCTCATTTACCTCTGATTTGTGTATGATTACTTACTAGTCTATGGTTTCAAGAACATTTAGATTATTGGTTTATTGAATCTTTGGTTCATAGCGGTACGACCATTTGTTGTTTGTGATTGCAGAAGTGACGGGCAAAGCAATTGAAGAAACTGCAGCAGTTGTACTGAGGCTTTACCATGACCGTAAACAGAAGTGCTCAATGCCACGAATCTCAAAACGCTACTAGAACTGGTAATGTTATTGTTCTTAATTTTGCAGGGATGACTACTTCAATGTTAATGTCAAACGGTAGTCAAACAATCTCTCGTATTATAGATTGTAAATTCAAGAAAAACATGGTTGAATATGATTAAGGGTGTTCCACTTTAATTTTCTTTTAAATGGGCCGCGTTTCATCTGTTGCCCTTTCTTATCAACCATTCAACTTTCTTATGTGGTCACCGAACAAGAGTAGGTCGTAGTTAGCAAATAGTCATCAATTTAACATGTACGCGTACAATTTGTATCACAATAACTTAGTAAATTATTGGGGAGAAAGGTGGTTCTTGCCTTAATCGTTACTCATTGAAGCTTCTGATCTTTGATTCCATTTTGGTTTTCTAGAAAGATAGATCCTAGATTCTTGTAACCGTGGTTTAGGGGGTACTTTCTCTTTACTGTGCCTTGTTCCAGCTTTTATTCTTTTGGTTTGCGTGGATATGTGAGTGGGGGTGGTGGGTTTGTGGACAAGTTATCATGTCATATTAAGAATCACTTAACTATGAGCCTATCCTGCTGTGCTGAGTTGAATTTCCTGCATCTAACTTGAGGTCTGTGCCGGAAACCTTTGTGGTTTCCATTAAGCCGCACCTAGCAGGTAGAGTGGACCCCTAAATTTGGAGTTCTTTTCAATAACATGCTTTCTTGACTCCTTTTATAGTTAACTATGATTTTAATAAGCGCCAGAAATGTTGTTAGGTTGCATTTTAAAGTAATGCAACTTTGATTGTAGCAATTAAGGTCATTGAATTGCCCTGGTGGAACACTCTTCAAAAGATGGCGGTGATATTTCTAAAATGTAGGTTGTACAGAGTCATGGACCGGCTGTGTAATTTAAGTACTGAGCATTAAATAAGTTGAAAACAGCAGAAGGCGTAAAGAGATCAGGATCTGCATCTTGATAATTGCGGGAGAACCACCGAAATATTGGTCATGGTGGGATCCAATTCTGATTCTAATCTAGTACACATTCATAATTTTTTGTTGTTGCTTTGCAAGGCAAACTCTCAACTCCGAGTTTAATTTTACAGTCTGAGTACGACTTTTAGGGGGAGGCTATCTTGTTCTTAGTCTACCCCCTGGACAATTATTATTTCAAGGAACAGGAGGCTCAATTACACTGATTTGAGGATTGACTTGGAACTTTTGTGGTAGGTGACTCTATGGGGCAAGTCCATGGGGTGGGTTTCAAATATTAATGGTTGAAAATAATTTGATTGTGAAGATTTCGTCAGGATCAATTTTTTTGGTTCAACCATCATAGTGGTGGGTAGGTTCAATGCTTCTAGATAGCTCGAAAGAAATCTCGACCTGCCACTCGATCTCCGGTTAAAGAAGAAACTTGACGGGGAACTTTTTGTTTTGAAATCGGTAATTGTAATCTCATATTACAAGTTTCCAAAATTCATTTTGTGATAAAAAGGGTTGCTTACTGTGGATTTAAGTAAGGCTCTTGCATCACTGAAAGAAACATATGTTCTCATTGTTCTTATTTACTTCCAACATCGCATATAGTTATGTTATTGTTTTTGTTCCTGATGTTCAGAAATAAAGCGCAAGTCATTTTCTTGAATTGGGAGTTTCTTTCGAGTTCCCACATCAGGCTTTCCTTCAAGTAAATATCCAGACTACTTAATGGGAGGCCTAATAATTTCCAGTCGGCTCTAGGATTGGGAGTCCTATTCATAGGTCTTCCTTTATTCCCTCAAAGCCAGCCACTCTACGACTGCACAATTGTAGTACCTAAAGGAAAAAGATTAAAGTGCGCATGCGTGTATATATACTTTAGTTTATTACCTGAAAATCTTTCATGCTTGTGCTCAACCAAAAAGAGAGAGAGAGAGAGAGAGAGAGTCCACTGAGTGGATTGCCAAAAGAGTTGACATGATACAAATAGAAGCATGGGCAAGGAAAAAGTTGGTAGAAATAAGCAAAAGTAACTTTCTGATTATTAATTATTAAGTTATGTCGAGATATACAAGAAAACAGAGAAGGTAACAAATCATGTTTTCTGATCTTTCCGCTATACATACTTACATATTATAAATAAAGAAGATTCCTCCCCTTTGTCATAGTGCAGTATATCCTTGTCTTCATCTCTAAAATTTTAGCAAGTGCCTGAAAAAAGTAGACTCCTCAACCTGTAGCCATGCTAATGGAAAGGTTGGTTACCTTTTGCCGCCCACAAAAATATTCTGTGCTTTATTTTTTGTTGTGCATGTTGTCGCTAACTCTCATCCAAAGACACAATTCTTAGAACAATGACCCAACCATGAACTGATCACATTCATTTATCTGTCTTACAGCCAACTCCATTCCGAGGTCATCATAGTTTCAAAATTAAGAATAGTTGGTGTTGATGATAAATGCTGCTAATCAAGAGATATTTCATCTGCTTTGTACTTGCTCATCGAAAGAGTGAAGTATATCAGCAAAATTGTTCCCATGCTCGATCTGTCATCAACAAATATAACAAAATTTATAATATGATCAGATTAATGTCAAAATAAGTATGCTTTTGTCTAACTTATCTGCTGAGAGAAGTAGTTTTTGTGTACTTAACAATGTGGCAAACAAAAGAAGAACCCTTTTGGGATCAAGGACCCATGAAGCAGAAGAAGAGCGCTTGATACTGTTTCTCCTGATAAAGCTTCTGGTATCAGGGGTTGGGATGATGTTTCCGGTCGTGATAGTGATCTGATGATGAACCTGCGAGTTGCTTGAATTATCCGTGGTCCCTACGGCCACCACCATGGGCTTTTCAGGCATACTAGACCCTACCAAAACAGTAACAGTTCAATAACTCCGTACCAAATATGCCAGTATAATACTTCTGCCATACATTTCATCACCGAAATTCCATTCAGTCACCAGCAACACATGCGTCCAAGATTAAAAGTTTCAACAAAAAGGATTGATACACTGCAACTGTACTATAATCTCACCAATTGAACACACCCAAGTCCCGTATCCATTTTATTTAATTTCTCTGCAATCTTGCGTTGTTGATCCAGACTCCAGTAAGTTTGGTAACACTTCACTTTCGCAATTGTTAAGATTACCAACTACTTTGACCCCATTAAACCGATTCATTTTGCAATTCTCTTTGTATCATAAACACAAAAGATTGTTTTGTTACCAAATCGTCAACCTGGTAGCTAACATCTCACCCTCCCAATACCAAAATCAAGCAAGACTATTTATGGGCATCATCAAGGTTAAGGCCAGGACATATTTTGAACTAATTCATGTATAATACTAACTAATAACAACAAAAACCATGTTAACCCCTTGTGACGTGTTGCGACACAAATGGGTTTGCCCACCTAGGTTAGAGGTAGGTACATTTTGGTGATGAGAAATAATTGTATTTTAGAGTATTTGTTGCCAATACAACAAGTTTGTCCAATCTTAATTTATTATATATTGGTATTGTTTGCTAGCATTTTGCATCAATATCACCGTCTCTCTCACACGTTGGGACCATAGGGTTCCAACAAAAAGCAGAATCAAGTTTCTTTAACATGCCAGTGCCAACTTGGTTAGTATAATCGAACGGTCTGAATATATCACATGTTTTATAAAGATTCTTCAATTCTGTCTTTCTCAGAAACTCCCTTGTCACAGCTCCCACAAGAGACGATAACTATGTCTTTCCCGGTGAATATGAATCCTCGGAAACACGGCATTCATTTTTAAAATGGCAAGTAGATATTGAATTTGCATTTTTTATAAAATGGAAATGGTACCTCTGGGTGATGTAGCAAAAATTGGATCTCTATCGTTGGCAAAATTACTAGAATTAATCTTTTTCTCCCCGCCACGCTGAGCCCCCTTTTTGGAAAGACTTCTCTGCAACTTTTTTCATAAATCAAAACAACCATAATTATCCTCTAAAAGAAGTTAATTAAAAAAAAAAAAAAAGAAGGTGAAGAGAGAGAAAGCAGATAATTAACTATCTTCAGAAATCACTGGATTGCAATGGCAGCAAAGCTAGTAACGTCTCATCTTAACAAAGAAAAAAGAACATTTCGTCTGTTTCAAGAATGTCATTTTTTATTGAAATTAAACAAACTTGATACTAAAAATGTGTTAACAAAAAAACTTTGGCAGCACAGAATGTTTGCAACTTTAAAATCAACCAAAGAGGAAGGAAGATTAATTAACTTACTGTAATTCTTGAATTTGCATTGATATCTTTATTGGCTCCAGGAGAGAAGGAGTCCATGTCAATGACAAAATTATCAGATTTCTTCGCAGCAGTATACTGAAAGCCGTTTACATGATCAGAAAGAGAGATTTTTTCCGTGATGGTACTCTCTTCCACTAATCCATAGGCCTCGCGAGGAGAGGTCATATCCTTGAAAGATGTAGAGAAAGAGAGAGAGTCCGTTATTTTGTCAAAAAACTGAAAGAGAAATGAAACGACAAAGGAGAAGAAAGCCCGATAAAACAGTTATTTAAGTACATAACAGAGAAAGAGACAAGCGAAGAATATTAAATATGAGAAGGAAATTAAACCCAGAAAACTGATCCTCACCAGCTTTGGATTGTCCGCCATTTCCATATATAACTTTCCTTGGAAAGAAAAGCCAAGAAGAAACCGAGAAGTCAAGTTAAGAGAGATGGGGCTGAGCGCCTATATGCCAAGTCAAGGATAACGCACCGAATGGGGCAACTCGCTGCTATTAACCGTCTGATTGGAGAAAAATGGAAACACGCCAATAAGTCAAAACTTGAAAGATTTAAAGATGAATAAACAAATCCTAAATGATCAAAACCCATCTCGTGAATTATGTTAAAGAAAGAAGACTTTTGAAAAATCCAAAAATAATAGAACTCCAAACCCGTCTCAACAAACCCACGACAAATACAACAGAAACAATAAAAATGAATAAACTGTGCACAACAAAAGCAAGAAAACAAAGAAACATGCTCGTCGTATAAGAGTAGTTGATACATAAATATAAGTATGTAATTAATTTAATTCTCATCATAAGATGGTGAGGACTGTGGATATGAACTGATGATGACTTGCAACTATATGTACGTACCTTGTATTTGGTCTGCTCGTTGATTGCGAGATGATGAATAAGATCAGGAAAAGGTGGAGGAGAATCTGAATATATGAACCAGATTTGGTAGGAACAGGGTTTGCTTTGTTGGTGTATGCTGTAAAGAAGGGAAACAATTGAAATGAAATGGGGATTGTATATTACAGCAAACCGAGTTGTTTAATGAGCTGTGAATCCTGTGTATGCATCATTGCAACGTTAAATAGCTAAACTGAAAAAAAAAAATTTATAATTCTGTAGAGCAGGATTACCTGAGGTTGGGACTACAGCAATACGCTATACTCTTGAGTTAATAGAAAATTAGCCAACTTCTAATTCTATATATATTTTCTCTTAATAGATTATTGGGAAATTCAAAAAATGGTTAAAATTAAGGAATCTCATTGAAAAATTATCTACTCTCATAAAATTTTGATGCAATAGATATTTTATCCGATAAATTATCTCATTACCCTTCTCCATTAACCCTCATGAACGCAAAAAAATAAATAAATAAATAAATAAAAAACGCAACAACAATAAAACACAAAAAAAATATCATCTTCTTATCTCTTCTTCATCCTTTCTCTCTCGGCAATTCCAATATCTCTCTCATCTTCCTCTCTCTTCTTCCCATATTTTCCTGCATTTTCTCCCTCTTATTCATCACCAAATATGCATTTTATTAACCAAGAAAAAAATTTAGTGAAACTTCAACTCAAGTTCTAAAATGAGAAGAAAGAAGGCAAGAGAGAAATTTGACACTCGACGAAATCTCGCACCCGACAGCATGAAATCTGACACTTAATATCATGAACTCTGACACTTGATGGCAAGGAAGCCAACACTCAACGACATGGAATTTGACACGTAACAGCATGAAATTCGACACTCGACGAAATCTGACACTCGACAGCATAAAGTCCGACGCGCGACAGCATAGAATTCGACATTTGACGACGTGGAATCTGACACTCGACAGCATGAAATCTGACACGTGATGGCATAAATTGACGCTCGATATATTTGATGGCATGAAATTTGATAGCACGAAAGTAATTGAATTAATCAAATAGGCAAGTGTGGGGAGGGATCGAAGTGGGATAGTGGTTTGATTACAGTTCAAGGTTTCTGCCAGATGATGATAGTTTTGAATAAGACGGAGAAAGTGCAGGAAAATAAGGGAAGAAGAGAGAAGAAGATGAGAGAGATATTGGAATTGCAAAGAGAGAGAAAAGGTGAAAAAGAGAGAAGAAGATGAGATTTTTTTTCTATGTTTTATTGTTGTTGCATTTTTGTTTTTAATTTTTGGTTTCTTGCATTCTTGAGGGTTAATGGAGATGGGTAAGGAGGTAATTTATCGAACAAAAGGTCTAATGCATTAAAATTTTAATGGAAGTAAATCATTTTTCAATAAGGTCCCTTAATTTGGACCATCTTTTGAATTTTCCCTAGATTATTCAATTAATAAGGACAAGTTGCATTTCTTAATAAATAATAATAATAATAATAATAATAATAATAATAAATATAAAAAGTCTAAAATTAATAAAAATAATAATATTTGGGAATTAATTAAATGAAACAGTATTTTTAGAAAGAGTCATGATGATATATATATTTACCTTTATATAAATAAAATAATTATTTACAAAATTGGATGATATATGGTAATGATTCTAATAAAAGCCCAAGCTTGCACTGGATCTACTCAATTATCTAGCAGAAAAGGTCACAATTATCCCTAATTCTCTATTGTTGGGAATTTTTTTTAACATATAAAAATTAATTCAAGGCTTTACTATTATTTCTAATTAAGCACCATAGGCTATAATCACATCTATTTGTACCATGAGTATGCTAATTGTGGGACATTCTCAAGAATGAACCACATATATAATGATAACATTTTGATCTTTGTAACCCAATTTTTCTTGAAAGAAATTATTAGTCTTAGTTAAGGCGGGATTAATATGTAAATCTTTTCTGGAACCATTGATGATTATTTCCTTGTTGCAGGTAACATCATAATTGCATCCTGAGCCTGAAATTCTTGGATGATGCAGGTCTATCTATGTGGGTAGCCAGTGTGGCAAAACAGCAATGTTGGCGGTGATATTGACTATTGAGATTGTCCATAATCATCCCCTCCCCTTTCAAACATGATTGATAACTCAACAGACTTTATTTTAGATTTAGATCTTCTTCTTTTGTTCTTGTATATAAAACTTGAATCGTTAACTCATCTGACATTTTTTAAGTATAAATAAAATAATTCAAAGTCCTCAAGGATTCAAGCATACACTACTTATAAGTCCATGACTATATTATAAACTTAATCCTACAATCATTAATGTTCACAATTATCATAAATGCTTCTAATAATGTACCATCTACCTTTAGATAACAAATCATATGGCTAGCTTGGATATTAATTATAAATTTATAATACAATGCTTTAAACCCATCTCAAAAAGTAATGAAATAATTTCATACTATTACAATTTATCTTATTTTTGGATTTGGAAAATCGAAAGTATGCACCATAAGCATCACGAATTAAATTCTAATTAAAGTCAATCATGTTTAAGAAAAAAATGCAAGTAACCTCATGAGTTATAGAGCCAATCAATAATATTCATTTTCATATTAGGTCAATCCATTACTCTAATCAATCACATAGTTTATTTCGTGAATCCCAAGATTGACTTTAGTTTGCTAACACAGTCAATAATGATAGTGATAATAATAATGATAATAATAATAATAATTATTTCTCTATGGAAGAAATATACTTAGATGTTTACTTTAACAGAAACAATTGATTGCTTAAGACCCTAATAATTAAAAGATTTGTGATTGATTAGCTAATTTAATTATATAATTAATTAACTTATCCTCATTATGGAATGACACACTTTGAATGTTTATTTGAGTTTATTGTAAAGGTTTATTTGATTTTTTTAAAAAAAATTCTTTTTGGGTTTAAAAGGGTATTTTTCTAATAAAAAATTATTTTATCATATTCTAATACTTGAATTAAATAATAAAAAATAAACACACACATGCACAAAATCACTTTTCAAAGATAGCTGGCAACATATTTAGATAATATATTTTGTAAGAAAGATATAAAAAGTGTTTTTTTCACAAGTGCATGTGAATTGAAAAATAGGAAAGAATACAATAATCATTAATTAATTAAATGAATATAATTTATTAAACTTGGAGGGGTGACGGCTAGCACATGACGAGTAGAGAAAGCAGGAGCCGCCGCGGCATGTCCTGGAGGCCATTTTTAATTGCTAGCTGGGTTTGAGGGTAGTGATCGTGCTGGCAGGCTCACGTATTCTCCACTATCAAACAATACAAATAAAGCACTAAAATGAAACATTTGTTTTATGTAAACAAATAATGAGGCACAATTGCACATGCTTGACAACTAGTACAAAAATTAATTGCATTAATGGTGTTTGATGTCGTATCTCTTTCAATAACCTTTTGTATTACCGGTGGAATGGGATAAAGAGATTCTACGTTTTCTATTATTTACAATTATTTAAAACATGCTCCTATCCTATGCTAAAACCAAAATCCCAAGAAACCCTGTGAACAAAGAAGGATTGGCCTCGAATTGGCAAGCAATTTAATGATATTAGAAAAAGTCAAGTTTATTTTCATTTGGAGTTCTTTAATTTTCAAGTTTTGTGGGTTCATTGATTAAAATCACAGAATACAAATATAAAATTTGTGGTGGTTAAAATATGCTTTCAGTTTTAAGATTTGTCGCTTAAAATTAAATTTATTGGATTTTTTTTTTTCAACACGTTACATCCTATAATAATATCAATGAGGAAAATCATTTTTTTTTAAATCTCTTTCAGTAAATGATTCGTCACCGTTTCATTATTGTGTTAATTGAAATTGACTCTTTCCCCTTAACATATCTTTCATTTTCGGTCCCATCTCTCTTGTTATTTTCATTCATTCACCAGAAAACTAAAAATAAATGAAAAGAAGTTAAACACTTGAAAAATAAAATAACCTGGACAAATAAAAACGTTTGCGAGCAGGATGTGGACCAATCGTAAAATTGAACCGAAAAGAATCGTTCACAACAAGAGAAATGTCAATTTATATATTGGACCATAATACTGTTAAAAATTGATAGCCCTTCAATCACTCTTAATTTTTTTCAAAAAAAATAAAAGTAAAAAAAAAATCTAATTGGTTGATTCATGATAAGGTACTGATACTTTTAAGCACTTGATTCATTGGACAGAGTTGTCCTTGCGAGAGCAAATTATATGGATAATCCAACTATGACAGCATGCATAAGTACTTCTGGCTCTTTCTCCAAGCAAATGTTAATAACAACATTTAAAAGTAATGGATGGCTACGTCTAACTGCTAAACAAACGCTTAACTAATCCTTATAATAAGTCCTTGTAAGGACACTCTTTACATGACATGCACATTTTATTCAATTTCCTTCCTGACTGTATGACTTTTATTTCATATTTCTTCTTATATTTTTTACTCTTTATTTGAGTAATTAAAACAAAGCTCTAATTGGTAACCGGTGAAAAGAGATATATATCACAAAATAGTAAATTTTGATCATAAAACAAATGATATCAAAAATTTATCATGTACAATATCTTTAAAATTTTACATAAATTCAATTCATCTAAATAAATATCTGAATTATGAGTAATGCTATATTTAAAACTCAATTTTTTATACAATTTTAGTTAGAAAAAATATACATAAAGGAGAGAAAACTTGAAATTATTGTTTTGTTTTACAAGTCAAAAGAAGGATTGTGTGTAGGGAAGGCTCATCAAAATAAAACCACTCTCCATTCCATTTTCTGGCCTACGTCGGCAGCTTGATTGCACCATGATACTATTAATCACTTCCAAAACATTGGGGGCTCACTTTACGAACTCTGAGGAAGTAAAATATATTATAAAAGACTTTACATATATAAATTATTTCATCCAAACTGATATATATTATATATAATATGAATTAGAGATATTTATAAGTTTTTAAAGGTATATCTATTTAAGATATGTATATATAATATTGTTTTATTCTATTTTATTAATTAATTTTAAGTTTGTATTTATTTAATTAAATATTTAAATTATGAGAGAATTCTAAATCTTATGATATGATGAAATGAATAGATAAGAATAAAATTGAAAGCTACATGACAATTACATATTAAATATATTAATTATATCAAATTATATATTTGAAATACTTGTGTGCAAAATATAGATAGAATATCCTAATCACTATGAATAATAGTAGCCCTTCTACCATATTTAAGGGTTGCAGGCGGTGGAGCGGCCTCGGCCATTGGTGCTACGATTCCTGAAAAGTCGATTTTACTAAATTCCCTCAAAACTGGGAAGAATAAAAGTAAAACTAGTGTAAACTACAAAGTGCCGTAGCTATATGATTATGTTTTCCACTTCGCCAACATTATATATCTCAAGTTAACTTAAGTTTATGCACATATAATTTTGTGTTTCTTGTACTTGTACATGTGCATATCGTTTTAATAATTGAGGCCGTCGGCTACCTCGCTAATCATGACTTATCCTCCTTCATAATCATAATGTGGGCGGTGGTGGTTCCACCACAAGGCTTCGTTGCGGCGGTCTAGCTATTGCTATTCTTTTCTAATCACCATTAATCCACTGTTTAACACATAGCAATGTTATGTCCCCATTACTTTATAAAGGAAAAGATGGGATTGCAAACGCAATGTAGTGGTATCACAACTGCGTCCTTTTCTTAATTTACATAATTACAATGGAGGGAAGAGAAAGAGGCAGATCATTAGAGATTGCGCAATCAATTATTCTAATAATCTATGCGCATTTACGTCTTGTGCTATCAGATTATGAGCTTCTTTGTTAAATAACTCCAAAAACAAGATCCATGTTATATATATTTTCAGCTTAAGGCTGAAACAACACACAATTATTTAGTAATTAATGTTTCTTTTTCTTTATGAGAGTTAGCTAGGCTCCAACTTAAAAAATGTACAGTAAAAAGAAGAAAATTATTATTTATACGTATGGTGATGCATGGTGTGATGTCGCTATCATTATTTCTTAAATTTTCCCTCTTAATTATTTTCATATATATAAGACAACTTATCTATTTTTAAAGTATAAAGGAAAATCGTTAAAGTTTATTCGCTGTTCTAGTGCAAGTCTCCTATTAAACTTTAGTGATTCTCCTTTATACTTTAAATATAGATCAGTTGTCTTATATATATATATATAACAAAAATATAGCTAAAAGGTCCCCCAAGGCTAGGTGTTGACGCCCTTCAATTTCCATGGCTGTGAAGCAACACAAGTGGATGCTTCCTGACTCCAACCCCAAAAAATATTATCACGTATACACTATGTTTAGATCTTTTACCCTAAGCCAAACCCACCCATCCCAAAGGAGGATATATTTGTGAAGGACATTAGTTGGGCCGGAGAATGGAATCTTCTTTGCACATAAATTACGGACATGAAGGCCCGGCCATATATAGCTTATCCCCCCCTAGCCTAAGACTGCGTTGTCGACATCCACCATCAGAAACAGACAAATGATCCAACAGACGATTTATGTAAGACAAGAAATATTCGTTTATGATTAATTTTGTTGTGGAGACAAAGTTGTAATGCTTGAAACAGATCTGAAAGCATACTCCAGGCGACACTATGACTGCGGACAAGCTTTTCGCTACATGCATAAACCTCTATGCTACAGATATATTGATTATAATAAGTGTAGCTCAGATATAATTAGTTGATAAATACAAAGGCTGATAATAAATATATATTTCAATTAGATGGAAAACGCCCTGTGTCATGCCTGCTTACCTCTTAATGTTGTGCACAATTTTTGGAATTGCAGATCATAGCATATCCCATTGCCAGTTGCTCCACCCGCATGAACACTTTCTGTGTTGTATTTGGTTGGTCCATATGTATGTTGGCTTTGTTGCTGGAGGAAAATGGTTTCCTCCCAACCAAATTATCTCTCCTTATAGGGTATGTAGGGTTCACTTACTATATATAAGAAAAGAAACAGAAAGATTAGAGAGTAAAACCGGTGTATCACCAGCATTCTCACTCTAAATTAGACGTAAGTAATTAAGAGGCGTAGGAGACTGAGATCTGAAGCACATTATTAGCCTAAGAGTAGAAATTTAAGGTGATTTTAATGAAACAGTGGTCGTGTACTGTAGCTAGCAACGATGAGTGAGTGAGTTTCTAAAAATGAAGAAGTTGAAGAAGAAGAAGAAGAATTAATACGTCTAGGTAGTGCCACGTGAAGTACAACTATATTAATGTTCTTTCCAAATGTTACTTTTAATATTATTTGGTGATTTCGTTTCTTCTCGAATGATTCTTCTCCGTGCCTTGGCTTTATTCCAATCAAGCTCCCGTCTAGCTCGTTGATTGCTTCTACCTAGCTATTGGACACAAGTTCTCTACGTCTCGTCATATATATATCTATATGTGTGTGTGTGTTGTAATCCTGAAGTCGTTTATATTTATTTAATTTGAAAATAAAATCTAATATACTGACGAATTGCATAACTAATATTCAGTTTTACTTTTCCCTTAAGACATAGAACTATTTTCGAATGAATATTGGCAAGGTGGGTTCAAAGATTTGATATATATTGAAATCCAAATCTGATAAAATTATCGATTTTTTCTTTTAATTTATAGAACTTAATTAAAGGCTTGAATTAAATTTCAATTTAACTTCATGTTCGTTTCAACTACAAGACATTGTGTGCTAATATGTATAAGCTTATTTATTTAATAGTATAGTACGTACTTGGGCATATATACGAGCGTTAATGCATGCATAGGGTTGGTGGAAGTTGCACATGCATTTAGTAACTGATCAATCCATGATGCATACATGCATTTAGGCACATCATATATACAGCTATGACAAGTCACAACTAGAATAACATATCATCTTCCCTAGGTTTAAAACGTAACTTAAAAAAGGTATTAGTAGATAGTAAATTAGATTTATAGTCAAGCAATCACAAGCCATAGAATACTTTGGTAGGCATAAATAGATAGAGCTCAGTATTGAATAATAAGCGTGCAAGTGCACCCATAATTTTATTGCCACACTAAACTATGAAAACCTCCTGTTCTAATTCTAAAAACTACACGATCGGTCTAATATTTTACTATGATGAAATTAGATCATAAAAAATTTGATAATAAACAGATTAAATGTAAGAGAAATCAATTTGAAAGAGAAAAGATGCAAGCTGTTGAATACTTCTGCATCCTAATTAACCAGTTTTTTTTTTTTTTTTGGTTAAAGTGAAACTGAAATTGAAGATATTTGAATTTGAAACAGTTAAGTCTCTGATATTATGTTAAGAAACTACTAATTAACCTAAAAATTTAAGTTATTATGTATAAGCTTAAAATTGACATTTAAGCTTAACAACAATGAAGCAATATCTCTTATCGAACATGATCTCCGGTGTTGGTCAACAAGAAGAAAGCACGTACTCGTTCTCGTACTGGCCATTTAGTGGGAGCAATATTAACGGTTGCCAAATTTTACGACTTCTCAGACTTCTCCGGTAGAGAGATTACATATATATAGTTGGATGGAAGTATTTGTTAGTCGTTTTATAGTATGTCTGGCTAGTAATAAAGTATATATGCCATGTGAAATAATTAATTATCTAATTGCTTACGCTGTATATGCTGATGATCAGACCAATTTTTGTTCTTAAAAAATAATAAATTAACAAACTTAATTTCACTTCCTCGTACATATCATGTGAAGCCATTTAATTAATTGTGGTGTACTGGTTCAGATGATGTAGGCTTAAGTGTTAATGCACCGCATTCAAATGAAACTAGTTGCTCGAGATGTTATATTCGGCTTAATGTATAATGTGTGCGTACATTGTGGGAATGGATTTAGTTCATATTTGGAATTGTATACGGATCCATCCAATCGCAATTGGGTTTAATACCCAATAACATCTTCTAGTTGTGCTCACCCAAGCAATTATTAAATCCTGTAGTGGACTGGGTTTAGTCCTTTTCGTTGTTTTAAGCAGGGATAACAATTTTCTCCGCATGGTCCGGGTATCCGAATTTTCACCAGACAATTCAAGTGAAAAAAACCCAAATTTTATAGGGAAAAAATTTGGGTACGAGGATTTAAAAAAAAATTAGTCCGGATGCGGTGCGGGTGCGACAATAAACCTCACACCCGGCCTGCACCTGCATAACTTAAGCCATTTATAAAAAAATGTATATACAATCCATGACTTAAAAATTGAATTTTAATTATTAACCATCAAACCACATACATCTATGAAGCACATCTTTATAGCATATTAAGCATCTTATTTTATTTGATTTATTTCAAAGAATTAAAAAAATTAAGAAAAAAAGTGAAAAAAATCCAGGGAAATCTGGGGTTTTTTCTAGGTGTGGTGCCGGTGCGGTATGCACAATCTTAAAACCCGCAAATACCCGTACTGAAAAAACCTAAAAAAATTCGGGGATTTTACAAGGACCGGGGGGGAATTTTTATGTCTGGTGCGGGTGCGGAAATCCAAACCCGCACCCGCACTCGGATTTTACCATCCCTAGTTTTAAGTCTTAAATGAAGCAACATCCACTTTTCACAATTTTAAATTTTTAATTCTACTAGAAGCTCTCTACATCAATTAATTCTGCCGTAATATTACACCTGCAGGCATTGGACAAGACTACTGCCTTATCACACGCGTTATTACTAAAATTATGGGAGTACTATAAATTTTATATATAAATTTTTTCAAATAATGCTGGATCTATATAGCTCATTTAGAATCAAGATTTTATATAATTTAAGTTGATAAAATATTATTAGATAAATAATCATTTAATTTTATATCTTTTGTTTATTTTTATTTTTATCCATCTAAAAATAACTTGTCAATTTAAATTGTATAAAAAAATAGTTATAGAAAAATTATACTGTAGCATTACCAAATTTTTTCATACAAATTAATATGGTATAAGATGATTATAATAATAAAAAATTAAAAAATTTTTAATTTCAATTCAAAATTTTAATATATTTTCTTAATTAATTGTTGAAATCCATTTAACATCATGTGCAAATAGTTACCATGGCACTATAATTTTGTACAAATTAATGTTTGAATTTTCTCTAAATATTAAATAAAAATATAACATTTAATTTGTATGATTAACATATATAATTTTTAATATAAATTTGGTAATTATAAATGCTGTACATTAGTCTCAATAACTATTTAAGGAAGAAAAGTTTCTAAAATGCCCAGAAGAACGTGCCTTATTGTGTGAAATCTGCAAGTGCATAGAATCTTAACAAATAATATAATGATGAGTTGAGTATCGTTCTCATGAGAATCAGATTATTAATTATCAAACCATATCTAACTCTAATTTTATTTGAAGAATGATTAACTAATGACAATTCAATTAGAAAATAAATAATACTTCTAACTAAACTAACAAGTAAAGAAAGAAAACAATGACAATGAATTTAAATAATGAAAATACCTAAGTTATAAAAAGCTCTAGGGTTTTAGATTTTACCAAGATTAATTAATTTAAATTCCCTAACTTAATCAATTAATGTTTATTTCTATCTTGCCAACCAATTTCACTAAATTAATTGTTATTCGTTCTTAAGCAATAACAATATAAGTAATGCTACGTATACAATCAAGTTATACAACCTCACTCATACAACCTTACATAGCACAAATTCACTAGGTGGATAAAAATGAAAAATAAATTAACTAATTGTTAATAAATAAAATGGAACCTATACATCCAATAGATTTATACCATATTAGGTTGTATGGATTAGGTTGTATAACTTGATTGTATACCTAGTATTGTTGTAACAATATATATTAATATATTATAATCACATCACTGTCTCATCTAACTCACTATTAATACCCATTAAGTACATGAAATCTATAAGGTAATATAAATCACATTCATATCTCTATCTCATATTAATTTATGGTGATTCATTCAATGGCAGATGACAATTATCACTTCTAAGTCTCAAATTGAATACCAAAATCGTGTAAAAGTTGTGTAATCTTTCACAAGTATTAAGCATAGATTGAACAACTCAACATAATACGGGATAAAACATCAATATATTAAGATTAAAATAATCCAAACATCATAACACACTACATATTAGCCCTAGAAAAGAAAATTAGTTCATAACTAAATTAAACAAAATACAAATCATAATTCTAAACATAAAGACAAGGAGAAAAGAAATAAAAACTAGTTCGTAGATGAAGAAATCTTGCTCCTAGCCCTCCTCCTAGGCCTTCTTGGCCCCTCTTTAAACTCTCACACATTCTATGAAGTTTTATTTATATGTGTAGGGTTTTGGAGTCCAAATTTTATAAGGAAAAGGACTGTATAATTTTCAGATTCGACAATACGAGGGCTTGCAAGTTGGCCGCGAGGAAGCACAATGATTTCTATCTAAAATCAAAGTTTCAGATTCGCACTTGCGAGGGCTTGCCATGAGACTGCAATGGCGTGCGACACATTCTGTTGTGGAGCTCCGTTTCAGTTTTTCAGCATTTTTTGCTCTACGCTACCTACACTCTTTCGACCATAACTTTTAGTACACAACTTGGATTCACAAACCATAAGATTTGATAGAAACTAGACATCCAGAGCTTTTCTATGGTGTATGAAACATAATCTATTTCAGATCGATACAGTAAATTCTGATTAGTTGACTGTACGTAAAAGGTAAAATTTGAACGTTTTTGCTTTGATTATGCTCCAATTGCTTTCACTTGCTTTGTTTAACTAAGGAAACTGAAAACAAAATAAAATAAATGTAAAAAACAAGTTTGACTTGAAAACAACTAATTAACTAAGAAAAGAAGTATTAAAAAGTGTATAATTCATGAGCTCTCATGCCTATATCATGGCCGGTCAATTGGACAAAATTGAAGTGTATGCTTAGGTTAAAAACTGACAATTATATTGCAAGGTCAACTGTTATATCACCTAGGAATTGTCCCAAAAGAACTCATTTTGATTTATTTCAATTATTTTAATCTTTACGGATCTTCCTGTGGGTGGCAGATGGCCATCGTACAATTTTGAGCCTATTATCTATATTATTCTCATTTACATCAAGTCATTTCTTGACTAGTTTAATCTTCACTCTTCATATGATGAAGCCATCGTGCCAACACCGAGAAAGTCTCTCTTCTGGTTTGTTTAGAAATACTATAGTTATCAATCAAACTAATTATCTAATTAATTATTTGATGGTATAACCAATCATGACTTAATCCATAATTAATCAATCATTTGTTATATGGACTTGACAGTTGACAGCCTAGCCACCGTCCAGAACTCTTACGCTACTGCAAATAAAAATGCGCTTTTGATGTTGTGTCCAGCATTATTGCAGAAACCGAAGTTGATATATAAACTTTCTGTTACGATATATATGGCTACTTTAAAGCTTCTTTTAAGCTCCTTTCTGCAGTTGATTTTCCTACTTTTTTTGTGGTTAATGCACAGGTATTGAAGGTAGGGTTTTACTCAAAGACATGTCCAGAATCTGAGGCCATTGTTAAGAATGTTACTAGTCAAGTCATTTCTGTAGTACCTTCTCTTGGTGCCCCTTTGTTAAGAACGCATTTCAATTACTGTTTTGTTGGGGTACGTGACTCAACGTTCTATTTTTATGTTCAAAATATTTAAATCCTTAATTTATTAATTTATTGTGTTTGTGCTCCATATACAAGAGTTTAATATAATTAACAACTTTGATGAGGTTCTCTGTTCTCCACAGGGTTGTGATGGCTCTATTTTGTTGAATTCCTCAACTAAGCAAGCTGAATAGGATTCATTTCCAAGTCTTGATCTTCGAGGATACGAAATTATCGATAGCGTCAAATCTGCATTAGAAAAGGCCTGTCCTGGAGTTGTTTCATATGCTGACATCTTGGCCATAGTTGCCAGGGATGTTGTAGTTGCGGTAACCATTATTTAATTCCATCTTAATTAATTTCTTAGTTAGAAATTGAAAAGTTAATTTAAAATTTAATTAAACTATTATCTCAGCTTGACGGACCCTCATGGGAAGTCGAAACTGGACGAAGAGATGGACAGGCATCGAATATAACAGAGCCCCTCTTGAACCTTCTACCAAAAAGCTCAAACATCAGTCGGTTGATATCAGGATTTCAGCGTAAGGGTCTAAGCGTAAAAGATTTAAGTGGCGTTTATTTAAATCACTTAATACTTTTAAGATCTAAACACTTTTTAAAACTTAATTTATACCACTTAATAGGATATTTATTTGCTTTTTTAGTTACCACTTAAAAAAAATGGTAAGATAATATTTTATTTACAGGATGTTTGTTTACTTAATAGGATGTTTGATTTTTTTACCCTTGTTAAAATATAAAATGTTTATATTTATATTTATACAATCATTTAAAAATTAAATAGTTAATAAAATTAAATCAAAATTCTTTTCATTTAAATAATTAATATTATATTTCTTACAACCTTTAAAAAATAATTATTAACTAAAATTAAATAAAAAAATTTTTTTCATTTAAATAGTTAATATTATATTATATAAACTCATATGATATTATTGTATAACTACTATATCATTAATATTATCAATTTTCAAAATACATTCCTCCAATTAATATTTTGTCCATTATATTTTGAGGACCATATTTTGAATCATAGAAGAATAATTCTATTAATTAAAGTATTTTCCATTTCATAAACTTAAAAAGAAAAAAACTAATATGATCTTTTAACTGACAATATCAAATATTAATTTTTTTACTTTAAATTTACACTATTAAATAAAATAAAATGTCCTTAGCAATCTAATAAATAACTTTTGAAGTTTCAATAAAACTGTCCCTATAATATGTAATAAAATTCTATCAAATATATTTTCTATTTTAAAACTTACGATTTATAATGATATCAAATTTTTCAATAGTTATTATTCAACATATTATTAACTAATTAATTTGAAATATTAATAGAAATAAATGAAAGTTTACCAATTACAAAAAATATTTATCATATTTTAATATGGTAATTATAAATATAGTAATAAATAATATAACAATTTGATAATAATTACTAAAACAATCACAAATATACCAAAATTGTATCTTTTAATAAATTAAAATAATATTCATAAATAAAAATTTGATAAAATTTATATTATTTTAATATGTAGGGATATTTATGAAATAAAATTTTTAATACCTCATTTAGACAATAATGATTAGAAAATTGGATAAAATTTATATTATTTTAATATGCATAGATATTTATGGCATAAAATTTTTAACACCTCATTTAGACAATAATGATTAGAAAAAGTGATAAATTTTTACTTTTTCAATTAAGGGATTTATCACTTAAAATAAGTGCTAAATGAAAAAACAAATAAAAAGTTTAAGATTTAAATCTAAACACTTTAAATGTTAAGTGATAAGTGGAAGAAAAAAAAACTACCTTAGTCGTGTTATCAGGTTCTTGAACAAAATGGGAAACTAATATTATATTATACATATAGAAACAATACATGCCACTATGAACTTGAAGTAATTAACTATATTATTTAGAAAGCGCGGTAATTAATAAATTTAATTTCCATATATATATAGGTGCACGTACCATTGGGACTTCTCGTTGCTCATTCTTCAGCAAAAGCCTTAACAACTTCATTAGAGAGGGTGGCACTGATGCCACATTGGATCCCGACTACATTGAAAGGTTGAAGCTCAAATGCAAGCCAGAAGATCAGAATTCTCTGGTAGCGATGGACCCAGGAAGCTTCAAGACGTTTGATGGGGATTATTTCACACTTGTTAGCAAAAGAATCGAAGAGGCCTCTTTGAGTCGGATGCAGCTCTTCTTGACAATAAGGAGACCAGAGACTATGTTAAATGTCAAAGCTTACCTAATAGATCTACTTTCTTTAAAGTCTTTGGTGTGTCCATGGTGAATATGGGCAGAATTGGCGTTCTTACTGGAAAGGCTGGTGAAATAAGGCATGCACCCTGGTTAAGTTAACCAAGTTTATATCTAAAATTGAAATTTCTAAAATTAATTATTTTATGTATATTATTTTATTATATTTTATTACTTTATGGTTTTATTTGACATATTAGAAATATTTACAACTCAATATTTTGACAAAAAATTAATATTAGAGTACTTAGATGTTTAATTTGCGTTGTTAAGATTAATCATAATAGATGTTGTTAGGTCCAGAGCATTATGACACAAAAAGGCCCAGATAAGTTCAGCAAGGCTCTAAGCCCATTAAATATAACAGACATGGTCTAATCCCATAAGGGCTAAGGCCATGGCCTATCAGGAGCTCGGTCTAAAATCTTTGCAAGGCCCACTACGCTCGAAGGCTATCTTATCATTCGTGGCGTAAAAGACGTGTTTAATAATGCATGGCTTCACCTCAAGCCTCCCATACCAAAATCCCGAAAAAACCAAAAACAAAAAAAAAAACAAAACAAAACAAAACAAAACAAAAAAGAGGAAATGGTCATGGTCTATCATGCTAAGCTAAACTGGCACCCCTCTTAAGCAAATTTTCTAACAACGTAACACAGGTCTAGTGTTTGTTATACTAACCACTTGCTCCATGGATTAAGTTTAAGTCACTCAAACACTCTACATAGAGAAATACACTGCAAGGAAAACCTAACAATAAATCTTTCAACTCAATCATGAATTCAGGAGTCACTCAAACGCTCCATATAAACACACTCCAAGGAAAAGCTGGCAATAAATCCATCGATTCAACTATTTCAGCTTATTTCTTATCTTAATTGTCTATACTTATTTCATGATCACTTAGATGTTCATAGTGAACTTGCTAACAAATCCGCCAACGCTGCCAAAATAATAATAATAATAATAATAAATAAATAAAAGCAGTTTCTTTTGATTGCAGAAAACCAAGTCCAAACTATTATGGATTTAATCTCAATATATTTGTTTTAAATTCAAGTTTTTAATACTTTTATTTGAGGATAAAAATGTTAATGACTAATTAAAAGATTAAGAATAGGGTCTAATAACTTAAACTGACTCTGTCTCAGCAAACAATAGCGATGGGGAATGAAATATTTCTTTAATATGGCAATCATCCAATTAGAGAATGCTGCCTATATCATGGCAGGTCATTTGGTTAAAACCTCGGAAAGAAATGATGAGTTCAGTAGAGACACGGATGCTTGCACATGTTACAATCTACAATTACAAGGTCAACTGTTTATATCGTCTAACAAGCCCTAAAGAACTCAATTTGATTTATTTTTATTTATTTTCAATCTCTAAGGATCCTTTCTGTGGGTGGCAGATAGCCATCATACAGCTTTGAGCCTATTTTACTATTCCTTCATTTAGATCATTAAATAATTGTATCTGTAGTTTAATCTTCCGTCTTCGCGAAACGGTACGCCATAACCAATTGAATCGCTCTTTTAATCTTGTTTAGAAATATATCTATCAATCAAACTAAATCAAAGTAATTGAATCATCCAATTAATTAATTATTTGATAAAATAGCCAGTTATGAGTTAAGCCATAATTAATTATATATAAACCATTCGCTTTGAACTCGGCAACCTATCAATAGTTGCGAGTATATAAATGCATTTGCGTGCAGCAGCACTCAGTGCAGAATCAAAACAAGTTCTCAAACTTTCTGCGAAAATATGGCTACTCCAAAGCTTCTTTTAAGTTCCTCTCTGCTGTTGATTTCTCTAGTTTTTGTGTTTAACCCCGTTAATGCACAGGGATTGAAAGTAGGGTTTTACTCAAAGACATGCCCAGAAGCTGAGGCCATTGTTAAGAACGTTACCACTCAAGTCATCTCTGTAGCAGCTTCTCTCGGTGGCCCATTGTTGAGAATGCATTTCCATGACTGTTTCGTTAGGGTACGTGGTTGAAGGTTTTGCATTTTATGTTCAAAGTATTTGAGTCTTTGTTTCCTGTGCCCGTTTTCTATTTACAAGAGTTTAATTAATCACTTTGATGAATAAATATTTTATGTACAGGGTTGTGATGGTTCTATCTTGTTGAATTCTCCAAGCAAGCAAGCTGAAAAGGATGCACCTCCAAACCTAAGCCTTCGAGGATTCCAATCTATCGATAGAGTCAAATCCGCATTAGAGAAGGCCTGTCCTCGTGTGGTTTCATGCGCTGACATCTTGGCCTTAGTTGCCAGGGATGTTGTGGTTGCGGTAACCATATATATATATATAATTCCATCCCAATTTTTTATGATCAATTACTCGAAAAATTTCATATAACAGATTTCTTAAATTAATTAGATCAAAATTTATTATTTATCTTCTCAGCTTGATGGACCTTCATGGGAAGTCGAAACTGGGCGAAGAGATGGAAGGATTTCGAATTTCACGGAGGCCTTGAGCCTTATACCACCAACCGCAAACATCAGTCAATTGATATCAGGCTTTCAGCAAAAGGGCCTAAGTGTAAAAGATTTAGTAGTGCTATCAGGTACTTGACCAACATGTAGAACAAACTTCAACTTCAAGTAATTTACAATATAATCTTGCTGATACTTATTTTGATTTCAATGTAGGTGGCCATACCATTGGGACTTCTCATTGCTCATCCTTCAGCAATCGGCTTTACAACTTTACTGGAAAAGGTGATACTGATCCCACTTTGGATCCCAACTACATCAAAAGGTTGAAGCTCAAATGCAAGCCAGGAGATCAAAACACTCTTGTCGAGATGGACCCGGGAAGCTTCAAAACGTTTGATGAAGATTATTTCATACTTGTTACCAAAAGAAGAGGTCTCTTTCAATCGGATGCAGCTCTTCTTGACAATAAGGAGACCAGAGATTATGTTAGACGTCAAAGCTTGCCACATGGATCTACTTTCTTTAAGGACTTTGGTGCGTCCATGGTGAATATGGGTAGAATTGGAGTTCTCACTGGAAAGGCCGGTGAAATCAGGAAGGTTTGCACCGAGGTTAATTAAACCAAGTTTGTATGGGCTCTAGACTCCAGTGTTGGTTTCTACGTACTCTTCTTTCCGTGTGCAAGTGTATTTTTAATTGAGCTTAAGATTGAAACTTCATAAAGTGATCGATCGCCCTTCACTTCCTATGTTGGGTTCGTTACTTGTCAATCTGTGATATAATATTGTTCCGCTAGCCTGTTGAAGACATTATGCACTGTGGTCAAAATAATACAGGATGCATGATTTTATATGCCATCGGCTTGTTTTAATATATAGGGAAAATTTCACAAATGACCCCATATTTTATCGTTGGTTGAATAATCTCACTTTTTTTAAAACTGACAAAAAAAACTCTAACATTTTGAAAATGTTTTAAATGACCCTAAAGTTATTTAATTCTATTAAGTTGGATGGAATAATATAAAAATGATTTGAATGCCCCTTATATAAATTTTTACAAATTGATAAGGAGGCAGGATTCAAACCCACGACATTATCATGCACATGTCCAACACTACCACCATGCCAACTCCTCTTTTGCATCTATCAAAGAGAAATTTTCATATTTAGTCAATATTAATTTTAAGGATAAAAAACGAAAGCTTGCATTCTTTTAGTGATTCGAACACAAGACATCCAAATACAGACTCAAAACATTACCATTACACCAACTCCTCGCTTGACATTAGTGTATACAAATTTTATTATTTATTACAAGGTTAATTTTGAGAAAAAAAACCCAACCTCTCGAACTTTCTCACACCTTCCCTTCCTCCTCAAACGATACTGCCTCCTCCTCCTCCTCCTCGATCCCTCTCCTTCCTCCGCCTCCTATCTCTCTCTACTACTTCTAATCTCTAACTTACATAAACAGCCAGCAACCCACCATAAAAGAAATGAAGACCCACCACTGTCATCGTCTATTATGACGTTTTGCTATATATCTCTCTCTCTGATTTTGTTTTCTCTCCCTAGATCGACATAGCCATGGAATTTGCGGTTTTTGTGGAATTGATGGTGAGTCATGGATTTGGATAATAGTTGGCAACTACATAAAAGGAATTGTAGCTTGATTTATTTTGTTTTTTCCGAATGGTGGCGGCTTGAATGGATGGTGGCGGTGAGGGGTGGAGGTGTGATTTTGGGGTTGTGGTGGCGGCTTGTGGCAACATTTTTTAGGGGCATTGTTGCAGTTTCATTTGTTTTACGGGGCGATTGGAATTTTTTGTTTCTTTTTTTTAATTAATTTTGAATATTTAATTAAAGTTGTCAATGTTACCAATATACCCTTTCCGTTATTCAAGTTAATAGATTAGTCAATGGTAGGGTTATTGCTGCCTATTTTCAAAAGGACGAGGTCAATTAAATGTTGGGTCAAATTATGGGTCATTTGTGAAAGTTTCCATATATATGTAAAAGATATCTTAGACTCTTAATTAGTTATCATGAAAATATTGTTAGGCCACAAGGATTAACTATATGTCTTTCCTTCATGTGTGTCTACTCCAACATAATTTTGAAATTTCCATAGCAATTTGCTCTCTTGATGAATCTTTTACATATTTATACAGTGAGATATGATTGGATTCCTCTCTAGATACCTTCGACATGAATTGCTTAACTATTTTATATGCTCGTTACCGAAAACAAACCAGGGATAGAAAGTAAGTAAACTAATCGAAAATTGAAGGAAATAATATGGTAAGTGTTACAACTTATTAATTAATCCTAATCTTTCAGCTTATGACGTTTCAGGATCGATATTAGCCAACTGCGATGAAGTTGATGGGCTAGCAAACACAAGAACTTCTCCTGATATACCGCGTGATTGCATGGCGTAAGCTTGCAAAATTCAATTCAATATTATTTAGTAATTTCATGATTAAATTATGCTATCTATCAACTACAAAAAGTGGAGCTGTCTTAACCTAATTTCATTTAATTATGGATCATTTGCTATTTTATAAGGGAGTAATTTCAAGTCATCGCGGAAATCAAGCAACTAGGATTGAAGTCAATGAAACGTGAAAGCCATAAAATATGTACTAACATAAAGCATATGAATAATGAACATGATTATAAATGGATTTAGCCTGCCCAAGTTAATGACATGACCTACATAATCATATTGCATAGATTTGCTAAGTAAATTAATGATTAATTGGGTTGTGACCAGGAGTGAAGTACATCCGCTAATTTCAAAACCAAAAAATTATTTAATTAAGAGCTGATCATTTGTTTTGTCTTTTACATTTTCAATAGGTTTTTGATCTAAAAGGACGTATCCAAAACAAGAAGGATGTATAAAATTGCAATAATACTTATGAACCCAATAATCTCTCCTTCAAGAAAAAGCAAAAATTTCATTAATTATCATTTTTCTTTATATTAAAAAAAAACTCGTCAGTTTGATTGATTTTTGATATCAGTAACTTTACTCGTTTAAATAAGAATTGAGATCAATATAAAAAACTATTAATTAAAAACTTATTTAACTTTTAAAACAAAAGATCACTTTAGTGTTTCATTAAGTTAGAGTTGTTAATTAATGTTGCTTTCTTACTATTACAAATATTAATAATGGATTTTAACCCGCGGCATCCTCCACTAACTTGGAAAGATAAACAAATTTTTGATTTGATCTTGAGACTTTTTTTGTTCAACTTGTTAATTTGTTTATTGCATAAGCCAATCAAGACCCAAAACTGGAAACCTTTGAGATTGCTACATACGGACGAATTGGAATAATTAGGTCGTCACCAACTCTTTCTAGTACATGTCCGTATAACCATTATTTTTCCTTTTATCAATCAATTCAATAGAAACAAGCACCCGAACGCCAATAAAAACAAACGCATGTAACAACGACTCTCTGCTGTTGAAATTAATTGCTCGAATTGACTGCCCATTGGATGTTGACTCAATTATGTGAAATTAAATTAAGCAGTTATGGGTTATAAAATATATAACAGGTATAAATAAAAATTGTATCAAAGAAATTTATGTAGTTCAGCTTAAATAAACCTATAGTTAAACTATAATTTATTATAATATTTGCGTTATAAGAATTTGGATTTTATAATTGATAAAACTTATTTTCACTCACAGTTACCTATTCTATGTAAACTTATGCTCTAATAATTAAAAACTCCATTCATAATAACCAACTTTTTACTGTGTTACACTTCCCACAATTTGAGTCTATCTTAAATTATATTACAATTACCCAAGAGATAATCAATCTCTATTGATTATCACACACATGATAAACGAAAACAAGAAGCATGAGTTCTTCAAGATATACTTAATGAACCCTCTTGAGCTTGCATAAAATTATTGGATCTATGTTAAAACTTCTCCTAAATTATCTCTTTGTCAAATCAACAAAATCAATCATGAATTTTTCAAGATCTTTTGATATAAATTTGCATATCTTGAAGACAAAAGCGAAAAAAAAATCATATTAGGATATACATTATAAAATCACAATATATATATTTTCTTAAAGTGAAATAAAATAAAACTTTTTCTAATCCAAATCCATACATATTTTTGGTAAAATTATCAAATTAAGTTACACAACTAAAACAATCAAAGCAGTAAAGTAATAAATATCTAGGATTTGATTTCTCTTAAATGTTAGCACATCAATGTCATATAAATTGATTATGATATATGATAGTTCACGTAACATTATCCTAAGAGGAGTTCTAGAATTATACTCCACCGGTAAAGAATTTCTTGTAGCGGATGAGTTAAAGTTCAATTCTTATTCTTTATTTAAAATTAAAAAAAAAAGTGGAGAAGTAAATAATATAATAAAAAGTAAAGTAAAAGCAGTCATATTACTATTGGCTTGGATGAAACTAGCCAAATAAGGAAACATAAATTTATTCTTTGCTTTCTTCCTGCGAAAGGCCCAAATTCCCTCATCTGTGGCTTTTTCTACATCTTTCTCACCATGCAGCAGCACCCACAAACTCCGCTACCGTCCATCTAAATTTTCTGTTTCAGGTAATGCCATCAAGGAAAATGCCGCCACATCAAACTGAGAAAAAAACTGCGTTCGCTCAGCTTATATGTTCCATTTTATTGTCTCCATTTTTTATTTTGGGCCTAATATTTTTTATTTTGTGGATTAGTTTACACCCACATCGCCCAAGATTCCAGATCCATGAATTATCGGTTCCGGGTTTGGATCAAACAAATGGATTCCAGAATACCAATATTACTTTCAACATAACAGTCCGGAATTCGAACCGACAATTTTGGATCCATTATGGGTCCATGGATGCTTCGGTTTACTATAAGGATCAACAGGTCGGGTCAGTGCTCCTTCTTGATTCATTCGATCAAGCGCCAAAGAACACAAGTGTAATGCAAAATCAAATGAGTGGAAACTTGAGCATGTCAACAGTGAATAACCAAAGTTGGATGCAGTTTGTGGATGATCGTACGCAAGGAAGTGTGATATTTGAGCTACGGTTGAGATCAGTCATCCACTTTAGAAAGTGTTTGTGGGATAGAAGGCACCATCATGTGCAAGTCAATTGTGGTGCTGGAGTCGGTCTTGATGGCTTTATTTTACCAAGTTTTAAAGATGACAGGTGTATTGTACATTTCAGCTGGTTCAATTCTACTTAAAAAAAAAAAAAAAAGAAGGTGTTCTACATATACTACTTGTTTATCATATTAGGTCTGGGGAATGTATGGCTATAGATTGGCTGTAGATTATTCCACTGGTACATGTAATACATGTTATGTGTTTTATGAATTTTAATAGGGAGGTGTGATGAGATCATTGTTTGGTGAGTTTACAAAATCATAACTGTTTGCAAGCACTCAATTATTGTCTCTTTGCAGCACTCTCTTTGTATTGATTCTCGTCCTCTGGCTCCAGATCGGCTTCAATCTTTTTTTGCTCATTTAATTTAAGACTATGCTGTCTTTACTCTAGTCTGAATTCTTGAATACAAAATCACATTAGTTTTGTATTGAATTAATAAGATTTGAGATATATAATGAAAATTAATGAGTATATAAACGGTCAAGACATATTAAAAGAAAATTATTAACTTAAGGTTGTTTTAGTGAAGATTTCTCCACCACGGAGGGCACTTGTTCTTGCTCTCAGGGTCTGATTTTGTTATTGGGCTGTGAAAATTTCTCTCCAAGGAAGCTCAAGGTCCATGATTGGCATAGTTCGCCCACGAAGGCCCAAAGGTCTCATCTTGTTCTGGTGTTGCATCTGTCCATTGATTTTTTTTTTAAAACTTTTGGGCTTAAGAAGCTTTATTATGGGTCAGCTTGGGGCAGCCCATCATTTTGGGGTGATGTCAAAAATCTCTTAAATCTTATTACGTCTGGTCCGGCTACGAAGCATAAGAAAAATTGGAACAAAAAGTTTGGACAAAAAAATAAATAAATAACTAAAAAGGAAAAAAAATTGATAAGGTCGTGGGATGCATTCAACAATTCGTTTATTTTATCAATTTATCAATGTATTTAAAAAATACTGATGTTTTTTATTCATTTATTTTTTCCTTTCAATGGGAAGTAACGAATTGATGTTATCAATTTTTTTTTCATTAATTATCACAATATGGCTGGCTGGCGCATTACTTAATTTCCACTCAACATTTCTCTAGTTTTCTTGCTAGATTAATATTATTAAAAATAAAATTAGAAAAATTTATAGTCAACTTCAATATCTTATCGGTGGTACTGATCATGGATTAATTCATTGAACTCAATGTTTGGACGGTGTCAAGAACTTTATCGTAAGATAATCTGATTCACTGCAATTAAAATAAATCATCAATACGAATTGGGAAAGGTTAAACTCAAAGATCTAATTTTGGTTTGATTTTGAACTCATCTTCTGTAAAAGTATAATAATTGTCGAGGGATGTGTATCTTTACAACGTGCCATAGAATTTACAAGGACATGAAATTACAATAAATAATAAATTATTCTTGATCTTGAGATCAGACGTCGCCATATGCTTCACTTGTTTGAATTCGAGGAGGTGTGCTAGCAGTTTTTCAAGAGCAATAATATCAATGAAGAATCCAGTATAACCTTGTATGGTAATGGAACTTTCAAAGAATATTGAAAAAAATACTTGAGAGCGATCGTGTGGGAGTGGAAATTATGGTAAATAATTGACAAAGCCGAACTGTTTAAATAGAATGATTGTACTTATATGAGTTCAAGGCTCTATGTTCATGATTATGGTTCTTCTTTGCCCTATTTATAGGCTCAAGATGATAAGACTTAGGAGATAATTCTAATAGTAGAAATATAATTAGAAGGGTTAATATCATTTGCCCCTTGAGATGACCTCAAATGAATATTTTACCTGTGGTTTCAGAAATCATAATAAAGTCCCTGCCTGCTGCTTTTAAACATTAAAATAAATTGAGAAAAAGGTAAAATGGTAATAATAGTGCTGCGAAAATAAAAAATACAATTAAATCATCTATCATAGTAGTCATAGCCCTTTCACTCAACCTTGTTGAACCACACACCAAAATAGCCCTCAACCACCATCTTCTTTTCTATATTTGTATAGTCTCTGTTCAATCCCAATATTGCTTCCATCAAATACAGTCTCAACGGTATATTGCCCCTGAACTTTATCATAGTATGTCGAGAAAATTGCAACGCACAACTCCCCAAATCCACCACATCAGATTTTAATCCTTGAGAAAATAAATAAATTTTAGAAAAATAAAAAATGTAAGTATTGCCATATAATAAGATATCCCAAACTTCTTTTAGTGGTGGCTTCAGTGACCACAACAATTTCAGGGAAAGAAATAAGATTTGAGAGCGCTGCGAACTCTATTACGAGCTTTGATAACAAACTTTGATACCGTTTTGTAAACTCTAACATCGTTGTTATGAGCTTTCTAACATAAGTTGTTAAGACAAACTAAATAGAGGAGAATTTATGGATGGAAATACTACATCTTTTATAAAGAACATACATACTTCACAATGTAAGTACTCAACATACATACTTCACAATGTAAGTACTCCATGATGATGGAAGTATTCCAGGAAAGAAATATTACACTAGTTAGACAATCTGAAACAAATGGAAACATTCCACTAATTACACAATCTGAAACAACCTTTATAGAGGCATTAAATCAAACAACTAAACCATATAAGTAGGACCACTATTAACCACTACAAACATGAGAGATAATAGGACCAATAATTCCTAATTTGTAGTGATGAATTCAACAACAATTACAATAGGCCACTTCCCAAAGAATAGGTCTTCATATCTAAATAAAATTATCCTAACATTCTGTCTCTTAAATTTAACATTTATAAATATCCAGTTTAACACATATATGCATAATCTCAAAAGCAATCCATGTTTTTGCATAGTAAAGCTAACTTTGATCTATTTTACCAAATAAAATAAAAATAAGTTTTGTTTGGCTTTACATGATAGAAGATTCTTAAGGAACTTTAGCAAATAACTGTGATCGAATTTGAGAGAGATTTTGCATATATGTATTAAACTGAATATTTGAAAATGTTCAGTTTAAGGAAGGGAGTGTCAGGATAATTTTATTTAGATATGAAGACTTATTCTTTTAGAAGTAGGTTGCTACAATTGTTGTTGAGTTGGTCAATACAAATTCGGGATTAATGGTCCCATTTTATCTCCTATGTTAGGAGTGGATAGTAATGGTCTTACTTACATGGTTTAGTTGTTTGATGTAATGCTCATATAAAGAACATTTCAGATTGTATAATCCTTGAAATACTTCCATCATGGATTACTTCTATTGTGGAGTATGTTTCATATAATATATGGAGTATTTTTCATCCATTATTCTTTTCCATTTAGATTGTTTTAACAATTTATGTTAGAAAGCTCGTAACAATGACATCAGAGTTTGCAAAACAATGGTAGAGTTTGCAACAGTGGTATCTAAATTTGTAGTAAGAGTTCATAATAGTAGTATTAGAGCTCGTAACAGAGACAGACCTGTTACATTCTCGACAACATAATGTGAGCTTAGACTTAGATGCATATCAAACCAAAGTAGCTCCATAGCTTATATAAGAATCACTCACTTATAGGTGAAGTGCTTGAAGAAGTTGTAGATGCAATACCAAGAGAAGCAAAAACACAGAGCCCAAAACAAACACATTGTTTCCCATTCCATATTTTCCCAAGAAAACTCCTAAAAAAATCTTCTATATGAAAAATTCAAGCTTTAAGCTTCAAAGCCTTACACAAAACCCAAAATAGGCCTACCACAACAAACAATCGCAAAAGTATTTGTTGCTTGGGGAAAAAAAAAACCTCACAAACAACAAAAGGGTTACTTCCATTTTGTATTAGAAGAAGGAAAACCAAACCTTTTTGGTTGATGGGAGCTGCATTTATTCGTTCTTAGGGTATTGGGTGCAAGTAAGGTGGTGTGATGGGCATGAAATAGTGGTAGCTGCAACGATGGTGCAAATGAGTGGGTGGCTGCAATTACAAAGTGACAACGCATGATGATTAAAGGGTATATTTGTTGTTTTCGTTTTCACTTTTAAACAATTTATTAAAAAAATCAAAGCCATTGGATTCGAATATTCCAATCTAAGGGCTCTATATTTTCATTTATTTCATTAATTTTAAAATGATACAGAGGTATTGAAGTCCTTTTATAATTTGAAGTCATAGTTATGGCAGCTAGCATCAGTTACTATGGAATTGGCAGGGACTATATTGTGATTTTTGAAACCACAGATAAAATATGTAATTTAAGATAATCTCCGAAGGCAAACTATTACTAACCCTGATTAGAATTATCATAAACGATAATAAGATAGTTAAGATAATGAGAGATAACTGTAATAAAAAATATTATCATAAAGATAATGCTTATAAGAAAAAATTAAAAATAATAGAGATAAGTTAAATATTAGCATAAAGATAAATATAGTTGTCTAATAATTGATCAAGATAATTATATTTTAAATATAAAAGGTAATTATAAAACAATAAAAATTATCTAGGATAAAGATAGTTATAAATAAATACAATTACCATAAAGATAATTATTTTAGGATAATTGTAGGATAATTATTTTAGGATAAAGATAGTTATAAACAATAAATTCGAAATGACGAATTTGAGACTCTATCAGCTTCCGGCCTATGATGGGGACTCCTGATCGTATTGTTTGGAAGAGCCACACCTCTGGAGTTTTCTCCATTGCCTCAGCATGGGAGTTTTTACGGAGTAGACGAGCCGTGAATTCATTTCATCATCTTCTTTGATTCCCTGGCCATATTCCAAGATACTCTTTTATTCTTTGGCTTGCCTCCTTGGGTCATCTTCGTACTATGGATCGATTACAGCGTCATGGCATGTTATCCTCTTCGGGCTGTGTTCTCTGTGCCTCAGCAAATGAGACTCATGAGCATCTTTTCTTTAGATGTCCTTTCTCGTCTTCTGTATGGGAGGAGATTACAGCTAAGACTCTCATTGCTTGGCCATCTTCTGATTGGCTCATTCTACTTCATTGGGCTTCTCTTCATCTTCAGGGCAGAAAGAATTTTGAGCATATCCTTGCACGTTTGGTCTTTTCTGCCACAGTTTATTTTCTATGGTATGACAGGAATGATCGTGTGTATCAGCAGCGTCGTCGGACTTGTCGTCAGGTGATTGATGAGGTTTTTACCTTGGTTCGCTCTCGGCTTCTAACCTTAGAGGCCAAGTATGTGATCACTCCTCAACTTCGTGCCATATGAGGTCTTCATCATTAGTTTGTTTTCTTGGACTTTAATTTTCTAGATTGGGCTAATATGCCCTTTTGTTTTTATAGTTTGGGTGATCTTGGCTATGTTGTGGTTGGTTTTGGGCCTATGCGCAATCGTTTTGTCTGGGGCCTTCGGCTTTATATTCTGTTTATTCGTTTGAAGCCTTTGGGTTTTGTTATTTCCTTTTGGACTTGTGAGTACTAAATACTCTTCTTGGGGTATGCCCCTCGTATACTATACTATCTTTTTTCTTTTTATGTAAATAGTAATTTTTTCAAAAAAAAAAAAAGAAATGAATCATATTGGATAATGGGCTAGCCTCGAGATTAGGCTTAAAATGGTTTAAGTTTGTTCTTTTAATAGACTGGGTTGAATATCCTTATTGGACTAAAATCTTAGTTGGGTTTAGTTTTTGATATATAAGTAATTGATTCTTATCATAAGTTCCTTACCTTTACCTTCTACACCATAGCCCACGCCCATCGAGAAGTTCCGTAATGCAGCTTGGATCTGTTTCCTTACTTATATTACCTATTCATACTACCTCTAGCCTTGTTGAATTTGTTCTCTGAGCTTTCTTAGATTTCTTGATCAAAAAATTGTCATCAACAATGGTAAATGGAATTGAATCAGGTTTTAAAAGGTGAATTTAGATTAAATTGATGCGTGTATTTTAATTCAAAAACCTCATCAAGTGTCCAATCAAAATTCAGTCGGTCTTTTATATCAAATTGATTAATATTAAGGGAATGCTCTGAATCTTAATTACATATATATGGTTAAATGAGGTTAGTAGAATTAAGTCTAGAGTGAACCTCTTTCAATTAATTAATTAAGGTGGTAGACATACACTTTCCATCGCCTATAGTAAACCTTTATACCTTATTCTCGGCCATCAATAATCTAAGCGTAGCCTTAGCCTAGAAGTATCTGATTTACACAATGCAAGTTTCCTTTACATATACCGACTCTGACCACAATATACAAGAGAGAATTTGATCAAAATGAACAATTATCCGCCCGTTGTCAGTTGTTACCTCTTTCGTATGATGTACTCATACCGTAGCATCATTATATATAAACAGGATCCTGAAACATAGTATATGAATTTTATGTGACAAATTACTTAAATATTAAATTGATCACAAAAGTATTGACCTTGCTTGCACAAGTAAATATAGAAGATATGCATAGCGCCGAAGCAGCTGTGACATTATTCTTTACTTTCTCCATGCAAACTACTCAACTAAATTCTTTCTGAACTTCATCACTTTCCCTATACCTTCCTTACTAATAAATATCCCACAAGCTTGCTCTCTTCATCAACACTTAACTTCCAGGCAACCCTAGCCAGGAAAAAAAAAAAAAATGAGCTCCTCTGATGGGTTACCAGTTCAATCCACTCCGCCACAAACTCAACCCCTTCAACGAACACCGCCGCAGGTGAGGCCCTTCAAGCAGCGACACAGTGCCCACTACTATGCCCACAGGGTCCGTGAAAGCCTCGCCACCAGGATCTCTAAGAAATTGTGTGCGGTATTCTTGTCACTTCTTCTAGTAGTGGGCATTATTCTTTTCATTTTATGGCTAAGCTTACGCCCGCACAGGCCAAGATTTCACATTCATGAATTTTCAATTCCGGGTTTGGCTCAACCCAACGGCTTTGAGAGTGCTCAAATTACCTTCAATGTGACGGCCCGGAACTCGAACCAACATATTGGGATATATTACGACGACATGGAGGGATTGGTTTATTACAAGGACCAACAAGTAGGGGCAACACATTTAGCTGAGTCGTTCTATCAAGAGCCCAAGACTACAACTATCTTGGATGCCACATTGACCGGGGCTACTCTAACGGTGAATAGCCATCGTTGGATGGAGTTCTTGAATGATCGAGGGCGCGGTAATATTGCTTTTCGTCTGGAAATAAAATCAGCCATCAGATTTAAAGTGTCCACATGGTGGGATTCGAAGCACCATACGATGCATGCCAACTGCGATGTGGTAGTGGGGCAAGATGGAAATCTCTTGGCCACGTCTAAAGATAAGAGATGCCCTGTGTATTTCACTTGATTTTTTTTTTTTTTTTAAATTTTTTGGTTAAGGATCTGTTTGGAATGTTGCTTTTATACATGAAGTGGGTTCTGTGTATTAATTTGCTTTTGGGATTGGGTCTTTTGTTTTTGATTTGCTTTACGTAACCAAGGAGATGTAATTGTTCAGTTGTTATATACATATATCCATTTACGCAAAATTAAAAATAATAATATGTTCTCTAAATTTCTGCAAAATTATTCAGAATTAGCTAAACTTGTCGTTTTGTTGTCAGTTTTTAACTCAGACAATCCATATCATTTTGACTTCTATTTATAAATGTCACAAAGGGACATTAATTTCATGGACAACTAATTAACAAGTTTTATTGCTATACAGAGTCCATCCTATATATTCAATTTTTGGAGATTGTTTGCTAGTCAGGAGTACTTTTTCGAAGGATAATTAACTGTCTCTTCCTTCCATCTTTATCTCAAATTTTATTAAAGTAATTGGAAATGAATTAATAATTCTTTCTGAATTGATGTTTTATATAACCAAGGGCATGCTTTAAGTTTCCATATGAAGCTTAAATTAAGTTTTGGCGCTGCAACGCTTCTACTCATGATTGGTGGATGCAGACTTCATGCATGCGTGTATTTTGTCCAAGCATGATCTATTATTGGATTTGGGGCAATGAACATCCCGCTCTTTGTACTGGTTGATTTTGTCTGATATAATAACAGTACTTTACATGATATATTGATATCTAAAGTTTAAGAAAGAAAAAAGGAGCTCCAGTCTACTGTTTTTTTGACTAGATTCCTTAAGGTAATCAACCATGCATAAAAAGGTTAATTTAGTCATCTAAATATGTGCATACTGTCTATTTGTTCTTTAAGCTTCAATTAAATCTTTTAGTTTTTATATTTGCCAAGCTGATGTGAAACTTATCCTGATCATAAATCTCCATTAATGATTAATTCTTGTATCCAAGAGCTTTGGTACTAAGGAAACTCTCTTGTGGCGGAAGAGTCTTTTGGGTTTTATATCAATCATTTATGTAAATTTATTCTGATTAAAAAACTATCAAAATGGCGATATATTGCCCCAAAAAAGTAAAATTTAAATAAATAAATACAAATTATAACATATATGTAGTATTGATGAACAATAAGAATGTACATGAACAATATAACTTTGATCTCGTCCAAGACTTTCACCATTTTATATTGAAGCGAATTTAAGAATTTAAGTTGGGTTGAACTATGATATATGGATTGAGGTACTCAATAATATGATAAATGATTGATATTAATTAATCTCTAAAACAAATTAATGTTTGGATGGATTCTATTTATAGGTCTCCTCACAATACATATTATTAGAAATATTCTTATTCAATTTGACAAAATCAATTAACTATATCTAATTACATATAATTTCTTGAAGAATAAACGCGATTCTATACTATAAACTGAGTGTCTATTAATTATTAAGAGTTATAATGTTATATTAAATTGAATCGTTTTGAAAGTCTAGTGGAATCCATAAGAGAGCTTAGTGTTATGGCTCGCCTAATTTACTTGCTAGAATAGCCCAAATATTTGTAAGGCTTGGCCTAGCTTCTAGAATGCAAGCCCAAGCCCATCTTCTAGAATTCTCTAGCAAGATAGGAATATTATAGGAATATTCTCTTGTACTTATCTATTTATGTACATTATAGATAGTGAATTAAGACCCTTAGATGTATTAGATCTAGACCATTCATTTGAGAGGTGATTCACTATATAAACCCCTCCAAGCTCATTTGCAAATCATCCAAGAAAAGTTGTAAGCAAGCATTCTTGTGTAATACAGAACTCTTTTGCTTAGCAATACTTGTCTCCATCTCTTCTCTTCTTTGCCTACAGGCTCTTCGGCTTAACGATCCTTTCTTCTCCTTGAGCGAGAAGACTAGCATCAAGGCTTACTTAGCAACTTTCGGAGTCAAGTTGCCTAAGTGCCACACGAGCGTGCTGCGCAAACCTCTAAGCTCGTGATAGTTGGTATCAGAGCACAGTTCGAGCACAAGAGCATGGCATCCGACCTTGAAGTGACCATGGAGGAGCAAGTTCGTGGACGAGAGGAGCAACCTCAACCACACCCACAAGGAAAACGAAGTCAGTCCAAAGCTCAACTGTCGAAGTCTTTAGAACCTCGTGTTGCTAGCTTAGAGCAAGCTATCTCAGGGATGGACAATGTAATTGAGGGCCTCTCCGATCGTTTCGAAGGCCTAGAGATGGATTATGGAGAGATAACCCAAGCCACAAAGTCCAACATTCTTGAGTTCAGCAATGCCTATGAAAAGGAGCTACACAACCTTACACGAGAACTCGTGGGCTTGCGGACCTTTGTGGAGCATGAGTTGCGAGCAATCCGTGTGGAAGTGGAGGAAACTCGCACAGAATGGGAGAAGCATCAATGTGATCGTGCTAACCTGTCTTACACAAGTGGGCTAAGCACCATGCACGTACCTACTCCTGCCACATACAATGGCACTCGCAACGCCATGGAAGTTGAAAACTTCCTATTCGGCTTGGAGCAATACTTCGAAGCCAAACGTGTCCATGATGACGCTTCGAGGATCGACATTGCACCCACATTCCTACGAGATGCAGCCCAATTGTGGTGGCATCGTAAGTATGGCGACGCAGGCAGAGGCATCTTATCCCTTCGTACATGGGAGGATTTCAAGAGAGAACTTGAAGCACTTCTCTCCTAGCAATGCCGAGAAGGAGGTAAGGGGTCGCCTCCACCGATTGAAGCAAAGCGGCACCATTCGAGAGTACATCAAAGATTTCACTACCATCATCCTTGAAATCGAAGGTATGTCTGAAAAAGATTCTCTCTTCTACTTCATCGACGGGTTAAAAGATTACGCGAGGGTTGAACTTGAAAGGCGCGGCGTGCAAAATCTTGATGACGCCATAGCTGTGGCTGAACTACTCATCCCAATAGAAGGAGAGGAAGACCAACCACGGTAAAGGTGGGGGAGAGCGGAATACCAAGAAGGATTATGCTCGAAAGGAAGGTGGTGCAAGTAAACCATCCGGGGGAGACAAGCGCGACACACCTAACAAAGGTAAGTTCGATGCCCATAAACCTAAAAGCCCTTGCTTCATTTGTGATGGTCCTCATTGGGTGCGGGATTGCCCGAAGAGGAAGGCCCTCAACGCCCTAGCTGCTCAACATGAGGGCGTACAAAATGAGGAGCCTCAAGCGGGGATGGGTTCTCTTCGCACAGTTGGCGCATTCAAGAGACCCACACATATCCAAAAGGGTCTCATGTATGTGAGTGCCACCATCAACGACAAGGATGTGCGTGCGATGCTTGATACGGGAGCCACACACAACTTCATTTCTGAAGAAGAGGCCAAACGGTTAGGCCTCAAATATGTCAATGGAGGAGGCACCATCAAGGCGGCAAACTCTCCCGCCAAGGCAATATTGGGGGTGTCCAAGACAACATCGGTATAACTTGGCACATGGAACGGTAAGCTCGATTTCTCCATCGTTTCCATGGATGATTTTCAAGTAGTGCTCAGCATGGAATTCTTCGACCAAGTTCATGCCTTCCCCATACCATCTTCTAACTCCCTCAACATACTCGATGGGAGTCAATCATGCACGGTGAAGGAGGAAAGGGTAGCAAAGGTCGAAAGTAAGATGCTAACCGTACTACAATTCAAACGGGGGATGAAGATGGATCTAAGTTTCCTTGCCACCATTCGAGAACTAAACGATGGTGAGGACGTTGCCATTGCCAAGGCAAGTTCAAGCCATTCTTGAGAATTATAAGGATGTGATGCCCCAAGAACTTCCAAAGAAGTTACCTCTACGACGGGAAGTGGATCACCAAATTGAGTTGGAGACAGGTGCCAAGCCTCCAGCCATGGCGCCTTATTGCATGGCGCCACCCGAATTTGCGGAGTTAAAGAAGAAACTCCAAGATCTCCTTGATGCGGGATACATCTAGCCCTCGAAAGCTCCATATGGTGCACCCGTCCTTTTCCAAAAGAAGAAAGATGGATCTCTCCGCATGTGTATCGACTATCGGGCACTTAACAAGGTAACCATCAAGAACAAGTATCTGATTCCACTAATTGCGAAGTTGTTCGACCAACTTGGGAAGGCTTGATACTTCACAAAGCTTGACTTGAGATCGGGGTACTACCAAGTGCGCATTGCTAAGGTGACGAACCAAAAACCGCGTGTGTGACAAGGTATGGTGCTTATGAATTTCTTGTCATGCCATTTGGTCTCACCAATGCACCCGCCACATTCTGTACCCTCATGAACAAGCTATTCCATCCCTATCTTGATCGGTTCGTGGTAGTCTACTTGGACGACATTGTCATTTATAGCACAACTCTTGAAGAGCATGTGCAACATCTCCAACAAGTCTTCCAAGTACTTTGTGACAACGAACTCTACGTTAAGAAGGAAAAATGTTCCTTTGCTCAATAAGAGGTAGAGTTCCTTGGCCAACGAATACGGGATGGGAAGCTTATGATGGACCAAGCGAAGGTGAAGGCCATTCGAGAATGGGAGCCTCCTACCAAGGTACCGGAGCTACGATCTTTCCTTGGGTTGGTTAATTATTATCGGCGATTTATCATGAGCTACTCAGCCAAAGCCGCCCCACTCACGGATCTTCTCAAGAAGAACCGCACATGGCACTGGTCCTAAGAGTGCCAACATGCTTTCGAGGGTTGAAGAAGGCAATCTGAAGAACCAGTATTGGTGCTACCCGACCACACCAAGCCATTCGAGATTCACACGGAAGCCTTCGACTTTGCCATAGGGGGAGTTCTCATGCAAGAAGGGCACCCTATTGCATACGAGAGTCACAAGCTCAATGACACGGAGTGGCGATACACAGTCCAAGAGAAGAAGATGACCGCCATCATCCATTGCCTATGGGTTTGGCAACATTACTTGCTTGGTTCCCACTTTGTCATCAAAATCGACAATGTGGCCACAAGCTACTTGCAAACACAAAAGAAGCTAAGCCCCAAGCAAGCACGATGGCAAGACTTCTTGGCTGAGTTTGACTATTGGCTCGAGTACAAAGCGGGCAAGGCAAACGTTGTGGTCGATGCCCTAAGTTGCAAGGCGGAACTTGCCACCTTGAGTGCAAGTCGTCCATAAAGTGTGCTCATCGACCGCATCAAACAAGGCTTAGAGCACGATCCTTTAGCCAAGAACCTCTTGAACTTGGCAAGTGAGGGGAAGACACGACGCTTTTGGCTCGACGAAGGCCTACTCTACACAACCGGGAATCGTCTCTTCGTGCCAAGACATGGGAATTTGCGGAAGGAGATCATCAAGGAGTGCCGTGATTCCAAGTGGACTGGTCACCCGGTATGGCACAAACCCTTGCACTCGTGCAAGACTCCTATTATTGGCCTCAAATGCGGGAAGACGTGGAGGGCTATGTAAGGACTTGTCTTGTGTGCCAACAAGACAAGGTTGAACACCAACGCCCCGCGGGTTTGCTAGAACCCCTACCCATCACAGAAAGGCCATGGTAAAGCATCTCGATGGACTTCATTGTGGCTTTGCCAAAATCTGAAGGGTATGGAAGCATAATGGTGGTCGTTGATCGGTTTAGCAAGTATGCCACCTTTATACCCGTCTCTACGGATTGCACCGCGGACGAAGCCGCTCGAGCATTCCTCAAGCATATAGTGAAGCTATGGGGAGTTCCATAAAACATCTTAAGTGATCGTGACCCTCGCTTCATGGGACGTTTTGGGGAGAGCTCTTCAAAATATTGGGGACCGACTTGAGCTTCTCAACAAGCTTCCATCCTCAAACCGATGGGCAAACCGAGCGCATCAATGCCTTACTTGAGCTATACTTGAGGCATTATGTGAGCGCTCATCAACATGATTGGGCAAAGTTGTTAGACATTGCCCAATTCTCATATAATCTCCAAAGGAGTGAGGCAACGACTAGGAGTCTGTTTGAGATTGTGACGGGACAACAACTTATGACTCCACATGCCATAGCCTCAACCTATGGAGGGAAGAGTCCAGCGGCATACAAGCTCGCGAAGGAATGGCATGAACAAGCCGACATCACGCGAGCATGCCTAGACAAAGCCACCAAGAAAATGAAGAAATGGGCGGACACTAAGAGACGACACCTCGCATTTCAAGAGCAGGACTTGGTAATCATCAAGCTATTACTCCAACAATTCAAGTCACTTCACAAAGTACACAAGGGGTTGGTACGGAAATACGAAGGTCCTTTCCTATTGTCAAGCGAGTGGGTGAAGTCTCCTACAAAGTCCGATTGCCACCTAATCTCAAGATCCATCCGGTCTTCCATGTGAATTTTCTCAAGCCCTATCATGAAGACAAGGAAGATCCAACAAGAAGCGAGTCTAAGAGAGCACCCACAGCCGTTGTCACCGCATTTGACAAGGACGTGGAGTACATCCTTGCGGACTGAATGATTTGAAGGAGGGGAGTTTCACCATATACGGAATACTTGGTGAGGTGGAAAAACTTTCCGGACATTGAGGCAAGTTGGGAACGCGAAGACGCCTTGTGGCAATTTAGCAAGCACATCCAACGCTACAAGGATGAGACCGCGCCGAGGACGTCGCGGAATTAGGTGGGGGAGGATGTTACGGTCCGCCCAATTTACTTGCTAGAATAGCCCAAATATTTGTAAGGCTTGGCCTAGCTTCTAGAAAGCTTGCAAGCCCAAGCCCATCTTCTAGAATTCTCTAGCAAGATAGGAATATTATAGGAATATTCTCTTGTACTTATCTATTTATGTACATTCTAGTAAATCATTCTAGATAGGGAATTAGGACCCTTAGATGCATTAGATCTAGGCCATTCATTTGAGAGGTGATTCACTATATAAACCCCTCCAAGCTCATTTGTAAATCATCCAAGAAAAGTTGTAAGCAAGCATTCTTTGTGTAATACAGAACTTTTTTGCTTAGCAATACTTGTCTTCATCTCTTCTCTTCTTTGCCTACAGGCTCTTCGGTTCAACGATCCTCTCTTCTCCTTGAGCGAGAAGACTAGCATCAAGGCTTACTTAGCAACTTTCGGAGTCAAGTTGCCTAAGTGCCGCACGAGCGTACTGCGCAAACCTCTAAGCTCGTGACATTAGACTAATATGACTGGATGATTTTTTATTTTTTAATTTCTTTATTACCCAGATTGATGTCACGAAGTGATCAACATTCTATTTTAGTTTAATTGAGGCGAATGTCAAAATAGTAAATGAGAAAACATCCAATGTCAATATCTGTGCTACGAAATTAAACCATGGATGACAACTAAATTTTCTCTTACTACAATCTTAATTAGAGACTTACCATGTCAATATATAACAATAATAATCAAAGAATAATATTCCAATAAAGTTATATATAGAGCATGATAACAAAAGTCTTTAAACCTAATCATCCCAGAAATAAGTTAAGATTGAGTGATCGTCTAATCATCAAAAGATAGAAACTTAATCAGTTAGTCTTCAATCTAGGTCATCTCTTGGGTACATTTCCTTCCACTGTCTCTCTTTGGGTTTTCTTTTTCTCTCACTTGTGCATACTGCTTTTTATTCATCCTATATCTTTGTTCCCAACTTTAGTATATGACGGCTTTAAAATGTTTAAAGTGGTTGGTCAATATCGAGGCACCCGCTTTAACTTAATCGACAAGTACTTACTGAGTAAGCATTGGATTGCAGCTCAAAAGTTACTCGTCTAGTAAAGAAAGTGTTTCAGAAATGAATTATAAAAATTTTATAAACTCAATAATGCAAGTAAAAGTTGATCACAATCACAAAGCTTCAACTTTTATAATACTACCAATATATATATAGCTGCTTTTGCTTGTTGCTTAGAAAGGGTACTACTATTTGTTCTCGTTCTTCGCCAAACAAACCTTTTCAATTGTACATGCAGCAAAATTTCAGAAAATGAATATTCTCTGCAACAATAGCAACGAATCAAGATCTAAAGATAGCAATGAATGGAGATCTCAAATTTCTGTTATTTTGTGGTTTTTTCAAGTAGCAATTGTGTGGACTCACTACAAGAAATATGATCATATTTGGCGGTCTTTGACCGTCAAATATGATCATATTTGGCGGTCTTAAAAGCGCCACCAATGGCACCGCCAAATATAGTCAGTTTGACTATATTTGGCGGTCAGTCAAAGTGCCAAATATGCATCTGACTATACTTGGCGTTTTTTGACCGCCAAATATAGTAGGTTTAAAAATTTAAAAAAAAATATACTTGGCGGTTTTTGGCCGCCAAGTATGCACCTAACTATACTTGGCGGTTTTTGACCGCCAAGTATAATTAGTTTTAAAAATAAAAAAAAATATATACTTGGCACTTTTTAACGGCCAAGTATTTAATATATATATATATAATATATATATATATATATATATATATATATATATAATAGGTATATTAAATTTCAGAAATTCATAATCTGTATCATTTGTTACATTAAACAAATTTCTCATAAAACAAGCATCAATCCTCAAATCAATCACACTTTATCATATATCAAAAATCTATATAACAAACAAGTAAGCATACTACACAATACCAAGTAATTAGCAACTTTGTAATTCATGTAGTCAGTAATTTACACCAATAAGAGTAAAGAATAACAATGGATTATGGCAAGTGAAATGTATCAAATCCATCTAATTTCTAAAGCAGGAAAGAGGAAATAAAAAGCTAAAGATCAAGCATTCATTTGAAACACATGTATGCAGGTGCATCATGGTGGTTACAAATTGATATGGTGCTTGATACTCAATTACATTATTGCAGTTGAGCTTACAAAGTCATACCATTATTTCCAAATGCTTCTATAATTGCTTGATGTATGTAGGTAGCAACATCAATAAGCTTCTCCATGATATGCAATTAACAAAATACAATTAAATGATTCTGTATCCTATGAAAGCCAATACTAAAATTAAAGAATTTCCTCAACCATAATAACATTCTTTGTTATCTTGTAAGATAAATTTGCATAAACTGCCACTTATGTCAACAATCATGCAATGCATATCATGTATTATGCAAGGAACACTAAGCAAAAGTAGTAAAATAAAATAAAATTTTGAAAAAAGAAAAAACAAGACAGAGAAAGAGAAAGACTGAGAGAACAATTGCAATCTTTTCTTCAACAGCAGGTCTACAATTACAATTTTATCTTCTTAGCAGTTATAACAAATGGTTCATAATAATTTTAAAAGTACAAGAATGTAGCAAATAATTTGATGTCTTGCATGGGTTTTAAATCGTACATCTAATGAGAAGGCACTCATTTTAGCAGTCTCAATAACATATCTGTAAAGCCCTCTTGTTGCAGAGCTCAAAATATGTGTATAAGTAGCTGGATTCTGTATGAGAGATTGGTGGTTGTCTCCATCAATCTAAAATAATATTATGATTTATGGAATTATATAGTATGACATTCGTAGTGTACACTAAAATTATGATTTAAATTGTATGAGAGACTAGTGGTTATATCCTGAGTAACTAATTTGTATATGATAATGCAGTTCCATTAAGCATGAAACAGATCAATAAGTAATACATTAGACAAAGAAGTAGAGTACAATGAAATTTTCAGATATGTATCCTGAGTCCAGAGGATTTCAGCCATAACAGTTCTCCAGCAATTCACATAAGCAACTAAAGCACAGAGAAACTGACCATTCAAATGAGAAAAGAAGCTCCACAGGCATAAAGAATAGCAGTTATCAGAAATGAACACCCTTAGTTTCAGTAGTACAAAGCATGCAATATTTAATAGAAATGAACACAAGCTATCTTCCAAAGATAAATCTTATCACCCATATATTTTTTACATTTTAACCTAATGTTTCCAACAGTTCTGGAGAAGAAAATATCAAAAGAAGCGCATTGAAGGACATTACCAATTGGTTATAGAATTTCTGACTACAATAATAATAATAATAATAATAACAACAATAACAATACTAATAATAATAATAATAAGTTGTTTATATGAAGTAGACCTATAAACAGATTCTAAACTTGTTACATACCAATTGGTTATGGATTTTTTGACTACAAGTCATTGAATGTCCAGCTATAACAATATTAACATCTATATCATCATGTGGACATGGATAAATGCATCAAAATCAGCAAGTGAGGCCATGGTACAGATGTTCAAAAAATCCATCAGATTACCAAATCCATGAAGAATAGTATAAGACAAGTATTCAAATTTAAACACCAAGGTGAAGAAAAAGCACGGAAGAAAAAAAATTAACCCTCGATGCATGACTTATAGAGAACACATGACCACAAAAGCAAAGTAATTTTGGAGAATTAAAATTATACCTTAAATTCTGATATTAACTGAGATACAACATGGTAAGCAGGGTCCTCTGTACTTTCCAATACAAAAAGAAATTCTACAGGACCACCATAGAGAGATGTAATCTGCACCCAATAATGAAAGAAAATCAACCCCTCTCAAAAACATTTTTTCTGGGAACTGAGATGTGAAGTTCCAAATTTTATGAATATAACAATAACTTCTACAACAAATCCCAAGGATCAGCTTGAATAAGAAAAAAAAAACCCTCATCTAAATCTAATATAAAAAAAAAAGAAAAGTTGTTAACTTACTATTGAAAATAAAAGTTCTAGAAACTGACTCAAATAGAAAGAAAATTAACGAATTTATAGTTTCCTAGGCGGAAAGAATTGCGTAGAAAATGGGAAAAAGAATTGATATAAAAACAAATTAAGAGGTACCCACCAGAGCATTCATGGCACCGACTTTCTTATGGTGGTTATATCCAGGATGTTTCTCACGAGATACATACATAAGGCATGGCAACTCCTTACCTTTAACATCAAGCGCACATTCACTTCCCAGATATACCTGCAGACCAATGCAAATTCATTAAAATTCTGATGTAAACCTCTTTAAGAAGAGAAAATCTAGGAAAACTGATTTGGAATGTTTTTTTCGAACCTGAATCATTCTAGGATGATCACGAGTGTTGTTCTCAGGCCATGGAGTACCATCTGCATCACCCATCTTTCCTCTGGTTTCTTCTGGGCCTTTGCCACTAAAGCATTAATCCTCACTTTGAATTCTTCGTACTCTCTCTACAATACAAGCAAACAATCCTTAAGCCCCATTATGCAGATGAAAAATGACAGAGAAGGCATAATCCCCATCCAAGAGAAGGCAAACCATACTTCACAAATCACAGAGATAAGCCATAATGGAAAGGCATCATAGGCTGGAGTTAAGATACGAAAACGAAGGAAGAAAGCGAGAATGATGAAGCGGAGGCGATATGGGCTGATTTTGCTGGTGGGACTTTTCGCCACAGTGGTTGCCAAGCTTCGGCCAAGCTGCACAGAGAGAAGCAAACTAAAAAATTGTCAGTTCAAGAATATACAACACAGAACAAGAAAGTTCTCAACAGTGAGTGCCAACACATAATCAAGCTTGTTCTGGCTCTCATCCAGAAGCCCATACCTATTCATCCTCCTCAAAAGAGCCTCACCCTCAAAGATACGGCGTGGGTTCTTCTCATCAAGAGTAAGAAACTCCCTCAAAGATACTGAACTCTCGACAGTTCTCTCTTGTAGCGGAGCCCAACTCTCCTACAAGCCTCAACTCAGCATCCAAACGGTCCTTCTCATGAGGACGCCTTGGCTTCTTAAAAGTCTTCCCATAGTTGCAGTAAAAGGAAACGTGCACCATGGTTGTGAGCAGCTGCTGCTCTCCTCTTCCTCAGTCTGCGCTCTGTTGCAAAACTCTCTTATAGATGAGCTCTACAACGTTGTCACCTGTCCAAGAACTAAAAGAAGAATTAGCGAGGGACAAGACTGGAGTGAAGGAGGCTTGCGAGGGGCGACAATGGAGTGAATGACACAGCAACCCCACATGCACTGCTATTCTCTCTTTATATCATCATAACCCACCCTCATCCTCTAACTATTCTCTCTCTCTCTCTCTCTAAACATCCCACAAAACAACACAACCCCTACTCTCTCTCTCTAAGTAAATAAATAATTAATTAGTTAAAGAAAAAAAGAAGAAGGCTAAAGGAGGTCTTTTGGGTTCGAGTTTGTTTGGTTGGGAAAAAAAAAGGCATGAAAGTGATGTGGAGGTGGAGGAGATTCAGACACAGGCATGTAAGTTCCCAAGAATTGGTAACAGAAGAACCAAAATAGCCCAAAAGGACCGGTACCCAGATGATGAAGATGATGGAGAGCAGCAGCAGCATCCGCAACTCAAGAGAGCTAGTGCTGCTGTTGCTGTTACAGCTGGTCTAGTTGGTGATAATAGCAGTTCTGGTGCTAACCGCCTTCGCAATTGGCACCACTCATCAAGGATTATTAGAGTTTCCCGAGCCTCTGGTGGGAAAGATCGGCACAGCAAGGTTTGGACTTCAAAAGGGCTTAGAGACCGCAGGGTCCGGTTATCGATAACAACCGCCATTCAATTCTATGATCTGCAAGATCGGTTGGGGTATGATCAGCCTAGTAAAGCTGTAGAGTGGCTTATCAAAGCAGTAGCTGATTCGATCGCCGAGCTTCCTTCGCTTAATAGCTCATTTCCTGACACGCCGAAGCAACTGAGCGACGAGAAAAGGGCGAGCGAAGGGATAGATGAACAAGCGTTTGATTCAGTTAAGTTGGATGGTGAGCCCAGTTATCAACAAAACCAAAGCCAAAGCCAGCATCGCTCTTTAAGCAAATCTACATGTAACAGCAAATCTATGGTAAGGAAGTGGTCGACTGGACAAGACTAGAGTGAAGGAGGCTTGCGATGGGCGACAATGGAGTGGAGGTTTAGGAATTAGGGATACGTCTAGGGTTGTGAGGTGACTTTCATTTTCTTTATATACTATTGTCAAATTTCTGAAATCCAAATCTATTAAAACTTATCAAAATCATCCCTAAAAATTTCAGTAAGACCCTACATTTCATAATTTTTCTTATTTACACCATTATATTCATAATTTTTGGACACTAATGTTTTAATTTAATTTTTAAAATAAATTATAACAATTTTTACTCAAACAAAAATGTTATATTATTTCAAAATAAAATTTTATTTGAGATTTTTAATTCCTTAATTATTATAAAAAATTTTAACTAATGTGATTTTCATCACTTTGAAATTATAAAATAATTTTATTTATTTCATGCAATTTCCATGCTTAAAATTTTACTTTTTATAATCCAATATTTCAAATTTATTATTTTCATATTGAAAATAATATCGTCTTTTATTCCAAGTTTTTAAATATTATTTTTTTAATTTTATATTAAAAATAAAATTATAATATTTAATTATTATTTTCATATTTTTAACTTCTTCATTTTTTTAAAATTTAAAATATTGTATTCACATATTTGAAAGAGAAGGTGAAAAGTTAGAGGAAAATTTGAGAGGGAAAGGAAAAAGATTAGATATTCACATACTAGTCACATTTTTATAAAAATGTGATAAATATGTAATCGAATAAAGACAAAAAATGACAAATAAGATGAATAGGCAGGTTTGATTTCCAGACCAGTTTTATATTTCTCACTTTTAAGAAAAACCGCCAAATAAAAAAATTCCAAAATGACAAATATAAAAAAAATTCTTGTAGTGACTGGTATCTCCGTGGTGATATGGCTATCTCTGAAACCAAAGACTCCTATTTACATGATCACCCATCTCCACATCACGGCCTTGAATAAACCGGCAAATTCAACAATTCACAGTAATGAATTAGCCATGTCAAATACTTCTGCAGAAGCCAAATCAAACACTTCTATTATCCTTTACTTCGAGATCTCTAATCCCAACCAACGAATTGGTATCTATTACAGTGGCATCAACTTGACTTTACTTTATAATCATGAAGTGATTGGCACCAAGTCTCACCCAGGTTTCTATCAAGGCTACAAGAAAACTACTTTATGCCAAGTGAGAGTGAACATTCACAGAGAGTTAAGGAAAGTCGAGAACAGCTCTACGACTACGTCTATGGGCATGAGGGTTTGCTTGGAAACTGCTGCTAGGTATGAGATATTGAGTTTCAAGACGAAGCATCATATGATGGGTTTTGAGGCATACATGGTCATTGGTTCAAATGGAAGCCTATCAACAAAGGAAAAGATACAGCTACACCAGATGCCGAAGCAGAAGATAAGAAATTAGAAGTTAATTTTTGTTTATGGATACACTAGGGTAAACAGTAAATCGTATCTCCATTTCTAATTCATTTCCTCCATAGATTCATGTTAGTTATTCTTGCGTTTCATGTGTCTAGCTATTAGGCATTTTCTTGCAAATAGGGAAAGTAACATATATATAGAAGTCAATTACCTTCTTATAGGAAGCATATACATGCACGGACATTGACTTATAAAATTCATAAGGATGTATATAATGTATGGTAATGGGCTCGTGACTCCATTCGAATAGCATGCGATTCTGTATGCTTTACTTGATTACATGATATTCCTACAGGATCAAGATTCTCTTCTAATTTATTTGTACATATATATATTTATATATATGTAATTTTATTACAAGATAACCTTGATCATGATTTCATGATGCATTAAAAATAGAAAAAAAAATTTATATCAAAATTGACAAAAAGAATTTAAAAAAACTTTTTTTCGGTTAATTTGGGGCTGTTGTAAAGTCCAATATTGCTCAAATATTTTTGGTTATCCAATCAATTTGCGTAGGTTAATGAATATTGTAGTTTTTTGTGTTGGTTCCAAGCAGATATACTAGCCACTGGACTAGCTAGCCTTGCAGAGATAGACTGATTATACAGCAGATGTTTTATATATCTAGTGATTTGCCAAATTAAACTCTTTTCCTCCTTCTGGACAGGTAATTGATCTTACTAGTTTGTAGCTTCTCTGATGTTGGATGCAAGTTATTTAATTAGGAGTGATGAAGTTATTTTAACCATTTAATTATTTTAAAATTTTGTCATGTAAGCTATACCACATTAGGTTGTAAATTTTGAGTTATATATAAGTTGTAACTCTAGTATTATTGGATTACAATAGTGCTAGAGATTATAATTGATTTAGAAAATTGACTTTTTAAGATTAATTAGGGATTTTAATTATCTAATTGTTTAGAAGCTTTATTTTCCTATTCCAATTAGATATTGGACTACTATAAATAAGGTGCGTATCATTTAGTAGTCATTTTCCCTAGACTTTAATTTATTGATTATTGATATTACATTCAGACTTTTTTCCATAAATTCTTATTCTCTATTTTCTCTTCATCTCGTTCTTGGATTTGTGTTTACTTTGTGACAATGCCCTATCATTCTCGACAATCAAAAAGCATCATAATAAGCATATCAAAAATGACCACGGAAGAAATTCTTGTCTCACCAAACTAACTGATCACGTACAGTTTTTTCAACTTCAATTTAAGAGTTCCCCGACCGGCCCTGTCCCGATTGAGTCTTCAGGTTTATAATACTCCTCGGTAAAGAGGAAGGGGGCTTGCATGTCTCTAAGTTCACAAGGCCTTTAGGCCCATAAAAGCACAAAAAGCACTCTAAAGAAAAGCATCTAGCTATTTCCTGGACCGGGGTAACTTGCATGTATAATATTCCTCCCTTGATTGGCACCATCAACAGCATTCTTACGCGTTTCACTTTCCTTTGCTTAAAGTATTGCCTCCCTAACAAACCATTTCTCATTGTACATTACACTGTAAATCCTTCCAAATCTCTTCTCAATCCCTCCACAAACATAATAATAATGTGCGAAACTAGAAACTTCTATCTTTGGCTTCTCCAAATTGTTGGCCTATTAGGCCTCCTTGCACTTTGCCTATGGCTAAGTTTACGTCCCCATAACCCATCTGTCACCATTGTGGATCTCACAGTCCCACCCATAGATAATAATACTTCGCCAGCTGCTGATGGAAGTCAGAATGGCTCTCTCTTGTATAGCCTTGAAATAAAAAATCCAAACAAAGACTCCAGTATTCGATTTGACGACATTATGTTGATATTCTTCTATGGCCAGGATCAAGCAGCTAACGATAGAATTTCTTCTTTCAATTTAGGAAAGGATCACACTCAAATTAGGGGCAACCGTTTGAATGTTGATGGCCGTGTATGGAAATCTCTTCGCAATGCATTATTAAACGCAACAGCTGACTTGAAAGTTGCGTTTCAAACAGGGATTCGGTTTAAGACTCTGGGCATAAAGAGTAAGCATTATAAAAATCATGAGTTGCAAGGTAACATAAAGCTTGGTAAGGATGGGAAAGTTTCAGGTAAGAAGAAGAAGATTAAGCTAAAGCATTCGTCCAAGAAATGGAGAATCAAGGGTTCTCACTTTTAACTGATCATAAAACTGAACATCATACTTTTGCTTAGTTTTATTAAGTTGTGTAAGCATCAGATCAGTTTCATGATGCACACGAGTTGTGCTATTTTTCAATGTAGTGTATGAATTAAGGATTGCTTGTCTGATTTCAAACAGATAAGATTTACAAATATGTAAAAAAAAAAAAAAAAAAGCAGTGTCGACAGAATTACAAATTTTACTATGCAAATTGTTGGGTTATATTATTGTATAATTGTACATCATTACTCTTAATTAACGTAATTAATTTTTAAATTATATCCTTCAATTATATCATGTTATATAATTTGTACAATTGAGTTTATATGAAAAGTTTGTAGCTACAATGTTATTGTAAATAAAACCCACTCCAATCCGAGGCAAACGAATTATATATACTGTTATACATAACATGACTTATTAGAAACATGTGATGATATCATATAATTCTTGTATATGTATTTTGAAGTGGTGATCTCGGATCTATACTTTTTAAGTTACAGACTGATATGATATTTTTCTATTATTATCTAAACATCTTATTTTTATGTGTTAATCAAAATTGCAAATTGTCTAATTTCATCCGTTACAAGTTATACCTATTCTAAGGGTGGTAAGTTTCACCGGGAAGAATAGGGCATTGTCACAGACACCACCAAGGTTTAGGTGAAGTTCCAGTGTCACCCCTGTTGTTTGGAAAGTGACGTCTAAGCCCAGCTTTAACACTTTCGTCACACTTAGAGGTGTACACGGGTATGGTATGGTATGGCGATGCCATACCATCCCCCTACCCTTTCGGTTTTAGATTTTTATACCGTACCATACTATTCTTGACTACAATACCATACCACATCCCTGCATAGTAAGTGAGGGGTGGTTATGGTATGATATGGTATTTTCGGGTGGTTGACCAAATTAATTAAAAATTTGGATAATGTTTTACCTTTTTTTATTTTAAAGCTTATTTATAATTTTTTTTTCCAAGATTTTGATACTTTGAGTTCTTATATTTTTGAATTGTTTAATATTATGATTCATAAATTTTTTTACTAAATAAAAAATCAAGCAATTACATATCCTTAACAATACAAATAATCAAGTAACTACATATTTCATAACGACACAAATAATCAAATAACAACACAAATATATCAAGTAACTACATATTCCATATCAACACAAATACTCAAGCAATTACATATCTATAACAACACAAATAATAAGTAACTACATATCCATATCTTTCACAAAGTTCAAACTTCCAACCTTCAAGTCCAACCTTTAAATACTATAAAGTTTCAACTTCCAATCTAGTACACATTTAAAAAAATAAAAAAAAGAAAAAAAATTATAATTCACTTAGAAAGATAATAAAATATATTAATATTTAAAAGAATGACAAAAGAAAGTTAGAAATGAATATTACAATAAAATTATTGAAATTACCTCAAATTTTCTATGGTTAGGGATTTAGGGTTATCTACCTTTTCATTATATACTATATTCATGTATATAACACTCACACATACACATTATACATAACCAATTATATCATTACATGTGACATAATTTTTAATTTTTGAAAAGAGGTTGGGTATGGTATGGTATTTTTAAGTTTTTCTAAAAATTTCCACCATCATACCATACCATGGGGGTTTTTCAAAATTTTTACCATGCCACATCCTATTCTTTTCTTATACTCTCCCCTACCTCTACCATACTATGACGGATATGTCAAATTCGGGTGGGTGGACAGATACCATGCACACCCCTAGTCACACTACCCTTTAAACGGATTTCCAATGACAACAGATTTCGCTCTTTACCCTTGTTAATCTTATTGAGATATATTAAAATAATTTATTTGTGTAAATCTTTATTTTTAATTCCTATTTCACTCCTCTTCCTCTCTTGCTTTTCCCGTTCCCTCTTCCTTCACGATCTCTCTCTCTCTCTCTCTCTCTTAACTTATCTTTTTGATTTCATGATCAAAGAGTACCTAACATTCATTCCATTCCGTCAAAAAAACAAAAATCAATTAAAAGTTACCAAGTAATTTCACCAAATCTGAAAAATAAGTAAATATTGGAAGCCCAGGTTCCCCAAAATCAGACCAAGTTAACAATCTACAAAAGATAATGCTAGGTATATAACAAAATTATACAAACTAATTCATGTAATGTGATGTAACATAAATTTATTGGATGAGGTAAAATAAAAAATAAAATAAGTAAATTTTAATAAATAAAATGAGACCTACTCATCTAATAATTTTATACCAAATCTAGTTGTATAAATTATATCGTACAATTTGATTATATATGTATCATTATTCATCTACAAATATCCATCGTTAAATCACCCTAACACTACACCACAAATCTGCCACCAGCATTCATTTAGACCTGGCAACGGGTCGTGTTAGAGCGGTTTCGTATCGTTTCGTATTCGTGTCGTGTTAAATTATGTTAATCCAAATCCGACCCATTATCTTATTGCGTCTAAATCTATAAATCTAAACCCGACTGTTAATTTAACGTGTTACCCGAATCCAACCAATTTAATCCGTTTTTTTATTTTCAAGTTAGACAATAACATATGTAACATAATTTGTATAAATTCTAAACAAATAATACAACCAATAGTTTATAAATTTAAAATTTAACAAATATTTTGAAATCTATCAAAATATCCAAATTTAATATAATACGGAAATATAAACAAAATTTTGTATCCCACGTCATTTAAATATCCATCTAAAGTGTATTTAAGATAAATAATTGATAATGTCCAATTATTGAATGATTTCTGAAAATTACATAGAACATTTTATAAGTTTCTCATTTATATTTCTCATCAAAATGTCATACTCATACACGCATAAGAAAAAGATGATGTAATTGTATTAGAATAATTTTAATTAGGTTAAATATAGTAATAAATTAGTATTTGTTATATTTTTTTATAATTTTTTATGTATCATAAATAAATTTATTATATTATCCTTAATATTAACAGGTTAAACGGGTTTTTATAGTATAAATCTAAACACGGTCCGATATCAAACGGATTTTATCGTGTTAATCCATTAATGACCCAATCCAATAATATTATATTCAAAACATGTTTTTATCGAATAGGTTCGTGTCGTATTAACGGATCGTATAGAATTTGTCATGCCTACCTTCATTCGATCAACAAAATAAAAATCAATTAAAAGTTGCCATGTAATTTCATCAAATCCAAAAGAAAAAGAGACTAAATATTTGAGGCCCAAGTTCACTAAAATCATATCAATTTAACCCTCTACAAAATCACCGTTAAATCACCCTAACACTACACCACAAATCAGCCACCATCGTCAATCAAATCCTTGTTTATATGCTTGATTCTTTTGCTTTTGTTTCTGATTTGGAAGGGGAAAGAAATCAGAGGAAAGGCTAGAAGAGAGAAGACATACGGAGCACCAAATTAGGCTTATCCTTAAGTGTGCGATTAGACACAAGACCATAACTACAACAACACTGATTTGCAATTGGTTTTGAGGCTGGCAATGGCCGGATTTTAGTTAGATATGGGTTTTGATGGTTTTGAGTTTCTTGGAGGGTTCATTGATGAAGTTTTCAAAGGATTTGGTTCAGTAGCTCAAAATTATTCGTAGATGATGGTTAGAGGATGGAGAACCAACTAACACTACATATAGAATGGTGCAATTGCAGGAAAGAGGAGAGGGCAGAATCTTGGATGAGGGAAGAGGGAAAGAGAGAGAGCGAGAGGGAGAGGGGTGAAATGGGAATCACCAAAAAAAGAGAAGGTCGTTCATGCGCTAAGATTAAAGCAAGAAGAAAACAAAGTCCAGACCTTTTAATCTTCCACTTTATTAAAGTATCTACTTTTTTATGTCACACGTCAACTTACAATGCAATCACGTATCGAACAAAGTCCAAGGCTGCAAATTTATATTATTTTATTCATTCCAATATCAAAAGTCTTTAATATATACGTTTCCTCTTTATTAACAGTATTAATATTTGAGGAAAATTTAAATAATGACCTAAATTTAGAGATCTTTTAAAAAAATTACTCAGTTTTATAAAATTTACATGTAATAACTTTTTGACTATAAAATTACTTAAATATCCGTATGAATTAAATAAGACAACTGACTTTTATTTTCTTCTGTAATAATTCGATTACTCTTACAAACTGCATACATCTCGATTACGTTCAAACTATTGCAAAATCTTATTGCTTTCATCATTTGTATCAATAAATCTTAAAGGTCTAAGCTAAAAAAGGTAAAAAATCCAAGCTCAATCACTTTTTCTTTGATTTAGTTCATACAATTGTGTTTTAGTTCATACATCTTATGTTTAGTTCAAATTACAAGCTTATAAAATAGTGTACCTTGCGTTTGTGAAGTGTTATTAGCATCATAAGTGGCCAAGAAACTTGTATTTGTAGTGAAAATGTAAAACTGTATGAGGAAGATGACGACTCAATACTATCCTTGCTATTGTCGAGTGTCGAACAATGTATCCGATACAAGGTATACAGTGTCAGATGAGGTTGATCGACAAAGCTCGATAGAACCAATGACTGGCGACATCGATACTCTTGGTTATCTCGTGTCTTGTGTCGATGAAGCCGACTCTCGTTGTCGTGTGTCCAGTTATTTTATATCGTGTGTCGAGTTATGTCTTGTGTCAAGTTCTTGGACGATTTTCATTAAGTCTGGTCGAATGTGTGGACAGATTTGTTGTTTCTTTGAATTTTAAGCATTTTTTTCATGATTTGAATATATGAGGATGTTTATTGACATGTCTGTTACATGTAGGATGAAAACTTTGTGCATTTTGATCTGGTACAATGGTTCTTGGAAGATGCAACAAAATGATGGTTACGTGTACATGGGCGGGAGGTCGAAGCCGTTGATACTTCCTAAGTGTACTAATTATAATGAGTTAGTGGGACGTTTAGCTACAGAAATGGGTTGGGATCTGAGTAAAAAAAATATAAGTTTAGCCACTCAATTTTGTTCAAAGGGTCCCCCGCCATTGTCAACCGCCATTGAGACTGATAATGATGTTTGTTTTTACATACAACATAGTCAGGAGGACCAGTAGTCATATATACTACTAATCATCACAGTTAAAGATAGGGACACGCAAAGAAGAAGTAGTTCACGATCTGATGCTTTGAGGAAGAGTCGGAGTTCCTATCATCCGTCTATGTTTCAATCAACAAGTGGAAGCAACCAATTGAGTAAGTGTACTCCTGTTTGTGCACAACCACAAGTTAATGAAGGGCTTGACCTTGACTTTGAGCAATATACCGAACATGAAGAGAATCAAGCCGTTGGTGTTTCAAGAGATGTTGGATTGAACCAATCGTTGCCAATGAGGTTAGTTCGGCACCTTATAGCTTTCAAGAACTTGAGAGCTTAGCCAATGTCCATAGTTTTGGTGATACTGATGGTGATGATGATGATGATGGTGATAGCGATGACGATGCCAATGATGATGAGAACGATGATCATGAGATTGGTTTTGAATGTTGCTACAACTTGAATGACGGTTTCACTAATGAGTTAAATGGCAGTGATGATGCGGGAAATGATAATGTCGACAGTCGCATAGAGGTTATGGCTAATTTGAACGAAGATGTGCCATTGACCTTTCTTATTCTAATTTAGTCTACCCCTCTTCTTATATTTGAAGGAATAGAAGCTGAGCAGAGAGAAAATTTTGTGGCAAATGATGCCAATTTGGGTCGCGAAAGTGATGAGCTTCGGAAAAACACATTTAGGTGGATGCCTTCTATCTTGCATTCGACCTCAACAATTGATGACGATGCCATGTCTTTTATAATGGACGGAATTGAGGTTGGGGTTGATCAGATTTTTAATAGCAAAACCGAGCTTCGCCATAAGTTATCAAATTTGTCATTACGATGTAACTTTCAGTTTAAGGTAAAGAAGTCTAACACAACTAGGTTTAAGGCCATATGTCATGTAGAAAATTACAAGTGGTAGATTCGGCCAACCAAGCTAGCAGATGCCATGTCCAAACCTTCATATAACAACACAAAAAATATTTACATTAAGAAAAACTTTTCAAAACAGGAAAAAAATGTAAACCTGTCAAAACACTTGACAAGACTCGATAGAACTCGACAACACTTGACACATAACACATGAAATTCGAAACTCGATGTCAAGAAGTCCGCTGTATGTTTACCTAAAAAAATCTGATACATGAAAGATGCATTCGACAGGTACACTCGACACACGACATAAAGGAAATCCGACACACGATGTCACGATGGCTATTGTCAGTTTCTCCAAAAGACTCGATACATGATACACGCGTTCGACATGTTGTGTCTGTCGGATTCACAAAATCGACAAACCGAGATAAAGCACTTTCAATTGTCGGTTTTATGAAATCGACACACACCCACTATCGGACGCTTCTATCGTGTTTCGGATCTTTCTCAAAATCGACGCACGACACCAAACATCGAGTGTTGATCTCATAGGATTACGTATGTCGACTGTTGAACTGCTTATTACCGACACTCGACACATGCTACCCATTTGACGTTGTGTGTCGAGCCAACGTCCAGAAGGCTAGTTCGACACTCGTCATCGTCTTCCTTCGTTGTCGAACACATTGCACACTAACGACTGCCATTTTTGCACATTCCAATCTCCCAAAACAAATTTTTAACAGTTTATCTACCTCCAATAACTATCCAACACATCCAAAACACATGTATTCAACATCAAACCTCCAACAAAATCCCAAATTTCCAAATTTCAAATTTTTCTACATTTCATATCTTTTCAACCATTCTCCTCCACCTAACATGATTTCCATGTAATATCATCAGAATAGAACAACAAAATAAGAACATAAGCGAGATTAGCCGGTTTGATTTCACTCTTGAAATCATCGGTCTGTGAGTTGCTCTTCGTCTCCTCCTTCACCGCCTTTTCTCTGGACCAAAATGCCAATGTCATAATGTGTGGTGGATATGGAACGGTTACGGAAGTGCTTCAAATTTGAAGAGGTTATGGAAGCTGTTACAGGAGCAAATGCGAAGAGATTATGGAAGCGGAGTGGAGTATGCTGCTTTTTGTTGCGGAGTGGAGGGAATGAAGCAAATTAATAAAAATTGAATTAATTGAATTGATATAGGTATTTAAGTAATTTTATAGTTAAAATGATTATTGCATGTAATTTTCATATGACTGGTTATTTTTCTAAGAGACCTTCAAATTTGTATTATTGTTTGAATTTTTTTTAATATTTACGTACAAATAGAGATTAGGCATCACTTTTCAAACAATAAAGGTGGTGTTTTACGTTGCCCTTGCGGTTATCAGTGTTTATTCCCTAGAATAAGAGTGTTAATAATGAATTGATTATTGTGGATTAAATTGATGCCTTTATTACTGCCATAATAAACTTGACTTTTTGATGTTGACATCATGGAGACGCAGAGTTGTATAAGCAATTTTTTTGAGAATAACAACTAGGTATAAGAGTTCTTTAGGATATATAAATTATTTTTTAAAAGTATAAAAAGAGGGCAATTTGGATATTATTTAAAAATTATTTATAAATTTTAAATTTATAACATATATAATTTAAGTGGGTTTTAGACTTAAATAAAAAATACTCTTTTCTGATTCCTAGGCTTGGATTACTATAGCTACTAACATTAGCCCCAACAGCTGCTTGAGGTAGAGTTGAGACTTGAGACCAACCTAAACCTGAGCCTGTGTTTTTCTCTTAACCACAGTAGGCAATAAGATTAAGTTTACAAGTAAAGATCTACATTGAGAATTGTCCCAAGAATATTATTTAAGTCATTTAACATCTCTATTTAAACCCCACTTTAATTTAAAATAATATTAAAATAATTTTTAAGATTTAAATTACCAAAAGGGATACTAACAAATTTAAGTATACACATTTTAATATTCTAACAATTATCTCATTTAAATTTTTTCCCAAAACCCTAAGCTATTGTTTTCTACTCAACATAATATCAAATACAATATGTTGGATTAGTATTTCTGATGTTTATAGTGTGATTTTGAAATGATAGAGGATGAATTGAAGTATTGGAATTACGTTCATGAAGAAGAATTGAATTGTCACTTTGATTTTAGTATTTTTTTTAAACGACTTTTATTCAATTGCCACGAACTAAACTTTTATCTTTTGTTCAATTCAACATAATTGAACAAGCAAGTCTTATGCTTTTACTAATAATATGATATGATCCTTCAACTTTTGATATTTATATCATTTTTTTATTTAATTAAGTATTATATAATCGTATAATTTGTGGATTTTCATAGTAGAAAGACATTAATTGAATGGATATGAAAAACCAATAAAGGAAATGGATTTGTTATTGTTATACAAAAATTTGAATTGAGTGCACTTTATGAAAACCTTGTTAAAAAAAGTTTTATTATATACTTAACTCAAAAGTAGTAAAATCCTAAATAAATAATAGAATAGGTTAAAGCTTTTGAGTCTTGAAGAAGACGAGTTCCATACAAGTCATTGAGAACAACAACAATAATGAATTGTGAACTATTTAAGAAAAAATTTATTTTATGATATACAAAGAAGGAAAATTTTGGTATTATCTTAAAAATATATATGTTAAAATTTCTACATATTTATTTAATTAAAGTAAGACTTAAAGAGAGATTATGAGGGGTTTAAACAATAATACTTTTGTCCCAATTCTAATTGGCTTTTAATACCCAACAAAATCTTTTACATAGTTGACATGTCCTCCAGGAATTTAGTCCTATAGTGTGTTTAGTACTCTCGTTATTTGTCTTAAATGAAGCTCGAGTCCATCTATTGTAAATTTTTAATTCTAATTAATCCTACGAGCACCAGTTAATTCTAATTCTAATATCCATAATTTATACACACACACACATAATGGATCTTTTAACACAAATTTTTGATACAAATTTATAACCATCGATCTCACAAAATCTAATGATTGAGATTGAAAGTCAACAAATTGCATTTAACGATGCCAACTTATCACTCATATAAACTATTAGATTTTATATATCAATGGTTAGTAATTTGAGTCAAAAAATCAATTCTCATGTATATATATATATATATATATATATATATATATATATATATATGCAATATTACATCCCAAGGGCATGTTTGGTTGGCCACTTAGCATTGTATAAAGGGGCGGGTTTGCATGAGGTTTTGTTTTACGTCATGTTTTGTTGAAACTAAACTAAAGATAACATTGTAAATCACCATGTAACAAGCGCATAAGTTAATGAAAAATAATCACACGGGGGACCGTGGGTTGTCACCCCATAGCTACTGTTGGCTTTGTCTCTCCCCTCTCCAAATCAACTTTTGCCTCACTTGTTTCTCTCTCACCCTCACCTCATCGAATCACCATAGCTTTGTCTACAAAAATTTCATCTCATACGATCATGATCAAGACTCTTAAAATTCAAGACTCCTCCTTACTCGTCATCTCAAATTAAAAAAAAAAAAAAATCTCCTTTTTCCTTTCCACTCCAAACAAAAACAAAAATAAAGACCCTTTCTCAACTGCAAAATAGTTGTAGCCATGGTGGATGACAAAAATTTTAGAAAGATAGAAGAAAAAAATGATAAGGTTAAACATTGGTGAAAGAGATGCGATCCAGAAGGAACACCCAACTACCTAATCAAGCATTTCACCGAAAATCCACAGGGTTGCTCCCAAGGATGGGCAAATTTCTAGATAAAGAATTCAAAAAGGAAGCTTCAACAATACTAGCAATGAGCAAGAAACAATCAGAGTGATTTGAATGAAAGTATCCCACATACAAAGTTTGACTAAGCAAATTCACATTTTAATTTGATATTTAATATCGTTGCTATTTCAATAATATATAATTAAAAATAAATATAACTTTATTTATATACCTATTAAGATAATTATTAGTCTAAATTGATGGATTTTTATTTTTTAATTAATATTTATGTGATATTATTATTAAATTAAATTAATTTAATATATAAAAAGTAATACAATTCGATTAAGTCTTTTATCAAACACATTATTGTTTAGCTTTATCCAATATAATGACAAATCAAACATAATATAGAGTTTATTAATCCTACGTAGTACAATTCAATACCACGCTATCCAATTTAATGACAATTATACAATCATCTTTGGTACACTAAATGGACCCGAAGTGTATTCCATGATAGCATTGTACAATATTACCTTCTTTAATATTATATGCATTATGTTACGGCCCTCCCAATTTGCTTGTTAGAGTGGCCCAAATATGCATAAGGCTTGGCCTAACTTCTAGAAAGCTTGCAAGTCCAAGCTCATCTTCTAGAATTCTCTAGCAAGCCAAGTTTCTAGAATTCTCTCTTATACATATCTACTTTTGTACATATCTAGATATTTTAGTAGATGATTCTAGATAGTGAATTAGGACCCTTGGATGCATTAGATCTTAGCCATTCATTTGAGAGGCGGTTCACTATAAAAATCCCTCCAAGGCTCATTTATAAATCATCCAAGCAAATCCAAGCATACAAGCAAAGTTGTAAGCAAGCATTCTTGTGTAATACAAAACTCTCTTGCTTAGAAATACTTGTCTCCATCTTCCATCTCTTCTCTCCTTGCCTACAAAGCTCTTTAGCTCAACGATCCTCTCTTCTCCTTGAGCGAGAAGGCAAATCACTAGGCTTACTTAGCAACTTTCGAGTTCAAGTTGCCTAAGTGCCGCACGAGTGTGCTGCACAAACCTCTAAGCTCGTGACAATTACCTCTTTTAACGTGTAAATATTTACGTATTCTTTAATGTATCAATAACTTGCTTTTTATAAATTATTAAACTGTTAATTAAAACAAGATAAATCAATGGAACATATAACAACCATAGAGAGACACACACACACTAAAATTAAATGGTTAAGATTGAATTTAGTACATCATATGTTGATGATAATTTTATATTATTAATAGAATTAGTGATCATCATGTAGGCAATTGATAATTGTCAGTATAAATCTAAAGCAAAAAGGTACTTAGATAAATGGTGTTCGAATCATGGTGATATTAAAGATTTTCTATTGCCAACCCCATCTCTTCGAATCGATAATTATATTTTACATAAAAAATAGTTAAATTAAAAGATGAATAGTGATTATCTTATTGGTTATGCTTTATTACATCTTATGTATCAATAAATTCCATTTTAAAAAGAAATAAATATAAATAAATTATGTTCAAAGACCATATCGCATATAATAAAAAAAAGATTAAAATGTTAATCTATAACGGAGGCTGACACAACTTTTATGATATTTTTAAACATAGTAATTTTTTTATACTTTGTAAAAGATTTAATAAAATTTTATTATAATAAATTAATTGTTGAACAAATAAATTTACTTAGCATATAAATGTATCATAACAATGAGAAGAAAACTTAATTTTTTAAATTTTAATTAAATATAATATTAATAAAGTGTAAATTTTCAAAAAAATTATTTTTATTTGATGATTTAGTTATAATTCTATAAGTTGGAAAAAATAAAGAGAATTAATTCATTTAGCAACATTAATGTATCATGTTATTGATTTATGTTCTCTATTCTGCTTTGTTGCAAGTTTTATATTACCTATTACAAGTTAACATTATATTTTATGGGTTTATTGTTTCTTATTATAAGTTAATTTAGTCGCAAGTTGAACATTTGATTTTGCTACTTTTAGGTGTTTGGCTACAACTTCCACATTTCTTGCTACAATTTTAGTTTACATTGTTGCAATTTTCACAATACATTTTACGAGTTAATATTATGTTTACAATGGGTTGGTTCAAGTGGCAAGGATAGCTCAAGAGGGAGTTGGTAAGACCACGATGAAGTCCTGGAGGGTTTGACTCTCCACAATGGCCTTTCCTCATAAGGTAAGTGAGAGACCGTGACAGTGGGTTGTAGTTGCGTTAGTCTCTTCCGAGGATTAGTTGTGGTGTGTGTAAGTTGACACGGACACCTCGGTTACCAAAAAAAATTATGTTTACAAGTTCATCATTTCTTGTTACAAGTTGAAGGTTTGATTTTACTACTTTTAAACATTTAAGTTGTTTCCCAGGATAGCAATGGTAGATTGATATTCAAGTCGTCATGCATCCAGAAAGCTAGTGATTTTATCCAAACTTTTTAGACAATTAGCAGTACATGTCAGAGATCAAGATGCCTAAAGAGATTTGTTAGAAAATGAGATTTTATTTGAAATGATTTCAGATTCTTATAGGTCAAAAACAAATCGTATATGTTAAGTAGTTCTGCAAGCTGATATTTACGCATAAGAGTATATATATATATATATATATATATATATATTCTGAGGCATCAAAAGTGTGCTAAATACGTTATATATAGAGAGGTTTACATATGTAGATGAGTGAAAGCCATCATAGTCATCCTTTATATATGTAAGAAATATGTTTAGGTTGAAGATCTCATATGAAAAAGGCTACCACTACATATGTGTGAAAGCTACTACATGTAAACTTGTTTTGATTTGTTAGATGCTCAAATTATTTAAAAAAAAAAAGAAGAAAAAAGTGAAAAAAATGGCTTGCAAAAATGTTAAAGTTCTTTTTTTTTTGTTTGACTTGTTTTGCTCTATTTGGATCTAAGAATGAATTTCAAATGTTTGATCTTGAATTTTCAATTTCATCTCATTCTCTTTGGGCATTCTTGGCCTTTGAAGGGAGCATTGATGTTTGCTTCAAACCTAAGACAACGAAAGGGAGATTGTAAGAAATGACATTTTATTAATAAATGAATCATGTTTTTAATTAATTGTTTTTGTTATAAATATTTGTCTTGATTTGTTTGAATTGCTGTGCTAAGATAAATAATAATAAGTTTGCAAAAATGTTAAAGTATCTTTTACTTGTTTTGAATTATTATTTGCATCAAAGAATGAATTTCAATTTTTGTTTGATCTTAAATATTTAATTTTATTTCATTCTTTGACATTCTTAGTCTTAAAAGGGGAACATCGGTGTGTTTTAAACCTAAGATGCCGAAAAGGGAATTTAAGGAATGACATTTGTCTAATATTGTTTTCATTAACCCTTTTTTTAAGTTATTGATCTACACTAAAGTATACATAAATACTTAAATGGCAATAGAGCTTCCACATAGACGGAATACTTTATAAGAGTCCAGAAGCGAGAAAAAAAAAAAAAAGCGGGACAAGGTTGTCGTGTATGTTACTGTTGGATGTAATATTGCAATAGAATTGACTGGTGCTGTTAGCTTCTGTTAGAATTAGAATCACAGTACTGATACTACTAGCCATCCATTTTAAAAGATGTCTTTAACAGTTTATAAATCAACCACTAATTTTCTACAATGTCTTTCCATCCTGGCACGGAATCCGTAATCGGTTAACCTGAAAATACAAACACAAATGTTACAATCGTTTCCTAATAAGATAACTTGAACGCAGATCATTTCTAACAACTCAAGCGACGCTCTTCTTTGAGGTACGACACCGAGAAGCAATTTGTCTTCTCCATTCATGAATTGGAACCTGGAGGGCAATACAAAGGAGTTATAACCTGTATCATGATTGATGCCTTAATGTTAAACTGACACCAAGATGTTTGGTTGATGGACTAAAATTTCAATCCAACTACTCCTCAAAGTCAGATAAAACTAAGAGCATGAAAAATAAGTACTCACAGCAGGGAAGCCACCATAATCGCCAGAGTCCTTGATATCCTTGGTGACACAGCTATTAGCAGCAAGTCGGACCTGCATCCCCATAAAGTAGTCATTAGAGCTCCGGTCTTCAATTAATTAAAGCAGTCCAAAAATAGTAGAAGGCCAAAATTTATACTATTGCATAAAAAATGAACATAAGAACTTATTTGGAGGAAGAGCTAATCAAGTGTTATAGGTTGACAGAAGGTCTTTTTCTAATTGCACTTTCTATCAACTTCATCAAACAAAAACAGAAATAATAAGATTGGTTTAGATGGAAGGCAGAGTAAAAATTACTCCAATGCAAGGCCACCACCACTCTAATAAAAGGTCGTAGTCCGATAGTTTATGACTTCACCCTATAACTGAATCAAATAAATATAAATAAAATTAACAGAAACATCTCTGCAATTGAGAGAGCTGATTTTTTTATGCTTTCCAAGTAAATACCTTCGAAGCAATAGACACATGATCACGAACAGCTACTCTTCCTCCCAACGTTACATAGTCTCCTATCCTGTAGAACAAACAATACAGACATAGATTTAAGGAACTTGTGAAGCTGATGTCGTCTTTCAACGAAGGTTATACCAAATGCAAGGTAAACTCAAGATCCAAAACTAAACAGGAAAAAAAAAAAAAAAACATACGTAACAGATCCTGCAATTCCAACTTGTCCACAAAGCATGCAACTTTTTCCAATAATTACATTGTGGCCAATCTGGAAAGGAAAGCAGATAAGTTTTTATGTAATGCAGAGGATATCTTTATTTCTGTTTTACCCTTAAAAACACAGAGTAATTGACATTGCATGAGGGCAGAATCCCACCTGAACCAAATTATCTATCTTTGAATGGTCCCCTATGACGGTATCTCTCCAACTGCAAAATCAAATAATTGGCAACTCAGTATTTATCTTATCCATCTTGCAAATTCGAGAAAGTTTGTAAAAATATGCATATTTAATATGGCAGGCCAATACATATCTCACCTGCCCCTGTCGATGCAGGTATTTGCACCAATCTCCACATGGTTCCCTATCCTAGCATTCAGCATCTGAGGAATAAGAGAAACATATAATAGAAGATGTCAGTTGCTGATACAAAACTGAACCCGGATATCCTAGGTACATACTTCACTTTTCTTAAAAAGGCTAACAAGCATATAGGTAAAAACACGTATAGTATGATAACACCACAGGATAGATTCCCAAGAAATATGTTCACTGTCAAATTTTAATTCATTATTTGATGGATGTGCCAGAGAAGAAAAACTAACCTGAGGCTTCTTCACCATGTTGCCATGCTCATCCACATAAAATCCAAATCCTGAAAAATGAACATAGAAGCTAATTTTAGAAGGTAACAATCGAGTTTTAAGTAAGATTAGAACCTTAATGGGACCTTAACAATAAAAAAAAAAACGGCAATCAAAGTTTGGAGTGATCCAGTCTTACCATCTTGACCAATACAAACCCCATTGTAAATTACACATGAACCGCCAATAATGCAATTACTGAGTGCAACATTATAACTGGAGGAAAAGAATATATAACTTTACTTAATGTTAAAATGCTAAAAAAAGTTAATTTGAAGTCAGTTATTTATCATACCCTATTTTCGTTGATTGACCGATGGTAACTGCAGGTCCAACAACAGCTCCTGATCCAATACGAACGTCTGCACCCAGCACAGCTTTTGGATGAATAATTGCTCCAATCTCAATCACCGCTGTTGGGTCAATGCAAGCTGATTCGTGGAAGGTCCCACCTCCGTTGCGCCATTTTTGAAACTCTAGGTGATTTTCTACTCCTAAAGCATGTGACAGTTACCGATTAGACATTTTCACGAACATTTAGAAAGCAAAATTGCAATAGACAATGAGCTAAATAAGTAGACTTGCCGGGTTTAGTTGAAAACTGGCAAGTACGATAAAAAAGGTGCATATATTTGTTTTTGGAGTTAAAAATAGCCAATCGTCTAAGATTAACTGCCATAACTTGTTAAACTGAACTCCCAGATCTGTCTGGAAAGGGGTTAGCGAGGTTGCAGGAAATTACGTACCAAGGACTGGGAGTCCATCCAAATGGCGGGATTCAAAAGGGCCAGAACTGTTGTTACTAGCCCAGCCCACGATAAGGGCAACTTGTCACAGGATGAGGCTTTTTTTGCACCCAAATTCATACTTTACACACCCACTTGTTTTGTAAAAATATTTGTCACTAAAATAACCATTAAGCAATTTACTACTTAGTACTATAAAATATCTTTAATTTAAAAGTTTCTTTCTTTCTACACTCCTAAATGTGTCCATGTCTTTATCTCTTTGCTTATTTAGTATATAAACATGATGCTAAGAACTCTATTCATATGAAATTATTTTTCATAAAATTTGAGAAAAAAGAATACAATTTTGTTTGTTTTTCATGAGAAAGATGGAGATTGCCTCTCCCCTTTCAAACAATGAACACTATTGATAAACGTCTTTGGCTTTGGTTTCCATGAATTAATGTTTACAAATATCATTGAGAAAAAGTTTGTCACCAAAATCTTAACTTATGAAACAGAAAAATACTAAAAAAAAAAAATCTTGATCTACGTAAATAAAACCTAATAAAAAATTCAAAGATAACCATGTATAAAAATACATAAAAGAATAATATGGTTTCTCGCAAAAGAGTTTCTCTGGGGAAATATTCTTCTTTGCAAGATTTAAAGAGGTAGGAATAACATGAATTTTTATGAAGATTTAAGTAGGTATCCTAAAAAAATTTTTAAGAGTAGAGAAAGGAGATATGTTTATGCATAGAAGATTATGTGGGTGTGTTAATTAAGTTTTTGGGTTTTTTTTAGCAAAATTATTGTTTATATAATAAGTGATTGGATGTGTAATTAAATCATTTAATATGAAGGTTATATTTGGTATTAGAGTGGGTGTATATAGACTTGACAACTGGTCGTGTTAAAGCAGTTTCGTTCGTTTCGTATTCGTATTGTATTAATTTATGTTCATTTAAATCTGACCTATTAAATTATTTTATTTAAATCTTATAACCCAAAACTGACTATTAACTTAACGTGTTACCCGAATCTAACTCATTTAACCCATTTTTTATTTTCAAGTTAGACAACAATATGTGTAACATGATTTGTATAAATTCTAAACATAAAATATAGCTAATAGTTTATAAATTTAATAACTAACAAGTATTTTGAAATCTATTGAAACATCTTTAATATAATAAGTAAACATAAATAAAGTTTTGTATCCACCATCATTCAAAGGTCAATCTAAAGCATATTTAAGACAAACAATTAAAAAATGACCAATTATTGAATGTTTCTGAAAATGAAATAGGACATTCTATAAGTTTCTTCCTTATTTTCCCTATCAAAATATCATAGTCATACACATCTAGAAAAAAGATGATAAAGCCGTATTAGAATAATTTTGATTAGGTTAAACATAGTTATGAATTAGTATTTGTAACAATTTATTACATTTTATTATATTTTATCATGTATCATAAATAAATTTACTAAATTATCCTTAATATTAACGGTTAAACCGGTGAAGCGATTTTTTATAGGATAAACCCAAATACAGTCTAATATTAAATGGGTTTTACTGTGTTAACCTATTAACAACTCGATCTGATAATATATTAGATTCAAAACATACTTTTATCGAATGGGTTCGTATTATGTTAACAGGTCATATAGAATTTGCTAGCTAGGTATAAAGGAAAAATTAAGATTTTAATTATTAATTTAAGTTTTTGCAGTATGGATAGTTAACAATAACTTAACTAAAAATAGTAAAATAAAATATAACAGAAAATTTTACGTTATTCGGCTATAACCAGGCCTACATCCATGGGTAGCAAGAGTTGAAGTCTACTATATTGTATTTGTTTAATTCAAATTAGGACTCTTTATAATAGTAAACATCCGCTCACTCACTAACCTAATCTATACAAATTTGATCAATCTCGATCATAGTCATAATCCTTTGCAAACTCTTCTGATGTTGTACTTCACAGACATGACTAAATTAATTGTACCAAGTTAACTTAGACAAAACCAACGTAATTGTTACTGACTCATGTGATTATTCAACTCACTTAAGTTCACACCACCCAATTCACATTACAAAGAGGTTTCTGCACATGAGCCATACAAAATCTCAACTCACTCAAAGCATTAAGCATTTACAAAGATAAACAAAATGATTAACACATTCTAATTTACTCTGTCGGCTTGAACACACTTAACAATGTCTTGAATGCATTCTTTATATATAGCTTTGTAGATAGCTGTATATAGTATGAAACGTCAACTGTAATCTTAATCATTAACCTACAAATCTTAATCAAGCTTAGATGATAAGGTTAGATAAAGATAACACAAAATAAGAAGTTCATGAAAAGTTATCTTGAATAAATAGGGATATTCATCAATCAAGATAATCAATCAATCAAGATACAACGTTCCATAAAGCATGTACTTTCAAAATAACTTCATTAAATTAATCAACTAATCAATCAATCAATTGATTAATATAGGAAGTCAAATAAAAACTCTCTTGGATAAATTAGGATACTTACCAATAAGATCCTAATCATATACTAGATTGTCAATTAAGAGAATAACTTCTTTTAAGATACTAAGATCATAATAATAAAAGTGATCTAGCAATCAATATAAACACTTATAAAAAATATCCTAATGAGATTAATCAATCAATATAAACTTTTTTAATATGAGCTTAATCAATCAAGATAAAACTTCCATTAACAAAACTTACCAAGATAAATCATATTTATTCTAGTCAAACTTTTCCTTGAATAAAAAAAAAAAACCTCCTTATGAGAAAATGACAAGATATCAACATTAATATTTTTATCACAAAACAAATATGATCAAGTGCATTGCATATGCATGACATGCCACGTGACACCAACAATTAATATAGGTTTTATTTAGAAAATGGTTGTGTTACTTTTGTAAATAAAAAAAATATTGGGTGCTCATATCATCCTATCTAATAATAAGAGTAAATTTCCAAAAGATTAAACCATTTGCATTTCTACTTAAAATAATATTTTATGTCTTTATTAATAATAATATATCTCAATATTAAAATTAAACAAATTATATTTTCTTTAATTTATTTTTGTAACTTCAAAAATAACATAATGTAACCAACATAAATTTATTTTGATACTCATTTGAATGGAATAAATCATATAATTTTATAAAAATAAATTATAAAAAATATTAAGAAATTTAGTATTCAAAAATAATTTTTAATAAATTTTGATATAATTTTCATTTTGATATTTTTCAAATCAAATATTGATATATTTAATTGTGTTTATTATGTTAGATTATACTAAATTTTAAAGATTAATTAAAATAAGAATTTTAATTTTAATCATACGTATATTTATTATGTTAAAATATTTATGTCAACATATTCCGATTCTATGTACGTATATAAATAAGCTTGAATTTTCCAACGGAAAAGAAAGTCTTAACTCCAAACTCAGAAGTTAGAACCATGCTGCAAAAATATAAACAAGTTGAAGCAAGACGTTAACAAATTAAATTGATATGATTTGAGATTAACATCTAATTGCACTCATACTTCTAAGTTGAAAAAAAGGGAGTAAAAATATCGAAATTTGCTTTGCAGTTTCACAAAATTTGTGAGAGAAATAGAGATCTGCTGTGGCTATATAAGAATTAAGGGGTTCCTGTATAGGGTTTGTAATTAATGATACATATATATTTGTAACCAAATCCGTAAATAAATTTTCACGTCAGACGAAGTATTTATTTATTTCAGCTAGCGCACTGTCGTTGAAACCACCTTTTGGTTTAATGTCATACAATACAAAGTTTCTGTATTAACAAATTTACATAAAATTAAGTTTTACAAATTTAAGATATGAATAAGAATTGTTAACATCTTGCAATTGGGATTAGACTTCAAAATCTGACATTTCCACTATTGCTTCGACGTAAAAGCCTAAAAAAATGAATGACATGATTTAATTTCTTGGTTTCTCCTCAGAATTCTACCTAGAAAATGCTCAGGAAGTAAACGGTTTATTAGAGACACTCTGACGCATGGTTTGCTTATATAGCCCAAGGTTGAGTACAAGAAGAGAAAGACAGTTTCACCTGCAATGGAATATAAACAGAATTCTTTATCATTATTGTGCAAGCGTATCAAAAGACAGGGTATGGTTCGTTTCATCAGCTTTACAAAAACCATTCATTTACTTTTCCTTTGCACTCTTTTAGCCCTTCTTCATGACCATGCTAGTGCTGATCCTCCGTACAAATTTTGTCCAAACATTACTAATTATGCAGCTGATAGTCCATTTCGAGGTAACCTCAATAGTCTCCTTAATAATTTACACTCCAATTCTTCTATCACTAGATTTTCTTATGCCTCTGATGGAAATTCCTCGGATAGAGCTTATGGCACGTACATGTGCCTCAACTATATTTCGAGTAACACTTGCGGCAACTGTATAGACGCTGCGTCCAATGATGTTTTCAAGCTTTGCCCAAACATAAGGGAAGCAGTTGTGTGGGAAGAATTCTGCCAGTTGCGCTACTCTAGTGAAAATTTCTCCGGAAAACTGGATGTCTCAGGAAACATTCGCCAGTATAACGTCTTAAACATGTCTGAACTTGAAACGTATGCATCTGTTGTGAGCAATACTTTAACTAATCTTACCAAGGTGGCAGCTTCCAGTCGTTCAACCAATATTTACGCTACTGGAGAAGTAGCCATCACAGATACAGACACGTTGTATGCTCAAGTTCAGTGCAATGGAGACTTATCTGCTGATGATTGTAATACATGTCTCCAAACTGCTACCAAGGATATTTTATCTTGCTGCTATTTGTCAAGAGGAGCTCGACTCCTTAGTTCTAGTTGCTATCTGAGGTATGAATTGTATGCCTTTTATAAAGGTGCCCATGAACCTGTTGTTTCCGGTGGAAATCAAGCAACCGGGCAACGCAAGTAATGTTGTTTCAACATAAGGATTACTCTTCAATATACAGTGTTTGGTTAGTGGAAAATGGAGATCTCTTAGAATTTTATGATCGCAAATGCGGGCAGCGAAAGGAAGATGTGGATAAATATTATTCTAGCAGTTGTATTTGCATTTTTGTTGTTAGCAATCTTGGCCTGCACTGCTTTCTGTCTTGCAACAAATAAAGGAACCCAGAGAAGTAAGATGCTCATTGGAATCTTAACAATCTACTTCCATATTGTCTTCTACAAATAATTATTTTTATTTTTATTTTATTTTATTTTATTTTTTTAAAGTTTTGAAACTTTCTTTTCCGCTTCTCAGGGAAGGTTGAAGTTATTAGGCAGGCTCGGTTTCAAAATATTGGTGAAAAGACAAAACAGATTTCTATTACCAACAGATTAAGGGGAGGGATAATCTAAAAGTTCATGAATTTTATTTTGAACTAGAAACCATACATGTGAAGTGTGAAGAGTGTGAAGGCATTTTTGCCTTTCACACAATCCTACATTGATGGGAAGTAAAATGTAAGTGGGGAGACTTGGCTATGTAATAAAGCCTCCTCCTCCCCCTTTGACTTGTCCTAAGCTTATGTATTAAGCTTTTCTCTTCTTTTTCCCTTATTATCTCCTCCATTCTAATTGTGAGAGAGATTGTAATATTGATTGTAATATTTTTCTTCATAGTAAAATATTTTTGGTCTTGTCCCGTTGAGATTTTTCTCAAATTGAGGGTTTTATTACATTAAATTTTTGTGCATTTAATTTCTTTATTACCATTAATTTATTTACTGTGGAAGGCTGAGCCACCCAAGTTGTTTATTTTATTTATTGTGGAAGGCAGTGCCACCCAAATTGTTATTTCTAACATAACAATTTGTTTCTTGTATTTTATTTGAGCTGCGGTGGGAGTGTTCAATCTCCTAACAGTGGTATCAGAGCAAGGTTGCGAAGGCAGAGCCAAAGGTTAGGGTAGTGAGTGGTTACTTGTATAGTTGGGTAGATGTCTAGGAAAGTTTTGTCAAAAAGACGATAAGAGTCTAAGGAGACTAGGTTTTAAATAGGACCGCTTGTGACCCCTTCAGTGTTTCCTGGAAGCTTTCCTGGTGTATATTAAATCATACCGACACTTACTACTATTTCTGGTTACTGTTTAACAGTGGTGTACCTATACGGATATTGTTACTGTTCACGTATACGATATTATTCAAGGGTATTGTTCACACATACAATACTGTTCAAGGGTACTATTCACATATACGGTACTGTTCACTGTAAGACAAATGGCAGCCAAATTTAAGATAGAGAAGTTTGATGGAAACAACTTTGGGCTATGAAAAATAAAAATAAAGGCTATCTTGAGAAAAGAAAATTGCCTTGCAGCAATTGATGGAAGATCGGAAAGTATGCAAGATGAAAAGAAATGGGAGGAGATACATGGTGATGCGATGGCAAGTCTACATCTAGCAGTTGCAGATGAAGTGCTGTCAAGTATTCAAGAATTGAACTCTGTAAAGGAGATTTGGGATACGTTGACAAGCTTGTATGAAGCCAAATCTCTACACAACAAAATTTTCTTGAAAAAGAAGTTGTACACTCTTCGTATGTCAGAAACCACTCCGGTGACTGAACATATCAACACTTTGAAGACGTTATTCTCTCAGCTCTCAACCATGGAGCATAACATAGAAGAGAAGGAACGTGCTAAGCTTCTACTTCAGAGTCTACCTGATTCATATGATAATCTCATCCTTAACTTGGCAAATGGTTCGATGAAGTTATCTCTAGTCTTTAATGATGTTGCAGCTGCTGTCTTAGAAGAAGAAAGCAGACGTAAAAACAAGAAAGACAGAATAATGACTTCTCAACAATTAGAGGCTTTATCCATCAACAGAAGGAGATCAAGGGAACGTGATTTCAGTGGGAGTCACAATTAGAACAGGAGAAAGTCTAAAGGAAGGAAGTTTGTTAAATGCTACCATTGTGGAAAGCAAGGGCACGTAAAAAACGAGTGTTGGCATCTTAAGAAGAATGGAGAGGGAAACAACAAAGGAAAAGAATCTGAGTCGTCAGGATCTCAGGGTTGTGTAGTAAGTACTTCGGTAGATGGCGAAATCTTGTGCAGAGAGGCAACAACAGTTTCGAAAGGTAGAAAAAGGTTTGCTGATATATGGCTAATTGATTTAGCAGCAACATGGCATATGACTTCTAGAAGAGATTGGTTCAATCAATATAAGTCTATCTCAGAAGGGTCTGTGTACATGGGTGATGATCATGCCTTAAAGATTGCTGGTATTGGAATCGTCAAAGTAAAAATGTTTGATGGTACGATTCGCTCCATCCAAGATGTACGACATGTGATTGGCTTGAAGAAAAATTTGCTATCGCTGGGACAGTTGGATGACCTTGGATGTGAGTTTCATACGAAAAATGGGACCATGAAGGTTATCAAAGGTGCGCTTGTGGTGATGAAGGCAGAAAAGATTGCTGCTAACCTATACATGCTTCATAAAGAAACTGTTAGGAGGCAGAAACAGCCATTGCTAGTTCTGGGGAAGAATTATTTATGATATGACATCGAAGACTTGGCCATATGTCTGAAAGGGGTTTGAAGATTCTCTCTGATAAAAAACTGCTTCCTGGAATTAAAACTGTAAGTTTACCATTCTGTGAGCATTGTGTTATTAGCAAGCAGAATAGACTAAGATTTAGCAGATCTATTACTAGGAGTAAAAAAATTATAGACTTGATTCATTCTGATGTTTGGGAATCACCGGTTACATCCCTAGGAGGAGTAAATTACTTTGTTTTGTTTGTGGATGATTATTCTAGGAGATGGTGGGTATATGTCATCAAGACAAAGTCAGATGTATTTCCTGTATTTAAAGCCTTCAAAGCACAAGTGGAACTTGAATATGGGAAAAGGATCAAGTGTTTGAGGACAGAGAATAGGAGAGAATTCTGCAACAAGGAGTTTGGCGCATTTTGTAGTCAAGAAGGTATAAAATGGCAGAAGACAGTTGCTTACACACCACAACAAAATGGAGTGACAGAGCGGATAAATAGAACTCTCACAGAAAGAATGAGAGCGTTACTAAGGACTGCGGGTCTATCCAAGACATTTTGGGTAGAAGCAGCCACTACAGCCTGTTACTTGATAAAGAGGTCTCCATCAACAGCAATTGAGATGAAGACACCTATGGAGATGTGGACTGGTAAGCCAACTGATTATTCCTCCCTTCATAATTTCGGATGTCCTGCTTATGTGATGTATCATGACCAAGAAAGAATGAAGCTGGATCCAAAATCCAAGAAATGTATCTTCTTGGGGTATGCTGATGGAGTAAAGGGGCATCGCCTATGGGATCCTACTGCCCATAAGGTTGTTATTAGCAGGAATGTTGTCTTTGTAAAAGACATGTTTAAATGTGAAGAAAGTGATAGCACGAAGAAAAATGTTGATACTGTATCAGTACAGGAAGAAACAGTTTCTTCTGAAGCAATACCAGAACACGATGATCAAGAACCAGTCAAGTCAGAAGCGCCTGAAGTCCGTCGATCAACTCGAGAAAGAAAGGAGCCTTCTTGGCACTCAGAGTATGTGATGGCGAGCAATGTTGCATACTGTCTCCTAACAGAAGATGGGGAGCCTTCAACCTTTCAAGAGGCTGTAAAAAGTTATGATGCATCTTTATGGATGACAGCAATGCATGAAGAGATGGAAGCTTTAGACAAAAACAAGACATAGGAACTTGTGTCACTACCATATGGAAGAAAAGCCATCGGAAACAAATGGGTCTACAAGATCAAACGTGATGGCAATGATCAAGTGGAGCGGTATCGTGCTAGACTGGTGGTCAAAGGATATGCTTAGAAAGAAGGAGTTGATTTCAACGAGATATTCTCTCCTGTGGTAAGACTTACAACAATTCGAGTAGTCTTGGCTATGTGTGCTATATTTGACTTATACTTAGAGCAGTTAGATGTAAAAACTGTGTTTCTTCATGGAGAACTTGAAGAAGAAATTTATATGCTCCAACCGGAAGATTTTATTAAAGAAGGAAAAGAGAACTTGGTTTGCAGGTTGACCAAATCTCTATACGGCTTAAAACAGGCGCCAAGGTGTTGATACAAGAGATTTGATTCATTCATCATCAGCCTTGTGTGCAACAGACTCAGTTCAGATCATTGTACGTATTACAAGAGGTTTGAGAAAGACTTTGCCATTTTGCTGTTGTACGTAGCGATATGTTGGTAGTAGGCACTAACAAAGATCAGGTCCAAGAATTAAAGGCACAATTGGCTAGGGGATTTGAAATGAAGGATTTAGGACCGGCAAATAAGATTTTAGGGATGCAACATAAAAAACAGGAAGATTTGGCTATCTCAAAAGAACTACTTAAAGAAAATCTTGCGCCGCTTCAACATGCAAGATTCTAGGCCAATTTCCACCCCATTTCCTGTTAATCATAAATTATTCTCAAGTATGAGCCCTATAAATGAAGTAGAAAGGATGGAAATGTCTCGAGTACCGTATGCATCAACAGAAGGGAGTCTAATGTATGCTATGATTTGTACAAGAGCAGATATTGCACAAGCAGTGGAAGCGGTTAGTAGATTCATGGCTAATCCTGGGAGAGAGCATTGGAATTCTATTAAGAGGATCCTTAGATACATCAAAGGGACCTCTGATGCTTCACTATGCTGTGGAGGATCAGAGTTCATTGTCAAGAGCTATGTTGATTCAGATTTTGCAGGAGATCTTGACAAAAGAAAGTCCACTACAGGCTATGTGTTTACACTTGCAGGAGGTGCTGTGAGCTGGGTATCCAAACTATAAATTGTTGTGGCTCTATCTACAACAGAAGCAAAGTATATGGCAGCTACACAAGCTTGCAAGGAAGCTGTCTGGATCAAAAGGTTATTGGATGAACTCGAGCACAAACAAGAGAAGATTTCTTTATTTTGTGATAGTCAGAGTGCCTTGCATATCGTAAGGAATCCAGCCTTTCATTTAAGGACGTAGCACATAGGACTTCAATATCATTATGCATGAGAAGTAGTGGAAGATGGAATAGTGGATATGCATAAAATCCACACGAAGGACAACATAGCAGATGCATTGACCAAACCAATCAATGCTGACAAGTTCATTTAGTGTAGAACGTCTTGTGGCCTGTTAGAGACGTGAGCAACATGTAAAGAGATAAGACTGAAAGGAAAAATGCCTTCAAGTGGGAGAATGTGAAGTGTGAAAAGTGTGAAGGCATTTTTGCCTTTCACACAATCCCACATTGATGGGAAGTAAAATGTAAGTGGGGAGACTTGGCTATATAATAAAGCCTCCTCTTCCCCCTTTGACTTGTCCCAAGCTTATGTATTAAGCTTTTCTCTTCTTTCTCCCTTATTATCTCATTCATTCTAATTGTGAGAGAGATTGTAATATTTTTCTTCATAGTAAAATATTTTTGGTCTTGTCCCGTGGAAGTTTTCCTCAAATTGAGAGTTTTACCATATTAAATTTTTGTGTCTTTATTTTCTTTATTGCCATTAATTTATTTACTGTGAAAGGCTGAGCCATCAAAGTTGTCTATTTTATTTATTGTGGAAGGCAGTACCACCCAAATTGTTATGTTAGAAATAACAATTTATTTCTTGTCTTTTATTTGAGCTACAATGAGAGTGTTCAATCTACTAACAATACATGTAGTAACTAATAATTTCTCTGATGCAAATATGCTAGGATAAGGTGGTTTTGGTTCTGTTTACAAGGTAATTGCATATCTCCAACAGAGCAATAAAAGTTACAAATTGAAATATAGTACAAACTTTTTAAAATTTACTAATCGTACCATTGATTAGAAGAAAGTTACTCTTACGGGTATATTAGGGGATGGAAAGGAAATGGCTGTTAAAAAGCTCTCTAACTGTTCTAAGCAGGGCACTGCAAAATTCACAAACGAAGTGCCACTGATATTAAAACTACAACACAAAAATCTCGTTAGGCTTCTGGGTTTTTGTGTAGACAGAGGGGAAAAGCTTCTTGTCTATGAATTTATGCCAAACAGCAGCCTTGATGTAATCCTTTTTGGTATGTTTTCTTTCATTATTTTCTTTCTGATTTTTTCAGCCGCTCCAATGTGTAGGAATGAAAATCGGTGCTTAAGCTTCTTACTTATTTTAATTACAATGATTAGATCCAAGGAAACATGTACAACTTAGTTGGAGCAAACGCCTTAATATTGCAAATGGAATTGTGAAGAGAATTCTTTATCTTCATGAGGATTCTGGACTCAGAATCATTCACAGGGACTTGAAAGCTAGTAATGTGTTGTTGGATTCTGATATGAATCCAAAGATTTCTGATTTTGGGATGGCAAGAAACTTTGCAGGATGTGAAGGTGAAGCCAACACTGCTAGAATAGTTGGAACATGGTAAGCGGACCCTTTTAGATTTCAATTCTTTATGTCAAAAATTATTTGACTTCTTACTAAAAAACTAGATATTCATAACATGTTGTAGATTTGAAGGAATGTCTTGTTTTTCTTATGATAATTCATCACACATACAGTACATGCGTAGAATTAATCAATAAAAATTCCCAGAAATGTTTCTTATAACTGGATAAAATTCTTCTTTTTGTTTTGTCTTTTTTTTTTTTTTAATTGGGGAATAGTGCATATCTGGCTCCAGAATATGCTATGGAGGGACTTTATTCCATCAAGTCTGATGTTTTTAGCTTTCGGAGTGCTCTTGCTTGAGGTTATTACTGGAAGGAGGAATGCAGGCTTCCATCAATCCGAACGTGCTCCAAGCCTCCCAGCATATGTAAATTTACCTACCATAAATGTAGCTCTGAACTTCATATCAAGATGCTACTATTGTAAACATTGTTAACAATGCATATTAACTGATATGCAGGCACGACAACTATGGAATGAAGGCAATGCATTGGAATTGATGGATCCATTACTGATTGATACATGTATTCCTAATGAATTTTTAAGATACATCCATGTTGGGCTGTTGTGTGCTCAAGAGGATGCATTGGATAGGCCTACCATGTCCTCTGTTGCTGTAATGTTGAAAGGGGAACCAATATCTATCCGGCAGCCTGAAAGACCTGCCTTCACAATAGGAAGATTTACTGATCATCATAAAATGAAAGACAACGATGGCTCTGTTAACTGTGTAACAATTTCTGATATTTGCCGCGCTGATGGAAGCAAATAATGGCTATTTATTTGCTCGATCTGGTGCTTCTGCAGTAAAATAAAATGGTTGTTAGACCCATTCTATGTTTTTGTAATCTACCTAGAGAGTTCGTGTTTGTATGAATAATGTAATATAAATTTTTGAGATCCATTTACGAAAAGAGTTGAGTCTAATTGTAGCGCCATCGTGAATTCTAACTTTTCAGATGACAAACTAATTAAACATATTTCAATTTTAGAACTCCATTCTAAATAAACTTGCAGTTAAAAACCCTGCTGTCACATGCATATTTACTTATTTTCATTTTGCTTTCCTATTTTCAAGGAAAAAAATATCAGGAAACTGAGTGCTAAATTTTTAATCAAGTTCTGAAGACCATTTATTAAACTAAAAGATGGCTAATAATAAACTGGAATAATAATGAAAATTAAGAAAAGAAAGAAAGAATGAAAGAGTTTTTTTTTTTTTTTTTAAGTCTTCAAGGGTGCCACCATAAAACAAGAAGATAAGACCTGAAGTTCCCGCCATCAGTAGTGTATGTCAAGAATTCAGTTATTAAAGTGTGACATAAATAGCACACGGGCTAATGTTTCATATTCGGGAGAACAATTCTTTTGTTTGAGGATGGACTTCTTGTAGATGGCATATCATTGAAGAACATAAGCCACAGTAATAAAAAATTACAGGTTGAAATATGAAAAAGAAGGGAAGGGGGTGTGGGGTGCGGGTGGGGTTTTGGGGAGGAGCGGGGACCGGGGCGGGGGAGGCGGGGTGGTGTTGGGTTGTGGGTGGGGGAAGGGGAAGAAGGGGAATGATGGGGGTTTGTGTTTTTTATATAGTGTCAACAATCTAAGTTACCATGATTATCCCAGTCAATGTTAAAAAAAAATTGACACACTGAAGAATCATTTGAATATGGTTCAAGACTTGCAAAAATTTTTCTTCACATAATTAATTCAAAAGCCAATGAGCAACCCTCTTGAAAGCGCACTGGCCAATCTTTTATGTTGGGGGGAAGAATTCTTTGTTCAAGTATGGACTTCTAAAACATGCATGGCTTACCAGTGAAGAACATAAGCCATAAAATTAAGAAATTACAAGTTGAAATATAAAAAAATGCGTTTGTCAAGGATCAAAAGTTAATTTTATCTCAGTCAGTAATCTAATTGTATTAAAAAGATAAAAGTTGACACACTGAAGATTCTTTTAATATGGTTAATTCAAGAGACTCTGACTCACCAGAAAGTTCTCTTAACATAATTAATTCAAAAGCCATCAAGGAGAAACCCTCCTGAATGCGCACCGGCCAATCTTTTTTTCGGCACAGAACATGTTAAGAACATAAGCCATTATGTCAGTCGGTGATCTTGTATTAAAAATAAAAATTTAAAGTTTAAAAAAATTTGACACACTGAAGAATCTTTTAAGTATGGTTCAAGACTTTGACCTACAGGAAATCTTTCTTACCGTAATTAAATCAAAAGCCAATGAGCAACCCTGTCAAGAATACCATAATGTTGGATCCCCCTCCACCTCACATGTGGGCCATGTCGTACAACCGACAGATTGAAGCCCCTGAAAATCAAATAAAAAAGAAAAAAGAGGATAAAGAAAATTAAAAGCAAGAGACAAAAATGAGTGGGCGCGTGCCGTGCAAGTTGACAGGTGAAATGTAAAGAGAAGGTGCAAACCGAAAGAGAGACAAGTGTTACGGCCCGCCAAGTTACAAGCTAGAGTTGGCCCAATCACACAAGGCTTGGCCTAATCCAAGCCCACCTTTCGGAAATTCTAGCTAGTAACATTAATGTAAATATCTAGAGATTCTAGATGGTCAAATATAGCCGTTATATAGCCGTTGGGAACTAGCCGTTATATAGCCGTTAGGAAACTAGCTGTTATATAGCCGTTAGAAACTAGCCGTTATATAGCCGTTAGAAAACTAGCCGTTATATAGCCGTTAGAAACTAGCCGTTAACTAGCCGTTATGGAGGAGGTGACTCACTATAAAAACCCCTCCAAGGCTCATTTGTAAGATATCCAAGCTAATCCAAGCTAATCCAAGCTAATCCAAGCATTTGTAAGCATTTTAAGCATTGTAAAGCTTTCAATCGTAATACAAAGCATTCTTTAAGTAAGCAATACTTGCCTCCATTCTTCCTACTCTTCTCTTTGTTGCCTACAAGTTCTTAAGCTCAACGGTCCACAAGCTTCTTCCTTGAGCGAAGTAAGCTAATCACAAGGCTTACTTAGCAACTTCGGGTTCAAGTTGCCTAAGTGCCACACGAGAAAGCTGCGCTAAACTCCAAGCTCGTGACAGTTGGTATCAGAACACGGTTCGAGCACAAAGAACAAATGGCATCCGACATGGAGATGAACATGGAGGAGCAAGTCCGTGGTCGAGAGGAACAATCTCTCCCACAACCACGCCTACAAGGAAAACGTGGTAAGACTAAAGCCCCCCTCACGGAAGTCTTGGACCTCGTGTTGCAAGCCTTGAACAAACTATCTCGGGGATGGACAATGCGATCGAAGGGCTCTCCGCACGTCTCGAAGGTCTAGAGACGGAATATGGAGAGATAACCCAAGCCACAAAGTCCAACATCAACGAGTTTAGTAAGGCTTATGAGAAGGAGCTTCGTAACATTACACGAGAGCTCACAAGCTTGCGGGTCTTTATGGAACATGAGTTGCGAGGACTCCGTGCCGAAGTAGAGGAAACTCGCACGGAATGGGAGAAGCACCAATGCGAGCGCGCTAGCCCTTCCTACACAAGCGGTAATGCGTTGATAAATATGCAAGTGCCTACTCCTCCCACGTACCATGGCACCCGCAATGCAACGGAAGTGGAAAACTTCCTCTTTGGCTTGGAACAATACTTCGAAGCTAAATGTGCCCACGATGATGCTTCGAGGATTGGTGTTGCGCCCACATTTCTACGTGATGCAGCCTAACTTTGGTGGCGTCGAAAGCATGGTGACGCGGGCAAAGGCATCATTTCCCTCCGCACATGGGAGGATTTCAAGAGAGAACTTCGGAAGCATTTCTCTCCAAGCAATGCCGAGAAGGAGGCAAGAGGTCGTCTCCGTCGATTGAAGCAAAGCGGCACAATCCGTGAGTACATTAAAGACTTCACTACTATAATCCTTGAAATTGAGGACATGTCCGAGAAGGACTCCCTCTTCTATTTTCTTGATGGGCTCAAAGATTGGGCAAGAATTGAACTAGAGAGGCGCAACGTGCAAAATCTCGATGATGCTATAGCCATAGCCGAATCTCTTGTGGATTACTCTACCCAATTCAAGGAGAGGAAGCCCAACCACGAGAAAGATGGAGAAGAGCAATATCATCCTCGCAAGGAAGGTGGTAAACGCAAGGCATTCGGAGGGGACAAACGAAACACGCCCAATAGAGGTAAGTTTGATGCCCCTAAACCTAAAAGCCCTTGCTTCATCTGTGATGGTCCTCATTGGTTTCGTGATTGCCCAAAGAGGAAGGCCCTCAATGCTCTTGTCACTCAAGATGGGGGTGTCCATGATGAGGAGCCGCAAGCGGAAATGGGTTCCCTTCATATCATTGGTGCACTCAAGAAAATCACACCTACCAAGAAAGGTTTAATGTATGTGAGTGCCACCATTAACGGCAAAGATGTGCGTGCAATGCTCGACACGGGAGCCACGCACAATTTCATTTCCGAAGAAGAGGCCAAACGGGTAGGTCTCAAATACACCAAAGGAGGTGGTGCCATCAAAGCCATAAACTCAGCTGCCAAGGCAATTGTGGGAGTGTCTAAAGCCACATCCGTCCAACTTGGCACGTGGAATGGTAAGCTTGATTTCTCCATTGTTCCTATGGATGATTTCCAAGTAGTGCTTGGCATGGAATTCTTCGATCAAGCCCATGCCTTTCCCATACCATCTTCTAACTCCCTTAGCATCCTCGATGGAAGTCATTCATGCACGGTCGGCATAGAACGTGTAGCTAAGGTCGAGAAGAAGATAATGTCCGCACTACAATTTGAACAAGGGATTAAGGAAGAGCCGAACCTCCTTACTCCCATTCGGGAGCTCAACGATGGGGAGAACCTCGTTGTTACTAAGAGCCCACAAATTCTGTCCATCCTTGACGAAAACAAGGATGTTGTGGCTCAAAATACATCGGAGAGACAATCACCAAGGCAAGAGGAATTTGACACCGAACCTCCATCTATGGTGTCTCACAGAATGATGCCTCCCAAGACCGCGAAGGCAACCAGGAGGTCACACAAGCGCGGAAAAGGGAAGCGTCGACATAAGACCTCTCGCCCACAACCGATGATACATCTTCAAGGACGCAACGGGGACGTTGCGGAATCAGGTGGGGGAGAATGTTACGGCCCGCCAAGTTACAAGCTAGAGTTGGCCCAATCACACAAGGCTTGGCCTAATCCAAGCCCACCTTTCGGAAATTCTAGCTAGTGGCATTAATGTAAATATCTAGAGATTCTAGATGGTCAAATATAGCCGTTGGGAACTAGCCGTTATATAGCCGTTAGGAACTAGCCGTTATATAGCCGTTAGGAAACTAGCCGTTATATAGCCGTTAGAAACTAGCCGTTATATAGCCTAGCCGTTATATAGCCGTTAGAAACTAGCCGTTATGGAGGAGGTGACTCACTATAAAAACCCCTCCAAGGCTCATTTGTAAGATATCCAAGCTAATCCAAGCTAATCCAAGCTATCCACACATTCATTGAATTCAAGCATTGTAAGCTTTCAATCGTAATACAAAGCATTCTTTGAGTAAGCAATACTTGCCTCCATTCTTCCTACTCTTCTCTTTGTTGCCTACAAGTTCTTAAGCTCAACGGTCCACAAGCTTCTTCCTTGAGCGAAGTAAGCTAATCACAAGGCTTACTTAGCAACTTCGGGTTCAAGTTGCCTAAGTGCCGCACAAGCAAGCTGCGCTAAACTCCAAGCTCGTGACACAAGGCTTTGGTGCCGCTTGTTTTAATCGCTAAGACCTAATAGAATTTAATATTTAATAAGAATTAATTTATATTAGTTAATAATATATTTATTTATTTTTTTATATACCTTTTCAAAAAATAAAGAAAAGAAAAAAAAACTAAATCTTGATGATTGGACAACTCAATTTTAACTTAAACTTTGAACGGTCAAATTTGTACGTAATACTCTCATTATGGGGCTTTATTTTTTATTTCTATCTTTCTGGTATTGCTTCTTTTAACACATTTACCAAATATTCGTTTAAATCACTTAGCAAATTTAAAATGGATCTTAAGATTTTTTAAGACCCGTTAATTTAGATCACTTGACAGCATATATTTATTTTAGAAGTGCTATGTATGGCTTATTATGTAACAACATCAAACCAAAATTATCAATAAAGTTATTAATCATAATTTTAATAATTTCATCCAAATAATTTATTAATTAAAAGAGAAGGGATATTTTAACACAATTTTTTGACATAAATTTATGACATTTGATCTCACCAAATCTTATAGTTGAGATCAAAAGTCAAAAAGTTATATTGAATGTTGTCAAGTACTCATCAATCATCTCGACTATTGAATTTTGTAGATCAATAATTATACATTTATGTCCAAATTTTGTGCAAAAAAAATTATGTTAAAAGATCCATTCCCTTCTTAAAACTATTAAAAACAACATGATTTAAATAATATACATGCTGGGATCGATAGTTGATGGATTATTATACGGAATATTACAGAATTGTTAATAAAGAGTGCATAGCAATTTTACATGGTTTGGTACTAAACAACCTATATCTACAAGCAGTTAGAGCTGTAATCCACTCTATTATTTTGCTGGTTTATAAAACTCAAAAACTTACTTTTGAACAGACTCCCTCTATTATTAATGTCTAATCTATGTAAAACTTGTTCATAAATTCCTCTCACAAACACTACACTCAAAAAACTAAACTGTCAAATAAGAGATAACAAAGAACAATAACGAACTCACATGTGTTTAATCATTAGATTGAGAAACACATGCACTAAACAACATTGGCAAACATAGTCCCTAGACTCAACAATATAGAAAAATATTAATAAGTTAACAAAATATTGATAAATAGTTTTTTTAGAAAATTTGAAAAACTGGAAAAGTCAATCGACAATCGGCACCAAACATTGACACCAAAAACAGGATCCACCTACCTCGCTGTATCATTCGACAAATAGCTTAATCATTCTAGACTTAAGATCATAAAAGAACTTATCGTATGAATAATGAATTCATGATTAGACTTGATTGCATAAGATCCCTTATAATCAATTCCATCTTGTATTATAACTAACTGCAAATAACTTTAAAATCTTTAGAACAAAACAATCTCACTTTTTCTAATAATGCTGGTCTACAAATTTTGTATACAAAATTTTTACATATAAATTGATATGTCATAATATGATTAAAATAGTAGATATATAAAATCAATCTATTTAATGAAGAGTAGTGATGTAAAAATAAATGAGTGATGCTACATTAGTTTATATACACGAGTTTGTATATAAAGTTTGTAAGAGTATCACTACTCCATTTTTTTTAAATACTCTCATATGAATGCATACAATGACTATATATGCAATAGAATTCGACAACTAATATGAAGTATATAATATGCAACCCAAGCAATTCTATCCGTGAGCATAAATAGTTTTCGTTGTAACAGAGAAATTATTAGTCTTATATAACAGGCCAAGGTAGGCTGGCTTTTAGAAATTGATATATTTTGAGGACTTAAGAGCAGTTTGTTTTCTTCCACTTATCACTTAACACTTAAAGTGTTTAGATTTCAATGTTAAAATTTTCGTTTCTTTTCCATTTAGCACTTATTTTAATTGATAAATCACTTAATTGAAAAAGTGAAAATTTATCACTTTTTCTAATCACTATTGTCTAAATGAAGTGTTAAAAATTTTATTCCATAAATATCCTTACATATTAAACCAATATAAATTTTATCAAATTTTCTAATCATTATTGTCTAAATGAGGTGTTAAAAATTTTATTCCATAAATATCCCTACATATTAAAATAATATAAATTTTATCAAATTTTTATTTATGAATGTTATTTTAATTTAGTAAAAGTACAATTTTCAGTATATTTTGTGATTATTTTAGTATTTATTATCAAATTATTATATTATTTATTACTATATTTATAATTACCATATTAAAAATATAATAAATATTTTTTATAATTGGTAAACTTTCATTTATTTCTATTTATATTTCAAATTAATTAGCTAATAATATGTTGAATAATAACAATTGAAAAATTTGATATCATTATAAATAGCGAGTTTTAAAATAGACACTATATTTGATAGAATTTTATTACATATTCAGGGACTATTTTATTGAAACTTCAAAAGTTATTTATTATATTGTTAAGGACATTTTATTTTATTTAATAGTGTAAATTTAAAGTAAAAAATAATACTTAATATTGTTAGTTAAAAGATTATATTAGTTTTTTCTTTTTAAGTTTATGAAATAGAAAACTCTTTAATTAATATAATTAATCTTTTATGATTCAAAATATGGTTCTCAAAATGTAATAGATAAAATACTACTCTTATAATTTTTTTTAATACAAATTGATATGGCTTAAACTTGATCTAATTGAGGAATAAATTTTAAAAATTGATAATATTAATGTTATAGTAGTTATACAATAATATCATATGAGTTTATATAATATAATATTAACTATTTAAATGAAAATGAATTTTTTTTAATTTTAGTTAATAATTATTTTTTAAAGGTTGTAAGAAATATAATATTAATTATTTAAATGAAAAAGAATTTTGATTTAATTTTATTAACTATTTAATTTTTAAAGGGTTATATAAATATAAATATAAACATTTTTATATTTTAACAAGGGTAAAAAAATTACATTAAAGATAAAATATTCTTTTACTACTTTTTTTAAATGGTATCTAATAAGGTAAACAAGCATCCTATTAAGTGGTGTAAATTAAATTTTAAAAAGTGTTTAGATCTAAAAAATGTTAAGTGATTAATCAAACACCACCTTAGTTTTATTTCTATATAGTTCCAGGTATCTCGGCTTTAATTTTAACCAAAATCATTTATATGTCAAAAAGAATTGCCTGCGGCATTATAACTTGAATAAAAATGGATCAAGAATGCAAATTCAAAGTCAACTCCACTGAATATGTATTGTTTAGGCCAATAATCGATCACTACTTCCTGCTGGACAAAAGAGGATCTTCGTAGCATGCATTTAATTATTTTTTCGACGCACTTTCCATGTAGAGCTTGATGCTTTTCTATGTACTAGGGGGACTGATATGGTGCCAATATGCGAATACCACTTCCCATCCTTAGCCGCCCTCATGAGTCATGAGGGAGGAATAAATACTAGGAGAACCTCATGTTTCCAAGTTTATTCAACACTCCTTGTAACCCATGTCAAATTCTCAAAAACATTCTCTCACCTGTTTAAATTTTTATGTTTACTTTTATTTCTTTAAATTTCTCTTTATAAAATTATCAGAAAACCTTCCCTGTAAGGGAGGGAAGTTAGTAGTATATTTTGTTCCACATTTTTTTAATTTCTTTGGGATGTACTTGTAGCCTTTAATATATAATAAATTCAATTACACAGGACAAAAAATGCAACTTTTATGTTGGGAGCAATAAGGTATTAAATTGGAAAAAAATGAGATAAATATATAGAAATTAATATCAGCGTGTGCAAAAGATTGTCAAGGTAGGGAATAAGCGAAATCTCTATGTTTGCGTATATATATTCCAAAAACTATAGTGGATCAGTAATATCGTCACAAATTCAAAATCATTTAGACTACCTTCAGTTTTTAGTTTTTCAATGAAGTTTCTTTGCATATTCTCGACTGTTTAACTTGCCTTTCCCACCTAATACTCAAGAAATTTTGGAAGTCCTTCCGCAAACTATTCCCTTATATTCACGGAAATTCAGCTAAACCTTATATTTTCAAGCTCTGCAGGATTTTTTATAGACTAGTGGTGGTTACATTAATAGACGAATACTAGTGTTTTGACATTTCAAGGGAAAACGATACTTACAAGGAGAGAGGGAAGAAGAACAATCTAACATAGGGTTAGTAATTGACGTATGTTGTATCTAGATGTGTAATATTACATTTATAATCATATTATACAACTTATATCATATAATTTGATAAGACATAAATTCTTGACAGAAGTGAAATATAAAAGTTAAAATAAAGTTATTTAATATATGATGTGATATCTATCTATGTGTAAGGATTTCGTGTTAAATTAGGTTGGATGGATTATATTGTTTGACTTGATTATGTATGTGGCACTAGATATATTGAAAAATGAATCATATTATAGAAACTTATAAAATTTATATTAATTAATCTTGTAATATTAAAACGTCTTTCAGAATTAGTTGATACCGATAAATTGAATTCGATTAATCAACGATTGTGATTCATGAAACTTTTTTTTTTTCCTTGTGTTTAATTCAGAAAGAACCAAAGTTGTCTGTGTACGGCAACTTGAAGTTTCTTCTTATAATTCGTAACAACAAACATGATTTGGAAACTGACCACAAGCCGCCGGAAGTGTGATTACGCTATGTATCATCGTTAAAAGTTCATTAATTAGTGGATCTTGGCAGTTAATTAAATAGATTAACTGATGTGCTGACTGTCAGTCTAGTGGCCTGGTTGACCAGCACCCCCAATTCCAAGTATTGGAATTTCCTGTCCCTGGACTGAGCTTGGATACCCTCAACGTCCTACAACGGCATACTTTCACAGACCAAAGAAATTATCAACGAGGACGGACCTAATAAAAGGTTTTTGCCATCCCCTAAATTAACGACTGATCCAGGATTAGGAACGGGTAGAGATTTTTGCTTAAACTAAGTATGTGACAATCGGCAGGGAAATCACGCTACTAAAAAAAGAGCCATTTACCACAACCATTTACCGCGGGCTATAAAAAATGCAGTAGAAAAGCAAATTCTGTGGCGGGCTACCACGGTCGTAGTTGAAAGCCTATATATATACGGCGGTTTTTAAAGGCCTGCAGTAAATTCATTCAATATAATTTTTCCCTTTCCCTCCTCTCTCTCTCTCTCTCTCTCTCTCTCTCTGTCTCACACCTAATATAAATCCCTAATTTCTTTCCCTCCCTAATTTCATTCGTTGAATTCTGGAATAGAATCATAGAAAAAGCCCTAAAATTGAAACTCCAAATCCCTACCCTAACCCCTTTTTTGTTCTCCTTAGTCCTCTCCTTCACCTCTCTCTCTGTGGCGGCAACATCTAATCGAATCGAAGCTTCTGTCGATAGTCATCTCTCTCATTCCTCTTTGTCTCTTGAAGTCGAATTGGACCTATGAGCTGCGGTGGCGCAACTCTATCTCATCTCACGTCCTCACCTTCACCTCTCTCTCGATAGTCATCTCTCTCCGCAGTGGCAGCATCTAATCGAAACCGAATCTAAGCTTCTCTAGTCATCTCTCTCATGCCTCTTTGTCTCTCGAAGTCGAATCAGAGCTGCGAGTTGCGGCGGCTCACCTTTCAGTTGAAGGCAAAGCTGCGACGGATACTCTGTCCCCTCTTGGACCCGTACCAGGCTAACAGCAGCAGTCCGCCAGATCTCCTTTCTCCTATTGTGAAGGTGGGACTCACTGACATTTTCATGTCTTGAAATTTAAGAAACCGTGTAATGTAACTACTTGAGGCTTGAGACATTTGCTAGCTAGTTATGAACATGAAAATTTAAAAAAAGTAGACAAAATAAAAAGAAATTTCATCATGCATGCCTGTAAATCATGAATGTGTTTTGTAAGAAAAGAGAGTGCTTTGAATTCTGAAGGCGCTGAGTCAGACAACCTATTCTAGTCATAATATTTTGAATTCTACTTTTATATATTATGGTTGAGCAGTTAACGATTAGGTGTTCTAATCACTTCAAACAATTTTTTTAATCCTATTTTGGTCAAAGTCTGGTAGTAAAGATACATTAACATCACCAATTGCTTTGCCTAGAAGTAGTCTAAATATTGGAAGTTTGGAACCACTTTGGTTGGGCCCGTAATAATGATTCTCAGTAGACCATCTCAAATGAGATTCATTTATTTCACGTGCTCTGTTCTAAACTAATGATTTTTTTCTTTCTTTCTTTATAATTTTCTTTTCTAGATTTACATATAATTTCTTTTCAACTCAATATTATTATTTGCTAAGCACTGTTTGCCAATTCATCATTATTTTTAAATCAAAATTTGTATTTGTGTGTGAATAAATCAAAATTCTGCACTTTTCTGAATATACACTCATTTTTATATTTAATTCTGATTTCTTAGGTGTTTCGCAATGTTGTCTTTGATAGCAAATATCTTTTTAGCAGAGAAAATATTTCTCTATTTTCTCTGCTTTTGTCATATGCTATATTGAGACTTTGAGAATCGTTACTTTGTCTATCAGCAGCCAGCCTAATTGGGACAAGATAAGTTCTGACGATAGTTCTGTACAGAACACTCATTTTAACAGCTGTTAATTCTTATGAATTTGGCATGAGCAAACTTACCTTTAGGGATGGATACCATATTTTGCAATCATGTAGCAATGCTTGTGCTTGATATCTCCTTTATAGCTATCATTTTTTTTTTTTTTTGGTTCTGTGATCCTAGCTTTCTTTGAGGTGGTATGTAGAATTAAGTCTAATGTCTGTTTCTTGCAATCTGATTCAGTTCCATCAAATTCTTGATTCTTTCATGCAATTTCACTTGATAACCATCTGTCTTGCATTTTGACTGAAAAATATAGCTGCCACTCTTTCACTTGATAATTTGGACATTTATTACTCTCGGCAGCAAGTTTTTCAATTTTATTTTTTATAAGAGCATGACCTGCACAATGGGTGCAATTTTTGTTCAGTTATATTATATATAGTCCAGGATATCTATTAATTAAAATTGCTAATATCCAAGATTTGTATCTCAGGCTGCTGAGGTCTTTGATTTTAATTGCACAAGAGGTACCGCAATCTGCTTAGAAGGATGTATTGAAGTTTCAATTGTCTTTGGAGTGTTATCTGTTTAGAAGGCTTTTAGAAGGCTCTATCCGCAATCTGTTTCGAGATTTGTCATATTGGAATTCTATCCTCTTTCAGGTTCCTACTTTAGTGCTTAAAACCATCTTTTATTATATTATTTTACATGTTTCATGGGCAATCTCATATGACATCTTGTGCTCCTACTTTGCTATGAAGTAGATTGTATGCAAATACACGTATTATATTATGGGGTGATTTTATTATATTATGAAGTAGATTATAGGTTGCTATGAAGTATATTATTTTACATGTTTTATGCAAATACACGTATGTTGTTGTGTTTATTGTATTTTTAATTTGTTTTAGATTGTAATGAAGAATAATTTCATCTATATAATCACTTAAATTCAGCCCATAATACATAACCCGAAACAACTCACCCTTGCCAAAAAATTGATCAACCCATAACCCAAATCAATTCACCTAGCCCAAAAATTAATCAGTCCATTACCCAAATTAATTCACCCTAGCCCAAAAATATATCAATGCTTAACCCAAAATCAATTCATCTAGCCCAAAAATAGATCAACCCAACCAATCAGTTCACCCTAGCCAAACAATAAATCACCCCATAACCTAAATATTTTTCATATTAATATTATTAACAGAGATACTTATCAATATTCACTGGTTAATTTAAATTGATCTTTGAAAATCTAATATATTTCTAACTATTTATATATAAATCAACACACATACATATAATCATTAATCTTTTAATATAAATATATAATTATAGCTAAGTAGAGCAGAAATCATAATCAATAATATATAATAATCCCACTAAAGAAACCTGCCTAATGAATCAGCCCATATAACAATCCCACTAATGAGACCAGCCCATATAATAATCCCACTAAAGAAGCCAGCCTACTAAATCAGCCCAATAAACTAGCATCCAAAATAATCCCACAATTGAAACCAGCCCAATGAACCAACCCATAAATCAATCCCACTAATGAAACCAGCCCACTAAATTAAAGCCCATAAAACTAGCACACAAAAGAATCTCACCGTTGGAACCAGCCCACTAAATTAAAGCCCATAAAACTAGCACACAAAAGAATCTCACCGTTGAAACCAGCCCATAAAACAATCCCACTAGCCGTATAAGCCCATTATATCAAAGCCTTTAAAACCATCCCCTTACATAAACGAAATGAAAAAGAAATATGGGGTTGATGCCAAGTCACTCGCTAAACTACTTAACTTATTAAATATATTTAATTTTAAATTATTACCTAAAAAAATTATTTACATGAATTATCTTTGTTTTATTGAAGGAAAGTAGACATGGACAAGAGTTGGATTAAGTTGGGAGACAGATTTTCTAAGCCATATCTTGATGAGGTTAAAGCATTTCTAGATTTTGCATTTGACAACGTAGTTGGTGGCATTAGAATTTATTGTCCATGTAAGAAGTGTTACAATCGGTATCTTATGAGTAGGGATATAGTGAAAGACCATTTAATATTCAATGGTTTTCTACCTAAGTACAAGAAGTGGACACTACATGGTGAACCGTATAAGAATATAGAGTCTAATCAAAATTCTAAGACTCAACATTCTGAGTTTGGTTGTGATTTTATGGGTGATGATATGGTTGGAATGATACATGATGCCATAGGAATTTCGAATATGGATTTTGGTGAAGGTAGCAATACTCCATTGGATAGTGATGTTGATGCCAACTTGAACGAGGGAACAAAAGACTTTCTTAAATTACTTCAAGATGCCAATTGTCCTTTGTAGCCGAGTTGTGAAAAGTTTACATCACTTTCATTCGTTGATCGTCTCTTGAATATGAAATTGTTATGTGGATGGACAGACACATCAATCACAATGTTGTTAAAATTTTTGAAAGAAGTCTTTCCCAAAGAAGCTAAAATTCCTCCCTCATACTATGAGGCTCAAAAATTAACTACCAAGTTAGGATTTACAAACAACACTTGGGATGCATGTCCTAACAACTGTATGTTATTCAGAAATGAGCATGAGAGCCTTTATAGTTGTGCAGTTTGTCACACCTCTCGATATAAACAGTTTGATAAGTCGAATAATATATCAACTTCAGAGGTTAAAATAGCTGCAAAACAAGTACGTTACTTTCCATTAGTTTCGAGATTACAAAGATTTTTATGTCTTCAAAAACTGCTTCTCTTATGCGTTGGCATGTAGAGGGTCGCATTAATGATGGTGGGTTAAGACATCTTGCAGATAGTACTGCTTGGAAAACCTTTGATGAAAGATATCCAAGTTTTGCTGCTGAATGTCGTAATGTGAGGCTTGGATTGGCTGCTAATGGTTTAAATCCTTTTAGGACTATGTCTATAGCTCATAGTACATGGCCTGTAGTATTAATATCTTATAATTTGCCGCCATGGTTGTGTATGAAACAAACATTTTTCATGTTGTCTGTACTTATTGATGGTCTGAAAGGTCCTGTAAATAAAATTGATGTCTATTTACAACCATTGATTGAAGAACTGAAAGATTTGTGGAATGAAGTGTAGTTACTTATGATGTATCACGTCAGCAAATGTTTAAGTTACATGCAACTTTGTTATGGACTATTAATGACTTTCCAGCTTATAGTAACTTGTCGGGTTGGAGTACTAAAAGTGGGAAAGCATGTCCTTCCTGTTCCGTGAATACAACATCTTAATGGTTACATCATAGTTGGAAGTTTTGCTATTTGGGACATCGTCGATTTTTACCTTTTTCTCACAGATTTAGGAAAGATAAGATTTCTTTCACTGGCAAAAGGGAATTTTTGCTTGCTCCTTCTCAATTGACCAAATCTGATATGAAACAACAATTGGCAAGTGTACTTGCTGAATATAGAATGGATGATCTTCATAAAAGAGGGAGGAAAGATTTTGAGATGATGAATCGCGGAAACATTTGGAAGAAGAAAAGAATTTTCTTTGAACTACCATATTGGGAGCACAACTTAACTTGACATAATCTTGATGTCATGCATGTTGAGAAGAATGTTTGTGATAATATACTTTGGACATTGTTAGGGGATCCTAAGAAGTCGAAAGATAATTTAAAGGCATGATAGGATTTGCATCAAATAGAAATAAGGAAACCGTTGCATCCCCAAGAAAGGGGGAAAAAAAAGCATATTTGCCTCCTGCATGCTTCTCAATGAATAAAGAAAATAAAGTAGTGTTCTTAAAGGTGTTAAAGGGAGTAAAGGTGCCAAATGGTTATGTATCAAATATTGCTCGACGTGTGCACAATAAAGAGCGTAGCATTTGGGGTGTTAAAAGTCATGATAATCACATACTGTTATAACAATTGCTTCCTCTTGCAGCACGTAGAGCATTGCCTAAAAATGTTGTTGGAACATTGATTGAGCTTGCTAACTTTTTTTGGTAATTGTGCTCTAAAGTGAATACAATGAAGACTTAAAGAATATTCAGAATCGAGTTATAGTAACCCTATGACATTTGGAGAAAATCTTTCCACTGTCATTCTTCGATGTGATGGAACATTTGCCTGTGAATCTTGCTGAAGAGGCATTGATTGGTGGAGTTGTACAATTTCATTGGATGTATCCCATTGAGAGGTATTAAATATTATGTATAATGTGTTTTATTTACATATTATACATGATTAAAGTACACTTATTCTAGATTCGTCACATTGTAGGTATTTGTTAACTCTAAAGAATTATGTTCGTAATCGTGCACATCCTGAGGCTTCTATTGCTAAAGGATACTTGATGGAGGAGTGCACCAATTTTTGTTCTCGATATCTCGATGAAGTGGATACTAAAACTAATCGAGCACTTAGGGACAAAGAAGGTATTTTAAAAAAATGTGTGAAATTTAACCTTGACAACGTTACCTGGGTCCAAGCACATAGATATGTGCTAGTAAATACCATAGCAGTTGATCCATTTCGAGAGTAAGTCAACTTTATTCTTATACCTTCATTTTTGCTACAATTTTTTAATATTTCTTATTTATGTCTTCATTTTCATGGTTTTCATTTTATAAAGGGAGCATCTCAACATACTCTCTCAACAACTTCCTCGTGCTTCAAGTCATCAAATTCAGAAAGAACACAACTCAAAATTTCGTACGTGGTTCAAAAACCATGTAAGCCTTGTTACTTTAATTAATTCTTTAACTCGTACTAAATATTAGTTCTAACACTAGTGTGTTTATATAGGTGAAAACTTTACAACAAACCTCCAATGTGACATTGCCTGAAGAAATTATCAACTTAGCAGATGGCTCCAAACCATCTGCACGACGTTTCAAATCTTACGTTGTTAATGGTTTCAAATTTCGTATCAAAGATATGGATAACACTAGAACCTCCCAAAATTCTGGTGTTGTGTTGAAGGTTGATACAATAAGCTATGCTAGTGCAAGAGATAGAAATCCACGTTTAGGCAGTGTAACATTTCATGGAGTGTTGAGAGACATAATTGAAATTCGTTATGTCAACGAACTAAAATTTATGTTGTTCAAGTGTGATTGGATTGATGATCGGATTGGAAAGAAGTTTGATGAATTTAACTTGACAATGGTTAATTTTAACCATCTCTTATACAAACGTAATCATGAGGAAGATGAACCTTTCATTCTAGCGTATCAAGCAGAACAAATTTGTTATATCCGAGATCCTTTAGAAGAAGATTGGCATATAGTTCTAAGATGACTGTGAGAGATTCATTTGATCTTTATTCAATAAAGAACTATGAGTGTACGGTAAAAAGTATGCCACAAGTTGATTTATATACGCAACAAGAACTAGATGAAAGAGAGTTTGTTCGTGAAGAAGATATTGCTTGGGTTAGGCAAGGAGTTGATGGAACCACAGTTGACATCAATGGTGTAGATGGTGATGAAGAGATGGATGAAGTTGAATGATAGTTTTTGTGATAAAATTTCTTTGTATTTAGTTTTTGTGATAAAGAGACTTTGTGTAATGTCTTTATGTTCCCCTTGTTATATGTGTATATAATGTTTCTTGTATATTAATGGAAATTGTTTTATGATTTATATTATTGGAAGAGAAACTTATTTTATGTGCCTCAAACATTTATATTATTGTCATATAATTTTTTTATATATAGTTAACGTTTTCTAATGTTAATATATTAATTGTTTGTAGCTTACGATGGTGCCTAAGGGATATAGAGATGACTCTATGGAAAGTGTACTACGAAGGGAGGTAGAATCTCGACGACAATCATCTTCATCTTCCCAATCTCAGATGAGTGTGGTAGATCAAAGTTTGTATATAAATGATAATTTTTTTTTTTCACATAAATGTTGCACTTTATAATGTGAAACTAATTTTCTATAATTAGGTGAGTCATCACACGTAATAAAAGGTTGTGGGGCTGCTCGTGGTAATCCTGAATGGGGCTCAGGGCAGATTTTACATGTTGACTTCAACAATACATGGCAACCAATAGGTATGACTAAAGAGACGTTTACATCCCAACTCGGCATCAAAGCTAGGAATGGATAAATGGCTCCATTAACTTTTGCTAGTTGGCATGTCATCCCTGAGCGCAAATTAAAAGCAATTTGGAAAGAAGTGAAGGTATTTAATTTTCATCTGTTTGTGAAGTTGAAAAATATTTATGTTAAGTACATTTTCATCTTGTGAAGTTGAAAAAATATTTATGTTAAGTACATTTTCATCTATTTGTGAAGTTGAAAAATATTTATGTTAAGTACACTAATCTATTATAATTTTTGTAATTGTAGGACAATACAGATATTCCAGATGAGTATAGGCCTCATTGTCTAAAAGCAATTAGAGTACTTTGGAGGGATTGGAAAGCTCGTGTTAAGAAAGACTTTTACAAGCCATATCTGACAGATGAGGAACGTTCAGCTTTTACTCCTCCAAAAATTCCTCAAGAGCATTAGAAGATTTTAGTTGCTTATTGGAGCAGTGACGGAGCTCAAGTAAGTTATAAAAACAATTGTTAACATAATAGTTTTATTCAAAATATACTAATATAGTGATACATATAAACTATATATTGTTGTCTTTTGCTCTTTAATATTGCAGAAACAAGCAGAGAGAAATAAGGCAAATCGTGCACATCAGTTTGCACTTCAGAGGACCGGACGCACTTGTTTTGCCAAAAAGAGAGAAGAGGTAAGTTTTATCACCTAAAATTTATATGCATTGTTAGAGATTTTGCAATGGTTATCAAGGTATATTTGGAACTTTGTTTCATTGCAAGTGTAAACTAATATTTCTTTCTGTGTTAAGATGTCAAAAAGTGGAGAAAAAACAGATCGTGTTAGTGTATTTATCAAGACTAGGACAACAAGTGGTGGAGATGTAGTTGATACTGAGAGTGCTGAAATAATTGTATGTTTTCTAACCTAACTTGTATACTCATACTCGTTGTGTCAAATTGGTTACACAAATTGTTTTTATGCTTGGACCTAAATCTATTTTCATTATTTTGTATAGTCAACTAAAAGAAGGCATGTCTAGAATACCTATTGAGCAACAAATAGAAGCAGCAGTGGAACAGGTATTTCAAGATATACTGGGACGTGATCATCGTGGTTATGCCCGCACACATGGCCATGGTCCATCCCCAATTGATGTTAAAATTCAAAGCTCATCTCACCCTATTGATGTGGAGAAATTATATTAGGAACTACATGAAATGCAAGTAGAGAATAAAGAATTGAAGGAATACAATACTCAGTTGTATAACTTTCTACAACAGAAATTTCCAGACATTGAAGAGCAGTTGCCACCACCTATGCGACATCAGGTATTTTACTATTTTGATAGACTTTTGTGCTTTTACAAGAACTGTTTAAAGCATCATGTTTATGAAGGATGTTCTAAATCTTTCAAAATGTCTTAGGGTTCGGTTCCAAATGCTTCAAGTGCCCACCAAAATCGCATCAACATTGATGCTGCAATAACAAATGAGGAGGAGAATGAAGAGAATTAGGTATATAAACATAATATGATATATTAATTCCCTGCGTTAGAGTAGTCTATTGTTAGTAGTTATCGTGATAATAACCCGAGTCCATATTCTATACGTAAAGCCCAGTTGCAAGGGGTCATCTATGATTGAAAATATAATCCTTACTTGCTGAATTAGATTATGATTCACCTTTTCATCTCCTGCATAAAGAACGAAATATAATTTAGAACAAAATATTTGTCTCTTGTTAATTGCATAAACAAAATGATTACCATTGATATTGATGTCAGTTTGATAAATTTCAGGAGACTTCAAATGAGAGATGACACTACTATCTTCTATAGAATTAATCCAAGTAAGAGGCCTTTTAACCAAACTAATACCTTCATCTTGTTTTATTTGTTGGCAAGCTGGTTATGTTATGGTATATAGGCTATGTATACCAAGAGAGAATTTTTATTTTCTTATTGTCTCATTTGTTCAATGTGTGAATTATCATCTTTCTGTGCATTATCTTTTTTTTAATCTCTATAATGTTATTATGTTATAGGATTTCTCGTTAATGAACTTCCATCTAAGGATATTAATGTTATTAGGTATTACAAATCAGATGATTTAGCTAGCTAGTACATAAATATATACATAAATTTATATGAATCCATGTTGTTGATGTATATTAATGTTAGTTTCAGCAATCCGGCTGAGCTCTTCTTACTGCTTATTTTTGTAATCTTTCTTTGTTAGTTTATTTTGGTTTTCTTTCCTTTGTTGTGGGATCAAGTTTCTTATTGTATGTCTAGTTTAAATAGAGTGAATGGGCTAAAGCTATTGTTTCTTGTTAATTATTTGTGCAGGTTTTCTAACACAAAGAATGGTTTGTGCTGGTTAATAATTTTAGGAAATGAGAGTTCTAGATTGGTTTGATTTGTGCTAGTTTGGAAATAAGACTTCTATAAACTTATGAATTTTTAGACTCTTGTGTATTAAAACTTGTGTATAATTTATGAATTGTTAATTTAATGTCATGTTCCATGTTAGACTTTTAGCTTCTTCTTCCCAGGTTAATATGTACAGACCAAAAAAATTGGATACAAAAATGGATTCCTGGAATCAAAAATGTGTACAGACAAAAAAATTAGATACAAAAATTGTTCCCCAGATTTGTAAATGGGGGCTGCATTTTTACAGCGGTTCCTAAAACTGCGGTAAATAACACTACACACTACACCACACCACACGAACTATTTACGGCAGTTTAACAGCCCGTGGTAAAAGAAGAAATAACTATTTATGATGGTTTTGGAGCCCGCGGTAAAAGAAGAAATAATGTTGTCAAACCAAACAACGGTTATTTACGGCAAGCTTTTTAACTGCAGTATGAGGCCTTTTACGACGGGCCAAAACGATGGTAAAAAGTCATGTGACTTTTTACGTCGCCACTTACTATGACGGGCCTAAACCTCAGTAAGCCCGTCGTAAACGACTTTTTACCGCTGTTTTGCCCGCCGTAAAAGGCATTTTTTCTTATAGTGTCAGCTGATTGGGCTAATCGTTACCTTAACTGACAGGGTTCTACAAAATTTCATGTTTAGAGAAATCGAGATTGAAGGGATTTGAATTTGAAACTTTTAGCTTTGATATAATATTAAGTAACCACTTGACTTAAAAGTTTAAGTTATTAAGTATGAGTCCAGCATTGATATTTGAGTCTGACAATTTCAAAGGTTATTTAGAATGGGGAAGGTTCTTATATATTTGTATTGACCCCCCAATGGATACTTCACTTTCACCACTTCAGGTTATTGAAACTTCTAATTTCATTTCTTGTTTTTAATTTTATTGTTTAATCAGACAACCCACTGCTTCAAGTTATATTTAAGCCCCTTCCACATTCCATGCTATCTAAGTGCAAGCAATGTCCAGGAATTATGTACTTTATATGTTCATGATCAGAATAGTTAACAAAAACAAAGAAATATATTTAAGTACGTTTACACTATCTAGTATCTAGCGATCTCCAACAAGTTCAATTAACTGCTCTACACTACCATTGAATCAACAATCAAAATCAATAAGCTAGTTGTTGTTCAAAAAAGCCACCTAGATAGATTTTAAGAATTTCTTGAAATAAGGATTTCACATAATTAAGCATAAAATGTAACATGTATTAAAGATTTGTGAAGTATTTATCATTGCTTGTTATCTAATCTGCATCTAAAACCCTAGCCGCCGCAACCCCTCCTCCCCCCACCCCACCCCCACGCTGATAATATTCTTTCAAAAATGTAATTATAGTGGTGTTCAGAAGGTAAGTCAAGAATATACATTCAAAAACTATTGGCAAATCGTTCCACTTGTTACAGTGAAACAATTTACTATTATGTCTGCTCCTTCCTTTTCTCCCCGACTCTTCCGTAGTACTTACAAGTAAATTTCTGTGCAGCTGTTGGTTGAGAAGTTATTCTTCTGTCTGTAGTACTCTTTTAATTAAAGTAGTGATCCAACGTGCACCCTGATCTGAAAGATGGTAAAAAATCTAGT